>VWZF01006750.1:3976873-4313492 GCA_013396755.1 Sclerurus mexicanus | reverse complement strand
GGGGGGGGGGGAGATTGAAAAATATTTGGTGTATTTGCTATTCCATCAAGCCCCACACTTTTCACTCAACATCCAGAGACAGAGTGTCCTCACCACCTCCTCATTCCACGTCATTTGCTTTGGCCCTTTATTTTTTTTCTATAATGTTCACCTTTGCCTGGTGGGAAATGATCCTTAGCTTCTGTTCCTGACTAGATGTGCTATCTACTCAAGGTCCAGTCAATCTTATTTTTGACCTTTTTTTTTTTTCCCACTAACTCTTTAAAATCTTGTCTCTTATGGTATGTAACATCAAACTCTTCTCTCTATCCTTTGCTGTCTTTTCAGTGATTTGAGTCTTTTTCTGCTGGAACAGCAATTTTCCAATGGGGCTGTCTCTGAAAATTATTGAATACTTAGACCTTATCAGCTGTGGGCATTTCTTCATGTAGCCCTGACTTCCCTCCTTAACCTATTATTTCTTCTCAATGACTTCTGCAGGATTGCATGCCTTTGAAATCAAGAATAAAAGATGAATACTGCATCAAGTCTTTTCAGCAAATTATTATGTATCGAAAGTTCAGACATTTGATAAAACATTATTTTAGGTTATCATACAAGAAAATTAGTTTGTTTATACATGATGCTGTTTACATTACTGAAACTGTTCTGTTGATTATTGTAAATTGTAGCAGAAAAAAACATTTCATATTTTCTGTGGCATTTATTCTGTTTACCTTCTGTTTTAATAATACTTTTTTATCAAAAGCTGTAAACTTTTCTTCCACTATTTTTGCTGACTTCCTCTAGCTTAATTCTTTTTTCATGATTTTTCTTATTGTTTTGTGTAATCTTTCATATAATTTTGTCTTGTATGAGGGAGCAGCACCCCTGAGGGATACCCAAGACCAAGTAAGCAGACATGTTGTCCAGAGCAATATATTGTATTACTAGTAGAATAAGCATAAATTCAGTTAGGATAAGTAGAAGTCAGTATATGAAATAAGGGAATAAGAGTAGGGCAATGCTCACTTAATGAATTGTTTGTCACCTATGTCCAGTAAATAACTGCATAGGTGCTTTTTTTTTTTTCCCTAGGACCTAAGGGATTTTAGTTAGAGCCACTGGACAGGGTTGTATACTTCTATTACGGCATTTAAGTGCATAAATTTCTACTGTTTCTATTTTTATAACAGGTGTCATTCTCTAGAAGTTTGCTGGTTTATATAAATTCTTCGGTTTGTGTCATATCTATCTTATATGTATTATGTATATACTGAATTTAGCATTGAGAAAGGTGATTCAGCCAGCAAACTTCTTGTGCAGCAAATGATCAATAGCAAATGGTTCTTTTGCTAATGGATTAGAATTTTACTTACTTTGGTGACTAGTTCAATGCCTTTTGATCTCCTTCATACTTAATGCATATATACTACTTTGCTTTTAATGGAGTGGATTACAAAGGCTAATAGCATTCCTAAAGCATTTGTATCAGTGCAAAAGGATTTTCATTGTTGTAAAGTTTAGTAGAAAGCTGACAATAGGGCTAAATAGTAAATAATAATTTGACTTTACAGAGTAAAAGAATTATCAACTAGTTGGGCAATAAGATGCCTAGCAAAAACCCACCTTGTAGAGGGTCAAGTAGGAGTTGCCCAGATTCATCTTTATAATACCATAAGCTATTGTGTTTGTCCCAAAAGCTGCCTCATTTTACTGAATCAAGAAAATCTATGCTTTGGTTTTTATGAAGAAATTCTTCTCTAGGGTTTTCATTCTATTTGATATCTCTGTAGAATCAGTCTGGATTTTTTTTTTTTGTTTTTTGAAGTCTAAACTTATCTCTCTGCAGGATATAAAAAAATTTTGTTCATTCCTGTAGGTGTACAGCATAGGCTTACTAGTTTGCATAGTCCCATTAATTTTCATAACACCTAGTAGGATGTGCTAAACCTATTCTTACTGGTTGAGAAAATATGTAGGGCAAATCATCTATCTTCATAGAACTGTGGAGATAGATAGAGAATGAGAATCTAATTCCATGAATATTGTGGCAAGAGCCAGGAGCAGGGAGTGGATTTTGTGCCCAAGTAATTGTTTTGTTAGTGATAGTGCATGCAGTGGTGTTCACCTGGATGTGATCTGCTTCTGTGTACATGAAAGGAAGGCTGTGCTGCAGCTTTAGTAGTACTATGTCTGGATACTACATCTGTAACTATTAAAGGTACAGGCAAACTTGTTTAACCTTAAAAATTCCGAAGTTTTTGAAGACAACAGCAAAAATGGTTAAATTAATTATTTTTGTTTGGTTCTGTTTTACTTAAACTTATTAAAATGGCAGTTTTCTAACATTTTGCAATTTGGCTTAAGGTGTGAGCATATCCCCTACTGGATGTAATTGGCTTCTTTATTACAGATTACAGATATGGTGTTAATGTTTTCATAGTCTTTTGCATGAGTTCTTATTTTATATGGGGCAGACATGAACAAAAACAGTGTCTCTGTATACCATAAGAGAGATATTCTTTGGAGATAACTTGTGATGAAAACTTCCTGTGAAAATGAGTCATTTAATCAACAATTAAAGAAATTTCTAATATTTGCTTCAGAGATTTGACCCATGAGCTAGTGTACTGAATACCATCTTTAAAGATCAGGCCTCATTGGGACAGATGTTTAATCATATCTAGATATGTAAGTCATCTCTCTCCCTAGTTTACAGCCTTCATTAAACTACTCATCCACAGTGTGAAAGGTGCTGAAGGACCATCTTCAGATCTGCATAATTTTCTAAGTCATTCTGTGATTGTTGTCATAGGATTTTCTCACATCTTAATTCTGGGCTGGGGGTGAGGGGAGTCAGATGAAATGATGCCTATTACCACAACAATTTTCACACTTGAATGATTCTTCTCTACTAATTTTAGCTAAAACTTCTGTGCTTTTTTACTGCAAAGTCAGCCATTTTATATTTCCAGGGTTAGCACTTGACTTTTATAGAACAAAATTAATACAAATGGTGCATAAATATAGCCACAGCTGAGAAATAATAGTTTAGTACAAATTCTGCTTGCTTTTCTGTCAGACTGAGAGTCTTTTGAATAAGCGTTCAAAGCATTGACAGTGGCAGATACTCAGTGAGAGTTTCAGTCCTCAGAGTCCATCACTAGACTTAGCCCTGAGAGCCATCAGCCTCTTTCATTCACATTTGAACTTACCCTCCAACCAAGAAATGTAACTGAGAAGGAAATAACCCCCTTTCACTTTTGACTTTCTGACATATGGTAATTGTTGTGTATAATTTGAATTGAAGAGGAAGGCAAACAACTTTGAAACATTGTAGCACACAATTAGCTAAATGAGAGGGAGTCTCTAACACAAACACAACATTTTACAATGTTGGGTCTCCTTTCAAAGAAACAGACAAAAACCTGCCTTTACAGTAATTTTGTGTTAGCAAGGACTATTACATGTCAAGTTCAAAGGGAATCAACTCAAAGCAGATCTGACTTAAGTTACTGCCTTGCTTGAGATTTGATTCTTAACCCCAGTTCCACACCACAGCTCCCAGAAAACTGCAAATAATAAGCGATACAAGTGAGAACAAGATGAGGTGACAGTAATTTGGCAGTCTTTAAAATGTGCAGAATGATCAACTGTGTGGATTAGCTGAGCTAAAGCTAGCTTTATCCTATATATGTAAAAAAGGGTACTGTTGAACAAACTTCACTTGAACAGATTAACTTGTTGTATCTTGCATTGCTGAAATTACTGAGTTTTCTGTAGCTCCCATAAATCCACTGCGTACAGTTGTCAGATGACTATGCCAAAGTCTACTCCAGTCCTCCCACCTAGATGTGAAAGGGGGTAGTATGGTATGCTGGGTTTGTTTTACTTCTGTTTTCACTGTTTCACATCTTAAACTGCAGAAAATGTTTTTCGTTACATTGGACTATTAAAATATATATCTCAGTTTGTGTTGGACTAGATATTCAGTTGCTAAGGATACTGTTGACCCTCAAAAAGGTTATATACAAGAGGGAGAAGGATGCAAATAGTAACTGATTGGGAAATCAGTATTAATCACTCCTACAATAACTGCAAAAATCCCTCCATCTTGGTAATTAGAACTATAACCAGGAATTTCGTGGTAAATATTTTCAGGTTTGTGTTCACCCTACTCCCTTTCATGTATCTGGAAATCTTTAGGGAATATTAAAAAAACACATCGCTTGGGAAAACTATACAGACCTTAAGTATGCCTGATGCAGGTGTAATACAGGATAAAGAGGACTAAGGGGTCTGAGGAACATAACAAGCAAAAGACAATGGAGTTAGGGTCATGGCAACAAATGGAAAATAAATAAAAAAAAAAGTTTTATTCTGAGATTTTTTTTGTTGCCCTTTTTGCTCAGCTTTCTCTACCCTAACATGACAACAATGATCTGTCAGAGGACTTTTGTAAGCCTTATTTTATTAGTTCTGTAAGTTGCAGTGCAGTTGCAACAACTGCCTTTAGGATAATAGCATACAGCACTGTAAAGAAGGTATCTCAAGAAACCTCTGTGTTGGCTTTATTTGTTTTTGTTACCCTCCATTTGCGAAATTTACGTGTGAAAACATCTGAGAGTCAGATGCTGCCACTCTGTCAGTCTCACCAGTATCATACTCAAAAAATAGCTGGTGAAGCCGTTTGCTGGGGGAAGTGTTGCAAACCTCATGCAAAGGACAGAGGGACTTTTTTTGTACAAAAAGCAGAATAATAATGGACAGTGTCTCTGTTGTGTAGTTCAGAAAGAAATCTGCTTGTTTGTACAGGAAAATAAGAGTAACTAGTGACTTGTTTGGAAAATCTGAGGTGAAAGAGTTCCTTTGAGGTAGGGGTGTTTGGACTGGCTAAACAACATAAGGCATGAAAATATAATGTCATGTTTGAGAACCGAAAAGCAGTTTTATTGTACATTTTTTAATTACCTTGCATATGAGGGGGGAGAATCATCCATACTCTAAAATCACCTGAAAATTACATTAAAATGGAAATAATTCCTATCACTAAAGATATACTCAGTCATAATTTGCCATACTTCATTATGATATGCTATTGAGAATTTTGACCATTCATGATCTTATAAAGTATTAATTTATACTATAGTTTCATCACTGGTTGGGTTCATAAATAGAACAGGGGCATTTATAGCTGTTTCCTTAAGATTTGTATTAAAACAAATACCAAACTCTTGATTAGTTATAGATCTTGATAATACTAAGCAATTTATTCAAAATACAACTAATCAAGAAGGTAGGGCTTAGGAAGGTTTACTGTTCACTGTTTCACTCACTTTCTTAGAGTGGAAGAAAGTGTAATTAAAATGATGAAGTAGTCATGATTGTAATAAATTATTGAGTTTAGAGAGATTAGATCTTAAACCATTTGATTAATGTTGAGGAGACACTGAATGTGAGTATGTTCTAGGCCTTTAGACATTAAAAAGGCGAATCCTAGAACATAATCCTTTCTTCAGTGGGACTTTTGCAGACTGAACAAAACTCTTAGGCTACTTTTCTATTTCTCTCCCTCCAAATCTTCTTCTGTTTTACTTGGGTATTTTTATGTGTTATCTGCAAAAAGTTCTTGCTTGTTGTTTGCCTGCAACTTAAAATTATCAAAAAGTGTGTGGAAATATGTTTGTTAATCTGAGGGATGACTGGGAAAAGAGGCTCACATATTTCTGAAGAAAAGCCAAGTAAGATTTTCATTAAAATATTTGAGTCACAGTTAATTTGCATTAGGATTTATTATCTGAGCAAACCTGACCTATTAAACCTTCTAAATCTATTACTGTCAGTTAGTGTCATGATTACAGGAAGAGTACATGGTGTGCCATAGCAATGCAGCTGTTCCACCAAATTTTTCACTTGAAGTCATCATTGTGAGGTTTATCAGTGAATTATTACACATGATACAATGTTTTGTGCTAGCCACTCTCAAGTCCATCTTTTTAGTATTTTCTTTGTCACTGTAAGTGCCTTTAGCCTTACAGGCTAATGAAAGGTTCTTATATCAAGTCTGATTACCACTCTAATGTTTTCCAGGCATCCTTGGTGATGAGTTTGACATATGAAACAATTTCCTACAGTAATAAAGCTAATTAAAGTGGGCAGTCATCCCCACATCACTCTGTAATGAATTATAATGAGCTCATTAATCTATCTGGACTTGCTCACCACATCTATTGACTAAGTTTCTGAGGCGGTGTGTAAGGATAAAATACTTGCCTAGGAAAAAAACTGGATGCTAAAATGCATCTATTTTGGGTTTTTTTGTTGGCAAGAAGCCAGGAGACAGCAGAGGTTTGCTATTAGTGGAATATGCTTTTGAATAATCAAAATGGGAAAGGGTAAACAGCTAAGACCCTGTAACGGTGGTGAAGGAAGAATCGTGCAGGAACTTTACAAGATGTAATATTGCACTGCAAGTGACAGCATAATTAATGCTTCTGTGACACACACATATCATGTAAAATATGACTTAAAAAAATGTTTTAGCAACTGTATCTCTAGGGAAACTGCCTAAAGAAAATAACATCAAGCTTGTTTTTGGCGGAGTTTCTTGGCATTTTTCTTTGTTTGCTCAAAATGAGCAGAGAAGAGGTTCTAAGGTTAGGTTTCCCAATTCCATAATGCAAAATATTGAAGAATTAAATGGTAAGACTTAGGAGTGAAAGGAGATGATTAATGCAAATATATATCTAGAAGAGCCCCCTATTTTTCTTAAATTGTAACCCTGCAACTTTCCCTGTCTGTAAAAGATAGGTGTGATTAGTATTACTAGACTAACTGATGGAGTTACCTAGTTCTTATTAGCATTTGGTTGCTTTGAAGTCAAATCCCACAGGCATAATTACAATGTTATTACCAGGCAAATTACTCTTTAGTTTACCTCCGTTTGTGTCATGTATTTTAATATTAATAAGAAGTTCTGCAGAGCATATGCTCTAAGCGTATGCAAAGAAGGTAAAGCAAAGACACTGTTCCAAAGCAGAAGCCGTGTTCCATACCTTTCTGTTGCTGTCTTGTCCGCAACAGAGACTGTCTTTTCTCCATTGTTGCAAAGAAGCTTGAATGATGCTCTGCATGAAACAGGCATTGGTTTTATGCAAACTATTGAGACTTTTTGTTCCATTTTCCCATGGAGGGAAGAAGTGCAGGCAGGTCGAACGGTCTCGGTGAGCAAGTGGCCAGGGCAGCTGCAGCAAATGCAGGTGACTCGGGTTCAAATCCCTGTTGTGAGCGTGAGGAAATGCACACGTCTCTATACACCTCTCCAGGGGTAACCTCTGCCACCGAACTCGTGGATATATGGAGCTGTTCTTCTACCTCCATGGTACAGAAACATTTTGCCCCTGTAAGGTTTTTCAGAGATGAGTTTTTATTCAAAATGGTTAAAGGCTTTTTATATCAAATAAACACTTTAAAGTGAGGAAATACATTGTTGTGAAATCCCCAATTGGCTTTAGTCTTAAAGTGCTAATCTGCCACTTGTTTGCAAAGAAATAAAAGATGTCTTTGCTTCGTGGCCATTGTGCTTCTCATGGTGTCTTGGCATTGTTAGGGTGTTTATTTGTTTTATTTTTACAGATAAAAAATTTATAGAGACTGCTAAATTTATGGTGTTTCTAAATACATATTTAGTTCATTTTTAGAAGAAGAACAATATAGTTTTGGGTTTGAGGTTTTTTGTTTGGGTTTTTTTGTTGTTGTTGTTTTTGGTTTTTTTTTTCTGCAAGACTAGTATATTTGAAATTTTCTGATTTAAAGTGTGGAGAGATCTCAATACATATGAAAAAGCCAAACAAAACCTAACCCTTCATATTTTTGTGATTTTATGCAAAGATTTTATTTCTGCTCGACTTAGTGCATTGATACATTTCTTTAAGTGGTAGCTCAGAAAGAATGAGAGCAGTTCTGTACTAGCATGTTTATTATTCTAGTGAGTGACGTACAGACTGTACCATTTTTTATACTGGCCAAACTGGTTGGTATTTATGGTTGGTATTGTCTGATAAGACTTAAATTTTTTAGTATCTTTGTAGTTATGGTATCATAGGACTATTATCTCATGATAGCTGCATTATATTTGTCTAAGTTACCTGACAAAGCCTTTTTTCTTTAAAAAACTCATTATGATAAACAAGTCTTTTCTTTTGTAATGACCGTAATGTCAGTCTAGAAACTAGGTTTTCTGTATGTATGCGAAGTTGATGGTATTCAAAGATTGATACAGCTGCATAAAATCTTCCAGCAAAATACCACTCAGTGGTTGAACAAAGGTTTGCCCTCAACTGAAAAATGCATTTTCATTGAAGGTCAGTAAGTAAAGAGTACTCAGCTGAATGTATAGTCTAGTTAGTTGGTTGGCTTTACATGTGTGTAGTGAGTGCAGATTATGTTCACTGTAATTTATAATCTATTCTTGCCTGCTGATAGGAAGAGGTAAAACCTCTGTGGCTCTAGAGAAGCAATGTGTGTCAGAGCTTAGTGTGCTAAATGGCAGTAGGTTAAAGAGGATGTACAAAACTTTTCATTTACAGAAACAAGTCTGACTGTGGTTAGCAAGTGTGGTAAAGGCAGGAAGTCTTCACATTCTACATGTGCAAATTTTGCATGAAGTGCAGCAAGGTATTCTGAAATACCAGAGTGAATGGCAGCTGTGCATCATTTTATTATTCATTTCTGTTTTCTTTAAAAGGTCAGTAACATTATATAGTATGTTTATTGAAATAGTTTAAAGTCTTTAAGCACTAGCAAATTATAAGTATTAAATATAGTTTGAGAGGGCATCATGTTCTCCAAAATACCTGTTCATGATAAAAACATAAACTGTGGTACTTTTGGGATCTCGTTTCATCTAAATACAGGGGTCTCTTTCCTGTGTTACCACTGTGGCTCTAGCAAGCCTTTTGGAATAAGTTAGGCTGGTCTGAAAGTACTAAAAGAATTTGCAAAGAAAAGGTATTTGTTAGTTGCACGCAATATCTGTGTGTGCAAGTATTTGCATATTTGATCATAAAGACTTCATGGGAATTACACATAATTTTCATAATTATAACCTCAAGCAGAGCTGGTTGGTTCTCTTCCCTTTTCTTATTTTTTTTGAAAACATTGAATAAGATTACTTCTGTTAATTGCAACGTGCTTGGAAGATCTGAAAACTTACTCATTCTTTTCCTTGCTGGATCATCCTTGGCAATCTAAAGTTATTTTTATGTATTTTAATATAAAAAAGTAATGGTAAAATATAAAAATGTATTTTGTCTTTTAATTGTTGTGTGTAAGATGTTTTGTTTACTCCCAACTGGAAGAGACAAAGTCACTGTTTTTTAATGCTGTCCTGTCCTCCTGTCTGAAATGTTCTTGTGGTTCCAGGAAGCAGGATAAAGAGTATTTTAAAGCTTAAATGTTGAGTTCAGCATAAAATAATGGAAATTTTCACATATCCAAGCTGGTAGTAGAAGATGACAGTGGACTGAAAGGATACTTCTGCTCAGTGGCCTGTGCTGCATTGGAGCTAGAAGAAATTTTTCTATTGATCTCCTCCCAGGGCAGCCAGGATCCAATTTGGACTCCTGTTCTGTTTAGACAAATGAGATTTTGTGTAGGACATTGTTCTCTGAATATGAAGAAATGCATTTACTGCTATAGCAGTAATGAAACTTTAACAAAAATGCTGCTGTTGGCAGCTATTTCTACTTTACTTTTTTGGCCTGAATGTTTTTTGTCATGCTGCTTGGCAGAAAGAAACTGACATAGCAATGAAAAAGTGGCTGCATTTCAATTGTGTGTGAAATTATGTTTGCACGACGTTATAGATGTTCATGCGATTCAGTCTGTATGTATTATGTGATTGGTAAGGTGCTTTGCATATAAGAGTGTGAATAGGTTTTGGTTTTGCTGATTTGGTATTGAGGAGAAAAATTAGATATGAATAGGTTATTTTTTCCCTAATGATAATGAGAGTTAATAAGAGAATATTAAATTGCTAAACATTATTGTTACAAACAAAAAACCCCACCTTGGTTGTGGAAGGTTTTCTTCAAGTTAATAAGTGCAATGAAGCCTTTCAGAGAATTTACAATACTGAAATCAGACTTGAGGTTAAGGAAGCATTCCTGGCAAATAAGATCATTGTGGGGAAAAAAACAAAAAAGGATGTGTTTCCACATAACTAGATGCACCAGCAGCATTGGGGGAGTTAGTCCGAGGAATGAGTCTTGAAAAGCCCATTGAAGATACCTACGAGTAGTAATGTAACAGCATAGAATAAGAAATCTCTTGCACGAGCTACTCATTCTGCGTATGAAACTGATACGAGAAATTGTCAAACTGCTAACTCTTACCTGTTATTTATTGCTTTAATGGCGGGGAAATAAGATGACAGTTTTTTGTTTGTTGGAATTTTTAAAAAGTTATTTTAATTTGGCTCTGCTGATTAAGTTAGTAGAAACTGTTCTGGGAAATAGTTTTTCTTGGACCATGAATGAATGTAATAAAGGGGGAAGAGCAGATCTGACTTCCTGAGATTTTAATCATGTCTCAGAAGTCTGCTGGAAGAGTCATCAGCATGTGAATAGTCTGTTTTGTGTAATTAACTCAATTTCCAGAAACCTTTGAACAAGGCTCTTCATCAAAACCTTTTAAAAAATAAGAGGATGAGTGGGAAAGTCTTCTCTTGGACTAATAGCAGATTAGGTGTAGAGTACAAAAGGCATGAGTAAGTAGTTATTTATTAAAGGAAGAATTACACTTCTAGAGGGCCTGGAATAATGAGAACTAAAACGGAGTAGGAAGTGTTGTAGAAAGATTTCATCATATGAAATGATTTAAAGATGAAAGGCAGTTGAGATTGAATGTTGGCAGACACAATGCAGTAGACAAGGGGAACAATAGTCCTATTTTTCTAAATGAGGAAAGAACTTGCAGACATTGTGTAGTTCCTCGGAAAGAGGTTCTTAATTATTTTCTTTTTAGAAGTGTATACAGTTGAGCACTTATTTTTTGTAGTTGTTGTAGTGTTCTTGGTGAATTAGGTACTGGGATGTTGTTCCTAAATTTTGTTATTCCGAAGTTTGAGACATTGGATTTTAGGTTTGCAAAAGGGTGCTTGATTGAATTCTTTTCCCCTTCTGTAGAAAACATAGAAGATGTAGGTTTTTTCTATTAATCTGTGCCCTTAAGAATTATTTTGAATAATTAGTTAGAAATTAATCCAGAGCAAAGTATCGTAGTGCAGTTGTGTGAATGAATGGCTAAGCTGCTGCTCTAGTGCTACATGAAACCCTGATAACTTGGTTAGAAGGAATGACAGCGCAACTAGAAAAAGTGGTTGATAGATTTTGATCAGAGATACAGGGTGTGTCTTATGTAAGGAAGAAGATATTTCCTAGCTTTCAAACAGAGGTGACGGTATTTATCCACTAAGCATGCAGACTTATAATCAAATGGAAGGCATGGAGGAGATAGCTAGGAAGTAGTGACATTGTTCCACAGCAGGCTGGAGATGGAAGGATAGGGTTTTTTTTTTTCACTTAGTTGTTTTTTCTTAATGAATGTATGATTTATTTAGGGATATCTCCAAAGGAGGTGTTGTGTATTAGAATTCTGGCCATAAGGGGAGAATAAGTGGAGGGATTATATTGGGAAAAATACATTCATATTGCTTGTTACACTCTTGGCTGCTATTCACAGTTTCTGCAGGTTAGACAGGTTAGACACATGTTGGGCTTCCTCTGGTATGATGATTCAGTTTTATGTCTTGCAGTTTATTAATCAAGCTTCATTCCTTTAAACTTTGTGCTTTTTATTCTTGTTCTGAAAAAGAGCAAATTTCAGCTAAAGGTAAAAAAACCCAAAAAACAAACGCCAAACAAATTAATTGGTCCAATCTGTATTTCACAGTTAACATGTATGTGGATCACTAGGAAGAAAATATTATTTACCTCTGTATTCATAAATGTCTGAAGTTGAAGTATCATAGCCTTACATAGGCTTTTTGAGTACTATTTTCTTAGTAGAGTATCAATTGAGTTCTAGTATTTAAATGGATATAGCTGCCCTAATTCGTCCAGTATAATATTGATATATTCCATTTAATTAAACTTAGAATTTGCTATTGTATAAGAGTGGGGTTTTTTGTTTGGTTGGTTGGTTTTTTGGGTTGGGGGGGAGGGGGTGTTTGTTAGGATTTTGTTTGCTTATCTTTATAAGATCAGATCCTGTGCTCCCCAAACTCTGTTTGATTCCCTGATCAAGAAATGAAATATAGAGTTGTTCCTTTAGAAATGTCATTTGAATAATGAAGCTGCATGGAAAGAAGATAAACAAAATGTTGTCTGCTTCTGATATGACTGTGGTTTCCAAAGCTGCTTAAGGATTTTACTGATTTGTTTTGTTCCTACTAGAAAAATAACTT
Organism: Sclerurus mexicanus; assembly: GCA_013396755.1. Lineage (NCBI taxonomy): Eukaryota > Metazoa > Chordata > Aves > Passeriformes > Furnariidae > Sclerurus > Sclerurus mexicanus. The sequence goes on along the minus strand of VWZF01006750.1, from coordinate 4,301,044 downwards.
GCAGTGAGGCTCTACTTGTGCCGGGTCAAGGTGGCCATGGGAGATGGCTCTGAATTGCCATGTTAAGCTTTCTAACAGGAATTTCTGAAGCATGGACTTGCTGTCACCCTTGTACTGGGCTTAAGCAACAGCTGGCAGGGCAGCGTGACATGAGAAGCAGGCGAGTTAAGTGTGACCATTGCCTGCAGTCAGCAACCACTCTTTGGGAGCATTGCTGGGACGCCAGCCAAGACTAACTGGACTGGCACAGCACCAAAACAACAGATGAGGTGAAGAAACAAAATCAATGTGCTCTGCACATGTGGAGAAATGCAGCCAGCCAAATAATTTCTCTCTTGGTGTGATTGAAAGGAATTGATACACCAGATAGAAATTGATGCAGTAGGTAGAGCTGGAGTGAACACAGAAAGGGAAGAAGTCTTACTGTGTACATGAGGTACCATGGTGTATGTACATCAGGGGACCAGACCAGTTACTTCATTTTGACACCTGAACCAAATAACGTGGATTACGGTTCTCTGCTTAATGTTAGGATCATTAGGACTTTCATTAAAATGAGAGTAATGATGACCAATGTGGTCTGACAAAAAACTAATTCCTGAAAATGTGGTCTCTAGTAGCCAGAAGTCTACTCATGTATAGTCTCAAATAGGTAGATGCTCTTCCTTTTATTAAAACTGGGTGTATGTGTGTTAACCCAAGTGCTGTCTCTGTTTGGAGACGGGTAATGGTGCTCCTCCACAAATTTTATGTAAGCTCCACAAAACTACTTGTTGCTTTTAATCTGTCAGGATTTATGAAGTGAACAGTAAAAGATATCCACAGTCCTGTATGTAATCTAGGCACTTGTGGTGTTGGCATACAAGTCCTGTACATGTTACAACTTGTGTTTTCTCTGAATGTTCTAGGCAGGTATCTAGGAACAGATTAATTTTGCTGTATAGATCTGCTGTATAACTTGGAGGAAGCTTCAACTGTTAGATCACTATGGATCATTATGGACCTGATATTCAGTTTTACATTGCTTAGTTTGGTTTGTTCCATAATGATTTTCTTAAGATGCTACATTCTAAGTAATTGCTGATTTTGGCAGTACCCTAATTTGGTAAACAATCTGTTTGGCATCTGAAATTCAGCACATGTATCAATTGAGTTTTTTAATATTCTATGGTACTATTTTGGAAGCATATTCTCTTTAGTAGCAAAGGGAAAATAGTAAATTTATGTTCTGTAATACTTGGTTAGTTCTGTTCCTAGCCCTTTGATTATAGTAAGTACGATAGGCCTATTTGTTCCAAAGTATGAAGAGGTATCAAGTAAGTTTTCAGAATGGAAATGGTTATGCTTTTTAGCACTTAGACATAACCTGCTGCAGCTGTCTGCACACACAGTATAATTTGACATCTTGTGTCCTGATCTGATGAGAAACAGATTTGCCATTATGTTTAGCTTTTTCCCAGGTGGACAGGACTAAACTGAAATAGGACGATACTAGTATTGAGACAGCAATCACAGTCATGACTGAAAATAAGTAAGAGGGTGATAATATGAAGAATATTCTGACCGTGGAAGTGCACAATAATAACAGCAGATCCATAGTGAACTTGAAGCTAAATCATAGGATTTTTTTTACAATATCAAACCATATAAGTGAAGAAAATTATAAATAGCTTTTTGCAGTCACTGCTTTTACATTTTTATGAGGTGCACTTCAAATTTATACTGCAAACCTTTTTGATTATATTTAATAAAAGTAGTTTGAAGATGCACCACTTTATTTACAGGTCATGCTGTGTCTAACAGTTCTCTTTAAGAATGAGATGGTAATTGATTCCTCTTTTTATCAAATATTTCCAGAGTCTTGGACAAGCCTGTTAAAAGCATTCTTACTGCAATGGAGAGCAGAATTCTTATCCTTTTTGCATCATAAAATAACAGCATACATAAAAATTGGATTAACATTTTAATATGTAATATTATATGTAATACATATTACATATCATTTATGAAACTCAGCAAAATGGCATCAAAGTACTGTAGTGTGTACAGAACATGGATGGAATTTATTTGCACTGGTATTTTCGTAGCATCCATGTTTGCATTGGACTGATAGCCTTGATACATGGATATAAACCCATTTTCCAGGAAGATAAGGAATCAAAGAGGCATTTACAAACACAGTAGTGCTGACAGAGTTCAGCTATATGATACTGGTTGAACCTTTTTGAATGCCAGAACTCTACACAGTCTAAATTTCTGCACTCTTACACTTGTCACCTGATAACTGGAGGTGATTGTTTGTTTGTTTTCAAACTAAGTGTTGTGCAAATACCACCGATTTCCAAAAGTTTTCTTTTTGTATGGCTTGTGGGTATTTTTTAAATTTTTTGTTTGTTTGTTTGTTTTTAATACTCTAAACCAGTGAATTTCTCAAACTAAACATGTTTCCATACAAGGGGGATTTTGAATCACATTTGTGGCTAGTTGGATTATTACTTTCTTAGATTTTTAATACTCAGCAATTCAGTCCTTAATCTGAGTTTCTTTTCTTGGATGTTTATCAGCAGAACACAAAGCCATGTGATTTATTTTTTTCTCCTTCAAATAAAGTGCTCAGATTTACATGAACTCATGAAAATGCCTGTGGACAGCTTGCAGACTGCCTCATGGACCTGAGTTTTGCTTCAGCTTTAGCTATTGGGTTCATTTTCATGCAAGTCAAATGGAGTTCTTGTCAACAGTTAGGTCACAGAGGAATCACTATCTTCTTTCCTAGTTAATACCAGAACTGCTCCTCTTTTGGCTGGTGTGGGACAAAACACATATGCGTGCTTTGCTTCTCCTCTGGATGTCTGTTGTGCTTTCTTATTCATGTCTCCGAGATCAAGAGCTCTGCAGTAATGCTTCTAAATTGATATTTGTCTAATGTTGTTTTGTATGATTAAAATTATAACATTTCATAACTGTTCCTTAAATGAAAAGGAATGACCTGATAGGATCTTCAGTAAAAAGGCTTTAAAGATTCAGAAAACAATGCTAGGGATTTGTGCGCAGGGAGCTATTCACATTTCTATGTAATGTCTTTGGATGCATTAATTTGTTTATGCAGCAGCTTAGAAAATGTTATTGAAAATACCACACATGACAAAGGAGAATTGAGTTTCATTATTTGAATGTAATTATCTCACACTATGTGAAACAGCCTTTTCTTGTCAAGAGCAAAGTAAAAGCGTTAAGCCTATTATAACATCTCTTTTGATGTTTTTGTAGGATGGAATAAAGGATGAATGCTCTGTGCTGAAGCTGCAGCTGAAGGAGAGAGATGAACTCATAGCCCAGCTTCGTGAAGAGCTGGTAAGCAGAAGAAGCAATCTTTTTTTGTTTTTTATGGGTGGTTTTGAGTTAATTTACCTGATAATGTCACTCCAAGACCAGAAATTAATGAAATACGATTTCATAACCCATACTGAGCAGTTAGCCTAAGGCTATGTTAGTCATATAGATAAAACACTGATAACACTGACTGCACATTTCTAGGGACTTGTCAGCCTCTGAAGTGGCTACTATCTAGAGTCACTGCTAGTAGAAGTTTCCTTGAAAAGATTGTGTTGACAGTTTTCTTGATCAGAGGCAGATAAGTATCACAGAACTGTATGCATATGCCAGAAATCTTGAAGGGCCATACACATGCCTGATAAATTGTCAGTACTTCTCCCATGAGCTGCTTTTCACATCTACAAGATTGTTCAGTGGAAAATCAAGTGCCTTTTTTTTCCCCTCCATAATAGATGTCTTTACATAAAAAAATAAATTTTCTTACACTTGCTGAACCTTTCCGTAGCATATGAGCTGCTAATTATTGCCTACTACCATTTTAAGAATAGACAGAATACTTTCCAGTGACTCAAGTAAAATGTGATGTAGAAATTTTAAAAACTAAACACATGAAAATGCATTTTATTGTTCTATTAGGGCTGTACTAACACAATTTTGAAATTCCTTTTTTTATGGAACATGAGTAAAAGATGGATGACTTCAGCATTTTTGAATAAAGGAAGAGCAATTTTTTCCCCCTCCTTGCTCCCAGAGAACTGAAACACTCTGCAGAGAAAGCATGTAGGGTCACTATGTTCAGGAAGGCGTTCAGCACACGTATTCCTTCCATGAAAGCTGCAGGTGTTCAGGCACCTAAGATTTTGTCTAAGCACCATTTGGGATGGGGGATTGTCTCCCTAATTAGATCTTAATTAGCTGATCTACCTCAGGGCGTTTTTGTGCTTTTCTGTCTCACGCCTAGCTCAGAACTGGAACAGAATTAATTCAGATCTGTCTATTACTGCATCTTTTATATGCTCACTAAAACCACCAGTATACTTTTATGCCAAATAGCTTATAAATAGCTGTGTTTCGAGTTGTGTGGGGAAAAATGTAATGCTGCTCAAGGATGAAAGATTTCTTTGCTATAGTAACATCTGCAAAATAAATACAGGTCATCAATATTCTTTGTTTCATATTTGGCTACATTAAGAAATGATGTAGTATGTAATTATTATCTAAAATTAAATGACAAAATGGGGCACAGGGTACATCAAGCTTCTGCACAGTCCTGGAGCATTAATTTGATATCAGTCTGGTTCAGAACATATGCTATTTAACTGGTCGACAATTTTGTCAGTGTAAAATTACCCTATATTTATACAGGAGCTGAAGCTCATTTGCTGCTAACTGTTGTCAAAGTTCATCTGTATATATGTCAGCTGAAGAAAAAAGTTTCACAGAGAACTGTTATAATGTAGAAAAAAATACGGCTCTCTAGGGCCATGAAGTAAGGATTTTTGTGTGATTGAAAGGAAGTGTCATGGATTTAATCCATGATTAATTGACTTCAGTTTTGACACTGCAACTTGTAAAAGGAGTGCAAGTGGGATTCCTGAGACCACATTTAGTCATTTGAAATTAAGTTTTGAAAGGACTCAGTATATCAGGATATAGCCAGATTGGAATGTGAATATGACTAAAACAGTTTTAGAAAAAAGGTAGCGAGTGCCCACAGGACTGGGAAAAAAAAAGTTTAGTTTTTCTTTTTTTTTTTTTGTTTAATGTGTCTAAGTACAGTGATAAGTGTACTTTTAATGTCTACTGTGTCTTCTGCAATACAATTTATCTGTAAAATGTTTGGCATTTTGTTTAAGGGTGCAGCATTGTAAGACACGCCAGGATTTCTAGAGCAGCTAGAATTAGTGACAGGCTAGTACAAGAACTCACTAAAAATGTGCTTAGAACTTGTGCCAGAACTGAACATTTTGACAATCCTCTAGAAAGAAAATTACTATCACTTTGTCATGGAATTACTGAAGTCTGCTTATTGAAGGACCTCAGCAATCCAGCTGTGGAAGTACCCTCCCGGCTTAGGCGTGGGTGCCCTCTGAAGCCAGGTGGCTATGGATCAGCAATTTTTGATCTTAAGCATCTAAAAAGCCTCAATATGGTTACAGAAAGCCCTTGTTGTTTCCCTGATGTCTGTGATGAGCCTGTATGAAGCTGATGATACAACCTGAAGTCCTCTGAGGAGCAGCAGGGCTTTGTTCCCTCTGGCCACCGCCCTTCTCACTGCACATCCAGTGCCCTCTTTCTGGAGGTGCCAGAAACTAAACTTCATGTGGTTTGCTCATTATTGTGTGAGATGTTTTTGGGAGCTGCATGTGCTGGACTGTTCAGGAAAAATAAGCTCTTTTTGTAGCTGTTAAAAAGGAATTAAAATTAAAATGATTGCTAGAAAATTCTGGTAACGTTTTCTTTGCTTACATAAAATTGGCCAAAAATGGATACAAAGCATGCTTTAATATTTTGCAAATGCTACAGTTATTTATGCATTTGCAAAACTGTGATTATTCAGAAAGTGAATGTTTAAATTTTTCTAACAAAACTGTGTTTTCATATAGGTACATTTTATTAGGGACTTTGCACTTGATGGTTAACTACCATTTTTATTCTTGTATCTTAGGGCACCCATGTTCCATTTTCATTCTGAATATGGAAATACAAAATTTCTAAATACAACCTACCTTTCTCAAAATTGTGGCATTGTGGTGCGAATTCAGAGATAGCAGGTAAAAATCAATTTGAGTGGGAGTCAGTTTTGTACTTCTTGAGAAGTATACGGAAATCTGTACTTTCCTTGTACTTTTCCATAAAGTTGAATGCTTGCATGTAGATCTAAAAGTCCTGGTTAAGTGGTTTTCCTGCAGAACTCTTAACTAACCTGAAACAAATTTCAGGTAAATTTCGGCTCTCCAGGAACTTTTGCTTCTTTCTTTTCTGTAATTTTTCTGGAGCTTTTTAGTAATCTTCCCCTTTTCCCTTTGATACTTATTTTTTTTAAACTTTCAAATACTTTAATGAGGCAGAAATACTACTTTTAGAGTGCATTATGAAGGAGACCGTGCACTGAACTGAGGGTGGCAAATGTCAGGGCAGTGTGAGCTGACTTGGTGTAAGCTGATGAAGATTCAGAGCACCTGCAACTCTTCTCTCTTGGAATTGTTACGCTTTTTAAGGGAGAAAAGGGTTAATAGAGGAATGAAGATAAGGGTTTTGATGCTTAGCAGCAATACTGATGTAGAAAGGATAAAATGCAAGGAGCCATCACCTACCTCTGAGCAAACAATAACTTATAAAAGTAGTCTCTTGCAAGTTTTTTGTTTTCTTTTTAGTGATTATTTTGAATTGACTCCCTTTGGTCATTTGAAAGTGTGTCTGTTTGTCTTTGGAGAAATAGAGGTCCACAGGGAAGTGGAATTTAATTCCTCTGTGCTCTCATTATCTCCTGAAAAATACTTGCTTCAGAATTGAAGGAGAGTTTGGCCTCCAAGATGTTAGGTGCCCAAACCTGCTCTAAGGCTGCTTAGCAAGATAAACTTCAGCAAAAATTGCAAATTTGGGTTCAAAGCATCGCACTGTCTCAAAATGGTACTCATTTGTGAAAATATTATCTTGTCTAGGAAGTCAAGGAAATGAAGTGTAACCATTCCGCATTATTTGGTAAAGGAGTCATTCATGTAGTTGTCCTTTCTTTTTTTTTTTCTTTTTTCCTTTTGTTTTTTTTTTCCCTCACTCCACCTGCCTAAATTAACCAAAATAAATGAACATCTTAGTTTTCATTGGGAACAAAGATGTTTGAAACCTCAGCCATCTCATACCCAGCTCTACCTGCAACTGCATCTTGATGTACATTCTCCCAAATTGATCTTTTTCCACTGCCGTGTGAGCACTTAGAATGACTTTAAGCTGAAAATATTTTCATGGTATATTGGCAAAAATAACTGACTGCTGTTTACAGTAACATTTATTCTATTGCTGTCATTGGTACAGCAACATTCATGCTGAAAAATGAGTGTTAATAACATTATCCTTTCAACCTTGATTCCCTGTGTAACTCAAGTCATGTGTCTTGTGCCAAAGAAATAAAAAATATAGTGAGACAGTTTGAGTGGATTCTGTAGAACTAGAGGCAAAGTTAGGTCAGGAAACTAATTCCCCCTTAGAGCCAGCTGCTGGAAATACTTTTCTGTTGTGGAGGTGGCTCTTTATCAAGTGTTAGACTTTTTAAATTTATAGAATAGTTAGGTATGTACTAGCTAAGTGAGCTTTACCTCAAGCTGTAGAAGTTAATGCTTTAGGACTGGATACTCTACAAAACATAGCTGCCTTCCCCCTTCCCTCCCCCCTTTTTTTTTTGTCTTTTCAAATAATAAACAACCTCTATTTGCTTGCCCAAAACTCTGTTAACTGATTTGAGGAAGTTGGGGGCTTGTGCTGTAGTTTTGGGGAAGGGGTGTGAGTGGGTCATCATTTTTTGAAAAAAGGGGGATTTTTTTTTTTTGTTTGCTTGAGTTTGGGGAGGCCTTGTGTGTGTTTGTTTTATTGCTGTTTCCTAAATACAGTGTATTTCTCAAGTGCAAGAATGACAGCAAGCTTAGCTGTTTTCTGTAGGTTGATTTCAATAATGGGCAACTAGCCAATTGCTGGTGTTTTGAAGTATTATATAGATGAGTACTTGTTATTGAGCTTTGAAGTGTAACAGAAATCCTAAGATACATTCAAATCCTGCTGTTTATGGGAGACACTTAGATTAAGTGTAAAAATCACCTTATGTAGTTATGCCAAGACAGATCTCTTGACTTCTGCAGTCTTAACATCACAACTTGTTTTGACAGGAAAAGAAATGATAGATTTTTAAATGAACTTGTGGTGAAATTAATTTTTTTGCGTTGTTAGAAAAAACCCTGGACTAATGAATTTTCTGTTTTCCAAGTTTTAAAAAAGTTGTCCTAGAAATACGAAGGAAATTATTCCTTTTGTATGGGAATTATATAATAGTCCATATTTGGAACAAAAAAAATTAGATTGTTACACTGATTACCCATTTTGTCTACATTCTGCTGGTTTGTACTGTTATTTCATGTTATTTTATGAGAGGGTATTATAGACCTGTGGATGATTTATGTAAAAACTAGCGTTCATAAGTGCTTTCAAATCCTCCTGTTTCCTCATATTTAGGAAACACTGGAAGTAGAAAAGAAATAGATTAAGTGTACTTAAACATTATTAAAGTGTCAGGCTTCTTCCCCCTTTTTTACAGTAGAATTAATTGCTCATATTCCAAAAAAGGCTTATCTGAGTGGTAATTACTCTCTGAATCAGTTCCACAAGACAGACATGGAGTGTTTAAATGGCAATATCCTATAACACAATGGGGATCAGGCTCCAATTCCTCTTTACACGAGGCCCTTGATGAAAAGCTGCCAGTCAGATAGGATCTTTAATATTCCTTGGTATTTGGGGAGGTGATTCTGCATATGTGTTTGTCTCTACTACAAAATATTTTCCTCTTATGGTGTTTGGCATAGATAAAAAAATATGACAGTAACATAGAGTGGTATGTTCCTGGTCTCACTGAGACTCTGCTCCTGAGTATTTCATGAAAATAACACTATAAAAATGAACAAACTTGAAATAAAAGATTTGTCCCAAGTGCTCCTTGAGGCACAGTGCTGAGGCTTACCCTCCTTTACTAATAATGCACTGTGTATGCTTGTCTTTGGCAATGTCACTTGTAGACAGCTGACAGCTGGCTTCATGAAACGGGTGGTGTTTGATTGACGGACCCTCTAGGATAAGCAAGCAATTCCGATCTGGCCTTACACCAAAATCTTGGAGAACTTTATTTTTTGATCTGTCTGAGGGACAAAATTTGGATCTCTGTCACCTTTCCTCTTTTTCACTTTTTAAACAAGTTTTAACCCTAGGGAGGATCTAAAGATAGCTGACAACAAATGACTTCTAGGAAAAATAGAAACAGCATTTTGGAGGAATGGTGGGAAGGAAGACTTCATATGTCACATTTCATCACCTTTGTAGTTGTTACCTGCTTTTGAGTGACATATATTTTTAGAGAGTCAAATTTCTCCTTAAACGAATGACCACAGATTATGACAGGTTATATTTCCTATGTGGCAGTGTGTAGTATAGTTTGTGATTACCGTGACTGTGTCAAGGTCAAGCCAGCATGTTAACCTGTGTCCTTGCAGCTAAGATGCTATGCCTCACCTGAGGTGCCAGCTGGAGCAGTCCTCACCCAAGACTTGCAAAGAGAGTTTTCATGGCACAGAAGAGGATTTGTGACAAGGCTAGCTGAATAGGCAAAGGAAAATCTATGTTGTTTTAAAAGAGCTAGGAATAAAGGATATGAAGAATTCAGTGAAGAGCCAGTGTGATTTTTGTATAGTTTAGATGGCTCAAAATTATTTTGGTTTTTTTAATTTAATTTTTAATTTAACACAAATATATATATACACAGTAATTTACATATTTAGAGATACATAGAAACATGCACATGTTCACACACAAGCACGTGCTGCCTCTCTTATTCACCTTGCTCCTTGGTAGTTACTTTACACTCAAGAATGGCTCACACTTTATCATAAAGAAGGTTGTTGGAGGAAAGCTGGTTAAAAATAGTGAAATGCATTGCTACTTGACATGGCCGTGTGTTTGTGATATTAGAAGATTTCTCAAAGAAGTACTTAAGTTTGACCTGGCATGAAAATGGCTGCTGTCAGTATCATCTAATGAATTACTATTGTCTATGTGTTTTTATAAGAGCATAGAGGAAAGAGCGGCAGATCCCACACAGTTTCAGCACTGACTGGGATTTGATCATTTTTGCAGTCATATTCCAGCTCAGGACACTGAAACCCCCTTTTTTGTTCATTCATGTTGAAAACAGAGGCAAAGAAAGTGTTAACGCCTCTGTCTTTTCTCTGTCCCTGTTTGTGAGGTGACCATGCTCATTCTGATGGGCTGATGATGTCTCTGTGCTGCCTGTTCCTGTTAATATCTTTGAAGAAACCTCTTTTTATTGTCCCCATTTCTGGCCAGCTTCAATTCCAGCTGGCTGCACAAATTTTCTTCCTTCAGCTGCAAACAGCATCTTTGAATTTTTCCCTTGTCACTTGACCTTGCTTCCTGTGGGCATACACCTTCCTTTTTTGTCTTATTTCCAAGAGAAGATCCCTGCTCAGCCAAGTTTACCTTCCGCCTCACCTGCTTGACTTGGGACATTTGGGAATTGCCTGTTCCTGTGCCCTTAGGAGGGGATGTTTAAAAAGTGACCAGCTCTGGTGGACCCCAGCATCTGCAAAAACATTTTCCCGGAGGACCTTACTTAGTAATTTCCTGTAGAGCCTGAAGCCTGGCCTCCTCGTGTCCAGAGTTGACGTTTTGTTTTTCTCCCTGTCAACAGAGATAAAAAACAAAAAAGAAAACAACAACAACAAACTCAATCCCTTTGTGGTCGCTGTTGCCAGGATGGCCACCAATCTCCACTTCAGTCGTGAGATCTGCTCTGTTGACAAGCAGCAGATCAGCATGCATAGCCAGTTTGTCTGTGTGAATCTTTAGCTCTGAAATAGGGAATGTATTTCTGTTACCCCCTCCAGTTTTTGGAGAGTAAAACTGTCCTTTATGATAGCTGTTTCCCATCTTTGGGAGAAGTGAATTAAAGCGAATGAAGTATTATTGATCTTCTTTGTTTGAGTAACTAATAATTATTTTGCATGTCCTCTGTTATTTATTATTTTTGCTAGAATAGGTGGGAAGGATGCTGATGCTAAAGAGCTACTAGAAGTGGCCATTTATCCATGTATTTCAGAGAATTTAGATGAATGCCTTTTTTTTGAACTTAATAGAAATGGGACATCAAGCAATACGTTTTGGTCATGGGGTCAAGACCCTTTCTTCCGTCCGGGTTTTTAATGCTCTGCTTTGGATTAGTCATGTGCTGTTTAGATTACTTACATCTTTCTTCATATTTTGAAATACAGTTTTACTCTTTCTATAGAATCCACAGACAGTCTGTGCATCTTTTAATGTCCTGCCCATGTTTTATCAATTCTTTATCCAGTAGCTTGACTGATGCCCAACTCTGTTTTTTTGTGCGAAGGCTGTTACTATGTTCAAGCTTAGATATTTGTATTAATGTATTGATGTTCAGCTGTAATACCCTTGACTATTGATGAGATTGCATCAGTGTCCCAGGGCAACAAGAAGAGAATGAATTCTGTGGCAAAGTTTTCAGAAACAAACTGCTGATTACCCTGTATTTAAGCTGGCTGTTCGGTGAGGTAGGCAGTGATCGATACAAATGCTTCATCATCCTTCAGGGAAGAGACAAATGACTAAAGAGCTGTAACATTTTCATGATGAGTGGTATAAAAAAATGCCATGTGAGATCATCGATTACAAAAATGGATACAAGACTATATACAGAAGCCTGAGTAGTGTCTTAGCAGAGAGCTAGCTTGCAAATTTCTACATTCACTGGTTAATTCTTTCCAAAAAGTATTGCTCAAGTAATCTCCTTTCATATTTTGTCTCACTTAATAGTTTAACCAGATGAACTTTTTGTATTCCCTTTGTATTTTGATTAGAAGACAATAAAATGATTGTATATGGTCATAATCAGAAAATCAAATAAACAATCTTACTGACTTTAGCCACATATTACAGTTAAATTATAAGGAGAAAAGCTACTGGTTAATAGTAAATCAACTTACTGTCACTGATATGTTTACTTCCTTTGTCTGGGGTGTTCAGTTCTGAGTATTTTTTCATTAGGCTGCTCTGTGTGGCTAGTAAAATAAAAGTAATAAACTATTAACGTTCTTTGTTGACTTCAGAATATAGAGTGAAAATATATCTTTTTGGGTTTGGTTGGTGAGGGTTTTTTTCAGAGCTGTTGTTCATGAATTATTCAGTATGTTTGAAATGTCCTTAACGTATTTCAGTGTTTTCTAGTAATAATGGAAGACATTTATCTTACACTTCCCAATTTGACTTACAGATGATATTGTTTTTCTCAAAGGGAGCTCTGGTGATTTACCAGAAGAGTAATAGAGTTTGCAGGCTATGGTATTTATCAGAATCCACTGATTATTAACGCAGGACTTTATAAAACCAGGCTTTCTCACAGTGTGGTATTTGTGTTCCAGCTTACAAATGAGGGTTTCACCAAACAATGCTAGTTGAGAAATAGGATGCTGTATTATTATGGCTTTAGAAAGAACAAGTGGAGCTATTATGCTAGTAGTATGGTGATGAGAAGGAATAAAAATAAACTATGTAAACTTGCTTCAATCTGATTGCTGTGGTTGTGGTGGAGCTCAGGTTAATAGGCTGAAAAAATAAAACTAGTGTAATTAATGATCTAAAGCAGCAGAACTGTGTATTTATCACTCTGCTTTAAAGAGAGGAGTGATAGTTCTCAATGGAAGGGTGAGATAGGGAGGACTGAGGATTTTTTTATTGTTCTTAGAGCCACCTTTTAAGATCACTGCAAGCAGAGGCATGTTCAGTCTATAGAACTTGATGCGCAAAGGATCCTCATTTAGCTGGTGTGAATAAGAAGGCTTAGATAATTTTCTGGAATTCTGTAGTATTAATTTTGTTGCATTTTGTTCAATTTATGGAAATGAATTTCAGTTCTTAAGGGACAAACCACCAGTAGCTTAAGGCATCTTTTCCAGTACTATTTTGTCTTTTTTTTGGTCATATTACAGTAATGTGTCTGTTTGTCTTGATTTGACCTAAAAAATCATGGACCATTTTGCTTACCCAGCAAAATTTAAGAAGTATCTAATCAGGGAGCTTTTTTTCACGTATGTCTATTGCAAAAATCTAGTTTTCTGCACAATCATGTAGGCAGATTGAGGGGGAGAGAGAGAAAGCTAGTTCTTCAAGATTGAGGCTTATAGTTTACTGGGAAGTGCAATTGTCCTTAACCTGTGGGAAATCAGGAAACTGCATGTTGGATGCATGTCTATTTGTCTGCATAGAAAGAACCGTAAAAGTGTGGCTTTGTTATGTCTTGGATAATTCTTAGAATCAGTAATGAAACATATCTACAGAACATCAAGTTTTTTGGTTTTTTCTTTTAAATTCGTTTTAACTTTTCCTTTTTTCTTAATCTTGATAATGTATTTTCTTTATTCCTGAGTTCGTAAAACCTTCCATATACATCAAGTTCGTAATAGGGAACTTAGTGAGTCAGGGAGGCTGAACTGATAAGGAATACATAAAATTTGGCACTATAAGTATACTAGGAACATCAAAGGCCTAGCAGTGACTATGTTGCCAGAGTTGTTGACACAGGCAGTCAGCTGAGTTGCATTTCTGCCTCTGCATAGTGCTAGGCTCGAAATATTTGAAGTTTGGTCTTAAATGTGCTGTTTGCTCAATTACTACATTCAGTTGTAAAAAAAACAGCTAAAAAAAGAGATGAAAAGGCAACATTGTCCTTTAAGATCAGCTGTGGAGCATAATAAATAGAAGCCTAAGTCAATTTGTCAGCTCTCACATCGTCCAGACATATCATAAATGCTAACATCCACATAATCTGATTTATTTTTTTTTTAGCACATAAGCAAGTAGCTTGAAATGATGGGTAATTTAGGAGTGAAGGATCTTAGGGTATGGCTTAGTCCTACCTTCTGGCTTAAAGTAGGGTTCTGTTCAAAGTTACAGCAGGTTCTTCAGGGCATTTTCTCACTGTGTTTTGAAATTCTTCAGGGATGGAAACCCTGCAGCTACCTTGGTCTAAGCAGTCTTGTGAAGGATGTTTTTTCTTGTGTCCAGTAGGAGTTTTTTTTTCACTGCAACATGTACTTTTGCTCTTTTCTTTCTCCGAGTCCATCTAGGAAGGATCTGGCTGCTTCTTCTGACTTCTATGCTGTTTAATAGTGGAAGAGAGCAAATAGATCCTCCCTTTGTTCAGTTTGGAGAAGGAAAGACAAACCAGTTCCCTTAGCCTCTCCCCTTGTATGTCATGTGATCCCCTATCTCAGTGGCCTGCAATCTTTCCAGTTTGCTTCTACTTTTCATACTGGGGCACCAGTACGAAAATAACAATGTTATTTTCAGGTGCAGCCTGCACAGCACTGATTAGAGGGGGAAAGTCAGTTCCTAGGCATTTTCTGTTTGCATCCTTGGCACAGTAGCCCAGCGTACTGTTCAATTTCTGGTCTTGGTGTGTAAACATAAGTAATTTTATTATTCAATATCATAATTAATTTCATCATAATCAATTGTTTACATTATTGCATTTTATGGAGTTCTGAGCTAACTGAAAATATACTAAGAGCTTTGACTTACTGTGGGTTTGAACTAGAGTTGATTTGATTGCTTATAGGTAAAATACTTCAATGTTTGTGCTGTCTAGTGTTCTCCCTCTTAAAATGTAAGAAATTTACCCACGGAGTAGCTTTTGAGTTGTGGTGTGAGGTTTGGGAGGTTGGGATTTCCTTGGTTATCCCCCCTACCCCATCTGTATATAGAACTATGTATCTGTATATAAAGGTGTGTGTATATATATGGGTAAAAAGGTTGATGAGGATGAATTTGATTTTTCGTAAGCAAGGACACTAACAGTGAGTTTGTGTAATTCAAAGGAAATCTAGTTTGAGGTAAGCCATATAAGTCAATATCCTAACAAGGCACATATTTATATAAAATATCTACATGGACATTGGCATTTGGGATAATCACGCAAAGTCTCAGCAGAAGATACTCTATAGAGCTGAGAATCCAGCATTGCCTCTTTTAAATTGAATCTTTAGGAATACTGGAGAAACTGCATAGAAAAGGATCTTTATATATCTTTAAATAAGTAGGATGCATTTTTAAGAATAAGATTTTTAAGAAAAGAAATGTGTCAAAGTGTTTCATGTCATGGATGTCTAAGAGAATAAAGCTAAAAGAGATGAAATTATTGAAAAACCAGGAGGAAAGGGTGGGTGTGAGTGATTACAGCTCAGAATTTCAGTACTACATGGGGCTAGATCTCAGATGAGCAGCAAGCTTGAGTTGCCCCATGGTGCACCAACGAGATGTTCCTGTGCTTTTTCTCAGTAAGAACATAATGTAATTACTCCTTAATTACTCTTTCTTCCTCTAATAAAGTACTGAAAGCTTATAGGACCCCTTATAGCTACAGACTCTCACTTTCTTTTGTGCACTGAAATGTTAACAAAAGTTTGCTCATTTAGTTTGCTGACTACTTTTTCACAACTGTATTGTGCCATACCACTAATCTATGGGACAGCATCTCTAAAGGGATCTTAAGAGCCTCACATTTACAGGTTACAGGAGTTTAGGTCTGTACATTCTGTAGTGATTCTTGATCAGTAATCACTTAGTAATTCTTAGTAATTACTTCAGGCTGCACAATTAGAAAAGTTTATTGGTGAAGGTTAAAGTAGTATCAAAACTGGACATTTCATTATGGTTTTGACTTCTTCTGGTAGAGCTCTATTAATCTTTAGCATCCCACTTTGTGTTTTGTGGTGCTAGAGTCCTTGTACTTGTATGCACTGATGAAAATAAATAAAATAAAGCATAATATTCCAGAGCCCAGTGATGTTGCTAGTCTTCCGCTAGGCAATGGCTGAAATAGCTCCTGAACTTTACTATAAACAATGTTACATTTATCAGAAGACATGGGAGTAGAATTTTATACTTCTGACTAATTAATGCAATTGAGAATGATCATGTGCAAGGAGACATCTTTCACAGCTCATCTGTTTTTATGCTAAAATAAGTGAAAATAGCTATCCTTCCTTTTTCTGTGAAACATCTGCTTTGGATTTTCATTAGTAATTATTGTGGGAGAATTGCATGGACAAGCTTATGCATGGTTCTTTGCTGTTAACTGGGATTGTTAAACTTTTTCTTTTTCCAGGTGTACATCAGCATTACATTGGACTTTGTTCCCTATTGTGTTTGCTTTGAACTTAAATGCGCTATAGAAAACATGTTGATAGCATCCCATTCTTGTCTTAGGGTTAAAACCATGTAATCTTATTCGATTGTAGGAACGACCTGAAATAAGAATGCAATCTTTTTTCTCATTGACTTTTGCCGGCCCGAAAGTAGTTGTTTTCTGTTTCTTGCACAGGGTTGGAAAGCACCTCAAATCATGCTATGAAAGATTTCATGTGTAGGCTTCATTTCTGGCAACAGTCTTTGTTTGCGTTAATACCCACATATGTTGTTTAGCGGAGGCAAGAAATCTTTAAAAAAAAAATATAACCAAATAAGCTAAACAAATTTGAAGTGAGAGCTTGTCTACCATAAGCACAATTAAGCCATTTTATACTGGAAAAAAAAAAGCTGTTTTTTGTGACTTATGCTTTTTCTCTGTAAAACTGCTGTGTGAAATAAGAGGAAAGACTGCTCTAATTTCTGCTCATGATGATTTATTTGTCAATAAGGACTAGGACCTTTAGTGGTTGTGCTTAAGCATAGCTATAGGATATGCTGATAAGCTGTGCTCATTTACAGCAAATCCTGTCATTTTTTGCCTGGAGGGGAAAATTGTAAGTATCCATTTTGTAAGAGAGTGATAGAATGCTTCATTTACCTAACATGGTTTTGATGGACAGGTATATTAATGTAACACCTCACATGTAAAGACTGTTGGCAACTTTGTCATTCATTAGATCGGGTTGTGCCTTTTATTTTAAAGATGATTTGTGTACTGTGTTGGAAATAAGACTGCAAGAAAGGCCAGTGTTAGCCAAGTTGCCTCCTTCCCTTTGTGATTTATCGTGTGACCTCCTTAATCAAATAATCAAAAAGAACAAGGCGTTACCTTTAACATCAGGCTGGAAATGAAGAAAGGAAAGAGTTGACAATACCATATGCTTTCTCACATGCACACACACCCCCACACACGTTTATCTGTATAGAAAATTGAAAGCTAATCTTACTGAAGTAAAATAGCAACAGTTTATCAGACTTTGTGGGATTAAAAGGAAGAAAACCGGAGAATAATTTTGAAGGTTTAGTAATTGTTCTTGTTTTTTGAGGCTTTTCTGGTTTATAATAGCTGAAGGACACAAGAGCAGCTACAAGAGTGCAATCTGAAAATCAACCAGAATGAGAAACAGCTTTTAGGGAAGGTTTGAAAAAATAGTGCTAGAATGCTGTAGAAAATTTTCTCTTCACAAGGTCATCGGTGGGAGGCAATTGTTGCTGTCCTTTTTACTGCAACTACTGTGAATCCTGTAGTAGTTTTGCCCCCAAGAGGAATCAGAAATGCATTAAAACACATCCAAGCTTTAATGAAACGAAGGTAGGAAATTACTTTGAGAGGCGTTTAGGCACTAGCATCAGCTTAAAAGGGTGTTTCAGTTGTTCTGAAAAATAAAGGTTTTTACCAAGTCAGAGTAAGTTAGTCTTGACACAGGAGTTAGCAAAAAGCTACATATGATACAAATTTTGTTATTGTAGGAAGAAATTTGACACTACTTTTATTGCAGGATCTCATTGTGATGAGACAGTAGAGTTGCACATATTTATGTCCTACCAGTTTGGGGGAGGTTTAAAAAGAACCAAAGAAAGAATGCCGGTGCTCTTTGGTATCTTTCACTTTCCATGGTCATCCAGTGAGGGCTCATCCTACTAAAACTGAATTATTCTTTTCATTACTTTGGTAAACTACAATTTTATTGCCAGAAAGAAAAGAGAAAAAGGTGTTTTCCCTTGAGACAGAGACAGTTAAAGCATTACCTGCAGTGTACAGTTTTATAATTTAATAGATGGCATTTTTTTAAGTATATAGATTATACTATAATGAGTAGTAAGGGACATAAAGAGAAAGCTAACTTTGTAAGGAGAGATATGCAATGTGGTGTCACAGGGTTTTAAAACAGTACATTGCCCTTAAGCTTTAGAAGATGAAGTTCAAAATGATCATTTGGGAAGCCCCTACAGTCTATTTAACAAAACTGGGTTTATTCCTTGTTGAAGTATGGCTGACTATACAGCGCCACTCAGGCCATTCTTTTAAAATACTTTTTAGAATAATGGTCAACCCCATTTAAACCACTGTGAGGACCTGTCTGCTCCAGCAGGAATGCAAGTTCAGCAGTTCAAGGCTTTCTGTGTGTAGATCCACAAGGGTTTAATAGTTTTTTGCAGATGACTTCTGAAAGTCAAAATGTTTTTTCACTTCCTGTTGTCAGGATACTGAAATTCTAAACATTTTAGCGCAACCGTTTCTATACAGAATTTTTAAAAAAATAGTTTTGTTGTTTTTCTTTTTAGGTTTTTGACAGAGCTTGTTACAATTTCAAATAGGGAAAGTAAGAATCGATGCTTTCCTGGGCCTCATTTACAAATCCATCCATTACAAAACATTTGCTTTTTTTTTTTTTACTGGACTTCTGTAATATTTCTGTCTGTATGTCTAGGTTTTGAACTTGCTCATGTGAAAATCCCAAAGAGTACCTCCAGATCAGTGGGGCAGGTCTAATGGCTAAAAGCATCTTTGGCTTCACTTCTATGACCAAATGAACACTTGGATCATTTCAGTTTAGAAATGTCCTGAGGGTTTCAAAACTAAATATTCAAACTTGTGAAAAAATTGGATTAAATTCCAAAACAAGGAAAAAGCCATTTGTCATTTTTATTTGAAGTTGTTTGAAATTTTCAAAATTAACTTCAGTAATTTTTTCATCATGCTAACATTTTTAAAATCCTGACAGAGTAAAAATGATGTAAAGATACAAAGGATATTTTTACATAGGGAGGGGGCAAATCACTGTCTATTAGAACAGTTATTTGTAGCCAGTGACCTTGTCTGCATTTTTTGTCATGAGTCTGTAAATATCTGTTGTTTCTGTAGTTACTAAGTAGTATTCACCAGCATGAGTAGGAATAGACTTGAAGATTGTAACAGTTGGTTCTGCTGATCCAGTGTCAGCTCTATTCTTTTTTATTTTACTCTTAAATAAGGTCCTCTTGTTTGAATTTTCATTAGAAGCTGAAGCATACCAAGTATGTTCCTCAAATACATGCTTTTCTTCCATTGTATTTGGAAGAAGCTGAGTCTGTGCACTCAGAGAACGTTAGCTGGTATGAACCAAAAGTTCATAGTGGAGTTGATATTTTGAAATCTTATCTGAACTCCAGTGTCTCTATGGATACAGCTCTAGACAGGTTCAAGCTTTGCTGACAGATTTTGCTCCTTTTGGCGGCACAGGGGGAAGGTGAATGGGGGTTGTGGTCAGTTCATCATGTGTTGTCTCTGCTGTTCCTTACTCCTCAGGGAGCAGTTCTTTCTCTAAGAAGCAACTGAAATTCACTTGAATGCCATGTTTTGCTGCTTTTTGGTGATTGAATCACTGAAAGATGTGCAGATCATTATTTGTCCCTTATAGTGCCTAATTCCTTTATAAAAATCCTCCTAGTGCCATTCTTTTAGTTTTCATGCCAATGTGATATCATCAGTGTAGTTCTAAAGAGAGAATGAGATGTTCAATGCAGGGTGATAGCGTAAAATTTTGCTGTTTATGAATGAGCTAGTACGGAATTCATTTAATTCTCTCTGATTATCTCTGAATGATTCATCGTATTAGAAACCTCTGCAGTTCTACAATTCCAAGCAAGCATATACCAATCACTTTTAGAAGCTGATGACAATTTGTTACGTTCGATTAGGTCAGATTTGTCCCATGTGATTACAGACAAAAAGAAAATAAATTTTCTGTGGAGGTGGTTTATGCTCCATTTTTAGGTGATTTTTGTGCTTTGCTCACATTTAAACTCTATTTACTGTGGATAGCTCTGTTTTCTATCTCACTGAATGTTGTGTCTCATTGTACATTTCCTCTAAGTATATTGATTAAATAGATCTTTTGTATCCCTATTGTGTTAATGTCTCTAAAAAGGTCAAAGCCAGAATCTGATTTGCATATTTACACGAAGAGATGCTCACTTCCAAAATTGATAGTGTGTGTAGAATGTTCATACAGAATAAATTTTTGAATCTCAAATTGCAAGCAAAAATAATGGAAAACCAACCAAATAATAAAAGCAAAACATTGAATAGCTGTACATTGCATATTTCTGATGTGGGAATACTTAGTGAGATGTCAAAGTGTAAATGTCTGTCTTCAGTCTGCAAGTTGATTGTGAACAGTTTCTTTAAGATACAGCGCAGTAATTTTAGGGAAGTTATTGAGCATCCCACAGGCATTGTATTTGCTAGATGTTGGGGGAAATGTATCTGGCAGTGAGGTTTATTCCAGCGGGGTAACTTGGACTGAATCTCTGACCATTTGAAGAGCATTTTTGACGGTGTGGCTCTTACTGCTTTATTCACAGCTTTTGAATGGGAGGCCACTAACTAGAATGATGATCCTTTATCCCTGACCACCTTCTCAAGGGTTAGAAATGTTAAATTATGAAGAAAGTAAAATCACATCTGTGTTAGTAGTGAACAGGAAAGCTGTGTCCTAAATGCTGTCTGTATCACTTCTAAGGAATTACTGCTAATTAGAGAAAGATTGTGTTTTGGGAAGTGCTTCAAAACACAGTCATTTCTCATGTGCAGGAGATACTGGCATACTTCTGATGGTCTTATTATTGAAGTGTCATTATGAGAACTCACATATTAGGCTTTGTAAAATTCAGCAGAATCTTTGAAAGTGTCCTTTGGGTAAGATCTTTCATGTTTCCCAAGATTTTGCAGTAGTTCTTGTCAGAATACTTGTGTAGGTACAAGTTATTTTGTTTTTTTTAAAAAAAAAAAAAAAAGGTTGAGGGAAATTGAAAGTTTTCCCCTTAATCTGAAGGGAATTCCAGACTGTTATAGGATTATTTTTAATGCTATCCACTGTTACTAATTCTCTGTTTGTTCTCAAGCTGTAAGTCTGATTATAAAGGTATCATCACTGTAAATGCTTTTCTCAGTCCTGTTCTTTGAAGGTATTATTTTGAGTAGTATTTGACTGAAGCAATTTGGAACAAAGCCATAAATGGATGCCATAGATTTTGTTGAAAGGTTGAAAAAAACCTGTGACATGTAGTACCTGACACTGACTGCTGTCACAATTAGGAAGTCTGATTTTTCAATTGACGTGAAATGGAAATTGGAAACTGTTAATGATAACTGATACTAAATAGATACAAGGGTCCTGAATTACTGCAAAAAATAAGCTAGTGGGACAGAAAATTATCTTCCAATTGAGTGAGATTTTTCGTTCAGCCACCTGTTCCAGTACGAAGCTGGCTGTCCTCACTGTTTCAATGTTCAGTTAATGTGTAAAACAAAGTGGTCGCGATGAGGTTACAAATGCATTTCTTTTTCTTTATTAGAGTGGGAAGCATCTCTTAAGAAAGCTTTGAATAGACTGCTTCATTATGGGTGAATATTACCAGGATGTACCCATATACCCATACCTGGAGAGGTACTGGAGATATGCTTTGACCAAACTCCCTGAGTTGAAGGGCCATTGATGATGGAGTTAAAGATTAGCAAGGGCATAAGGGCATAACACGAGTCTTCATGCATTGTGTGAATCTACTGATCTGGTTCAATCAGTTTAAGTCCAGTCAGATGTCTTTTGTGATACAGAGGACACTGGTTTGAAAATTCATTGTGCTTCTACAGTTTCTTCTGTAAAACAGTTGAATGTGATTTTATCTAATACAATCCTAGTTTGGATCTCTTTGTGGCTGCTCAAAAGCTCTTATACCAGCAGAGCTTCCTCTTTGAGCAGAGCAGCATTCGTAGCAGAGTTTATTTGTTGCACTGGAAGTGTGCAGAAGTCTGTAAAGAGAGGGTCTGAAAGATGGAGCTGCTGAACAGAACTGGCTTCTGTGTACAGCAGCAAACTATTATGTGATGTAAAAACAACTGTTGTTCCTTTATATTTCACGTACACAGGAGCTGCACAGGTGCAGGGGCCGCCTGCGTCTGTCACAATGCTACTTTAAAAGGGGCAGTCTAAGAGCAGATGCTGTGTTAGGTAGAGTGCAGATGTGCAGCAATCTACAGCCTCTGTTCTAAGGACCAGTTGGTTTTGTCAGGGTGTGCTATATCTTTTTCAATTACTGTATTAAAGACATACCTCATTATAGAAGCTTAATAAATTGCCAAGTACTATGCTTATATGATCAAACTGATTTTGCTAGGGAGGTATTTGAACACCTTATTGTCTTAAGTTACTGCTGTGTAGGGCAGTTTATGAGATCACAAAGGAGAGAGCAAATGTGTTTTGCCCCTGCAAAGCAAGTACAGAAACACAGTAAAGTTATCTAAGTGTATGTTTCTGGGTACATGAATTTCTTACACCGTCATAACTCTCATTCCTTTTTGTAATGTGAAGGGAAATAATTTTGATGTTCAAGGCTGCATTACCATGGAGCAAGCAAAATAGCCTACTTTGTAACACACAAAAGTGAACATTTTGCTATAGTAGCTTATTTCTCTTCTGAAGTGGAACTATCTACTTCCAAATGCACATTAATTATATATTGAAAATGAGACTTTATTTTCATATTATGGGCTAGATATGAGGTACTGTCTTCCAGATGAGTAGCCGAACACTGACATCTTTAAAAGTACTATTTTAACCATATTAAACCAAAATGGTGCCCTTTTCATTTAATTACTTCAATGAGGTCCCCCTTTATCTTTATTACAATAATGGGGAAATTATTTTGTTTAGTTTTCAAAAGCATTCGTGGTGGTGTCAGTATGTTAAAGTTGCATCCAAACTCTTAAGATGCTGACAATCAATTGTATTCAAAAACTCTTTATAGTAAGCTGGAGGTTAACCTAAAACTGAAAATTAAGGAGGGTTGTGAGAGTTCTGGACCATCCTCTGGGTCATTTCCTGCAGCAGCAAACACTTGAGTATTAAGTGTGATTTAAAGACTTACAGGTTTTTTAAGCAACTTGAATTATTCATGACCTTAAAATTAGGCATGTATTTAACTTCTTGGTCAAAAGCTAGGCTTTAATTTTTCTAAAATTTCATTGTGAGCTATACTGCCTTCTCCACTGTAATGCTTGTAGCTTTCTTCACAAGGTCATAAAAGTGTAAGAACATTTGTGTATTTCTAAAAATATAAGAAACATCATCAGTTGGTTCAACTGAACTATTTGTCTCATACAGAGTCCTATCTCTAATAATGGTCAGTAGCATATGTCTTGGGAGAGACACTACTTTTCCTAGCATTGCTTCACGTTTTAAAGTAATTTTAAAGTCTGAGTTGAAGTTTCATGTTTGTCTTACAGATATTGATGGATTTGTTTTTTTTCTTCTCCATGTTTGCAAAACAGATTTTTAAAACCATCTACATTTTCTACATCCACAATATGCTCTCTCCATGAGGAGTGTTATCTAGCAACATAGAATCGTAGAATATCCTGAGTTGGAAGGGACCTGCTAGGACAGTCAAAATACAATTCCTAGCTCTGCACAGGACCACCCCAATAATCACACCATGTGCCTGAGAGCATTGTCCAAATGCTTCCTGAACTCTGTCAGGCTTGGTGCTGTTGACCACTACCCTGGGAAGCCTGTTTGAGTATCCAATTGCTCTTTGGGTGAAGAACTTCTTTGTTATATCCAACCTAAACTTGCCCTGACGCAACTTCAGGCCATTCGCTCAGGTCAGCAGTCACCAGATAGAAGAGATCAGTGCCTACCCCTCCACTTCCCCTCATGACAAAGCTGTAGGCTGCAATGAGGTCTGCCCTCCAGACAAGCTTGGCTGAACAAACCAGGGCTCCTGAGCCGCTCCTCACATGGCTTCTCCTCAAGGCCCTTTACCATCTTCATTGCTCTCCTTTGGACACTCTCTAATAGCTTAATATCTTTCCTACATTGCAGTGCCCAAAACTGCACACAATATCCAAGGTGAGGCCGCCCCAGTGCGGAACAGAGTGGGACAATCCCCTCTCTCGACTGACTGGCGATGCTGTGCCCAACAGGACATGGTTGACCCTCCTGGCTGCCAGGGCACTGCTGACTCATACTCACCTTGCTGTTGACCAGGATCCCCAGGTCCCTTTCCATGACACTGCTTTCCGGTGTCTCGTTCTGCAGTCTGTATGTACATCTGGGGTTGCCCCATCCCAGGTGCAGAATGCCACACTTTTCTTCATTAAATTTCCTACGATTGGTTGTTTGGGGTTTGGCTTTTTTTGGTAATTGGTTCTTTTTGTTGTTCTTGTTTGGGGTTTTTTTATGAATCTTAATATAGTGTATTCTTTTTATGAAATTTAAAGTCTACTTTTATAGGCACTTGATCCAACACACAGTTGCCAGAGTAACAACCTTCTGACTTCAGTGTTTGGCAAGCAAACAAAGGAAGAATTGGCTGTTAAGTATTTTGTGTTTAGATATAATTATTATGGATCTTTGTTTTGCAGTTTGGGTTGGTTTTGTTTCTCTCTGAGTGGTAACTAGTGTCTGATTGAATGACAGATTGTAATCATTTAAAAATACTGTGGATATTAGAGTTATGGCTTCCAACATCTTGTATACAGAAAGTACATTGCTTTTTTCAGTTTTTAGTTTTCTCTGTGTAATTATAGTGCTTGTTTGAAATTGTATGGATGGCATATGGTTTCCATAAATTTTTATGGGTGTTTTAATGATTGTCATGTTATAATTATTAAAAACTAAGCATTCAGCACCACGCTTCCACTTTAAAAAATCCTTTAAATAGTTGTTTACAACATTATAAACCATCTTAGGTTGAGGTTGACTGTGTTCATATGAGTTTCTGTGTTTTTGCTTTTTTCCTGAGTCTGAAGGAAAGATTTTTAAATACTATTGTATTTCAAATTTTTATTGTATCAGGTAATCCCCAGTTTTCAAACATTAATGCAGGAGACTCTTCTGAGTCCAGAGTGGTATCAAACAGTATGTAGTTGAAAGTAACAGATTTGGTGCTTACTTTCAGTCTTCCTTAGATCATAATAGGTTTTGTCACAAGGATGGTGGTGTAGTAATCAGCTTTCAAGCGGCATGGCTTTCTCAATTGCATCATTCTTTGATGAAACCACTGACTGCAATCATGCATGATTGTAATATGGCAGGGAAGCAGAGTGGTGATTAAAATGAATTTAGAGAAATAAAAATGGCCATCTGTTTTATTAACATTTATTTAAAATTACTGTGAATTTCTGGATGTTAAAGGTGGAAGGTTTATCTTTGTTCTTGCAGTAACAAGAAAAATGGGGTTTTTTTCCTTTTTTTTTTCACTTGAAGTTCTAGTAGAGAGATTTCATCAAAGTAGTAGTAATTTTCCAGTTGCCAATAAAAGAAGCTACGCTAACCCAACTAGAATGAATCTACAAAATGCATGATTTAATATAATAGGTGTTTTTATAGCTTCCTACCTTTCCCTGTGCTAAAGTAAAATTAGCTAGAGGCTCCAATGCACCTCTGTGGTGGAGCTGCATCCATTATGGACTATCCTTATGCCTGAATCTCTTTGCCCATGACATAGTTTGTTACCAGAAAGCTGCAGTAAGCACAGAGATCTTATTTTGTTGTTTTGCTGAGGTTGTCTGGGTGTTTTGGCTCTGCAGAAGATTATTTAAGTGGAAGAGCTACTGAGAATACCCCAGAATTAGTGAAAATTATTTTGATAATTCACAGTAGGAGCCACATTATCAGTAAGAGTTATCATCCTGTCTTTCTAGTTGCAGCATTTGCCCTATGTATTCTGTGTGTATAAGCCTTAACATCTGTAGGTTAGACTACTTAAGAGAGCAGCTGACCACTGATGAGCATAGTAGTGAGCTAGTTACTATGCATGATGTTTTTGCCATATGTCAATATTATAGTTGAATCTGTTTCTGGAGAGGCGACCTGAAGTTTCAACTTCAATTGCATTAGTTTTCACACTTTTTGCATCTGATATACAATCATATCTTAGTTTCTTTCCTTTATTAATCCCACAAGACATTCCAAAAAGGATTGTTATTTAATCATTCAGAAAGAGAAGTTTCTTTTGCCTTTTACATATTGCTGTTCTCAAGAACAGTACAGTGGTTTAGCCACTGTTGGAGGAGATTTTCTTTCAGGAGTGTTTCATAGCTAGTAAATGCTTGAGGGGTTTTTTTGTTGCTCTTTTTGTTCTGATTATTCAGCTCTATGTACTGTCTCTGTTTGGACAAAATATCTTTTAAAAATGGTGCATTATGACAAAATAGTTAATGTCTTTTTCTAATTCTCACTTTCTCACAAATGGAGAAACTCCATTACACATAATGAAGGATAAAATATAGGCATAATTGAACAACACATTAGACCAGAAGGCTTTGAATCTATGTATTCAGCAAAGGCTAGAACTGTTTGTTCATTTATTCTCTGTAATAATGCAGCTTTGACTGAATGCTTGTGCTCTTTACAGACCCAAACTTTAATGATAATGTGCTCTGTGTAAAATGTGGGGAAGATTGTAACCATTTTGAACTGTGTTTAGCTTAGTAACATGAAATATCAGTTATTCCCTAAGGTATTGTGTAGTCGTAGATCATAAACTTTCATCTTAAATTAAACATCACAGCTGGTTGCCTTAATTTGATGCATTATAGCACAAATGTTTCAACAGCTTGACTAAAATGAACCATACTGCAAATTCAAAAGAAGAGCGAAGGTCAATGCACATGGTGCCTAGTGATTTGCAAATTTCCTTTATTTGGATATATTGAATGTATTATGTGGAATTTAGCATAGAGGAATGGAATTTGGCAGGGTAGAACAGATTAGCAAAAGATGTATAATCAGTTTTGCTTAAAAATGATACAGTATAATAAGGAAGTCAAAATAGTACAGTCTCAAATTTTCAGAAGAAAGTTAAAATATTTTCTGGATAGTCAATACTCTTGTACTTTTGTACATGTTGATATAGAAACATATATTTCATAATTCATAATCCTAATTTCTCATCTGCATATACCATTAAACTCCATTGCTTTTGCCAAACATAGCATGGCTGCTACCTTGTTCGCATTTAGAGGATTTCTTAGTTGAGCAGGAGGTATCTAGAGATATCTAATCTGTGGTTGCATTTCCAGGTCACTAAGAAAATGCATTGTTCTATAGTCAAAAAGGCCTGGAATGCAAAGCACCTGCCATTGCTCTCTATCTGTTCAATGTGAGTGTAGTGTTAAGAATCCATATCTCTGTAATAGAAAACATTGAGTTGAGCTACAGCAAAGGAAATGAAGATAGTCTGGGCACATTGCCAAATACGGTATATTTAATACTAAATGCTGAAATTATCTGTAGAATTTCTTCTTAATATGTACCAGAAGTCCATGTAGCTGGTAATTTATCTGTAACTGCACCTGGTGTACATACCTCTATACAGAGTTGAGAAACATGATCCAGCAGTTTTCAGTCACCTGAGGTAATTCTAGCTTGTATGTGCTTTGGGAGTTTGAACTGCTTTATGGCAAAGCTAATGACTCATACTTTGAGGAGCAAGCTCTTTGGAGGCTTTAGATTGAAGAAAGAAATCTGTTGGTTCAGTTTACTTTGCTGCGTTGTTTTTCATTTGACTGCTACCTTGCCTGTCTGAGATAAGTTTATGCTAGTGGTATTTCTTTATAAATGCATAAAAATACATTTCTTTTTAAATGCAGAGTTTTAGAAAATCTAGTTAAGTTACTGTGTTCTGCCTTCACCAGATGTAAGAAGTTTTAACCATGCCTTTCTCATCACATGGTCTTCTGATCTAAGTTGTCGGTGCTCTTGCACCTGTGGTTCCCGTACTGACCTACTGAAACACCCCAGTTCGTATTGGCAACTCTTTGTAACAAAGCAAGGTCTGTACAAGTGCTGTTGTTGATAGCTTTGCTGCAGTTAGCAGCTGGCATTCTTGGTAGAACATCTTCATGTATGCAGTTAGTAAGCAATGACTGTAGCTCCTTAATTACCATCTTTCATGGTTCCCTGAACTTCCAAATACTTTAATATTTTTTAAAAAGTCTATTTTTCTTCATGACATTATAGTGGCTTTTTGTTTGCTACTTCTGCATGCCTATTTCTTTGCTCTTTGAAAAGCAAATATGGGTTTTGTTTTTCCCCAGATACGTCATCTTATGTGGAACTTAAGGAAACATTTAAAATCACGTGATTCACTGATTAACACTGTGATAATACATATCAGGAATAATTATTAAGAGACTAAATCCCTCTGACTGCAAGGGGAAGCCTCTGTTTCTTATCCTGCAAGTGCTTGCGAGTTTATCCCTCCACGTTAATACTGACGTGGTATTAGGAATATGGTGATTAAATTGCTTTGTCACCTGTGTGAGATTAAATACAGGGTTTTTCCCTGTTCTATGAGTGAAGCTCCGATGATGCTGTAGAGATTTTGATTTACAATGTTGGAATTCACACTGTGGTGCTCAAGCTGAAATGTGGTGCAAATTCAATATTTATAATTTATCAACCTTAATTGGCCTCAACCTTCATAGATTCAGGACTTGTTGCCCTAACTTGAATTAATGACCTAAGGCAGTGCTGCACTGAAACATTTGCAGTCTGAGTCTTTTCACCATTTTAATCATAGAGAGCTTAATCAAAAGTTACTGTATTAATAAGACATACAAGGTGTATTCATTACCTTAAGTAATTATTGGATTGATTACTACAGTTTTCAAAAGAAGGTAATATCTGCTAAAAATGTATGTAAATTTTAAAAAAAAAAGCTCTTTGGAATTAATTTGATACACAAAGCATGTATTCTCCGATCTCCAGGATCTAATTCATAATACTTTTTAAAATGTCCTTAATTTTATGCAACTTAATATCTTGTATTCATGCTTATTTTTTAAATGCCTCTACTTCTGTGCTAATGCTTCAGGTTTTCATTAAACTTAGTTTTATTTGACAAGTTGGCAGGAACAATTGTTGCTCATTGGCTTTTGAAAATTTAATTCAGTTGATGAAACTATGTTGTGCTATTAATATGTAAACATTAGTTTAGTCATATGCTATAGTAAGTGAAGTCCTTAACTCCCTTTTCTCCATTCTTTTAGTTAAAGGGCATGAATTTATCAGAGAGCCACTTTTTGAAGATTAAGTGCTTGGTTTTTTGTTTTTTTTTTTTTTTTTTAACTCCCATTCAATTTTGGTTTCTGGGTCCTTACCTTGAAAATTGAGTAAGTCTTCAAATACAGTTGGTATTTGAGAGTCTCATGGAAGCTCATACAGATAACTGTATACTTCCAGCATTTGAAATATGTTTTCCTTAAACTACTAAAGAAAACATATTCCATAATCCAGAACTGCGTTGTAATAAAACCCCAATATAACAAAAAACCCCACCCCAAAGCTGTACAACTATTTTATCTGTAACAAAAGGTGCTTTAGAAGTGTTGATGGTGGCATGGATCCTTTGGAAAAGTAATGCTAGACATCCTAATCAAGAAAAATAGTTTAAATGACAGTAATTTGTAAGAAATTAATTTTATGTCTTAAAAAGCCTTTATCTGAGGCGGAGTGCAGAATTTTGTCTGCTGATCAGAGGGAAGTATGATTTAGTACAGTCTTTTTTTATTCACTAGTAAGGTAAGCTGATCACCAAAAATTTGTTTTTATTTAGAAGATCAGCACTAATATTCTGGAGTCTTTGAATTAGAAGCAAGTTCATTGGCCAGATAGATGAATTTTGTTTTGATATATAATCATTTGACAATGAAGAAAGCCATATTGTTCAAGAAGCTCTATCCCAAGGAGATATTTAAAAGCTATTTGTGAAAGAAATACTGCAAAATAAGGATATCCTATTATCACTTAGCTCTGCTGCATGTTTTTAATAAGCTAACTATTACCATTTTAAGTTCTTTTTGTGGGATAGAATTAAGGAAAAGTACCTAAGTCATAATGTTTATATGACTGAATTATGGAAATATAATTACGAAACCTTGAAGGAAAATAAAGGCTGCAAAGTAAAGCACTTCCAAGTACTGAAGTGAATACTGGCTTCATTTCTTGCTCAGGTTCCCGCTGGCAGTGATAGAAGTTCCAGTTACATGAGCACCTTCTTGCCACCCTCTCCCCACCTCAGCCCCTGAAAGAGAGAGAAATTAATCTTCTGCTGAGAGCTGGATGCTTTTAATATAGTCATCGTTTGCTATGCAGTTCAGATTTTGTTCTTTTCCACCAAACACAAAATGTATTTCCTTGTGAGCTAAGCCCTGCAAATTTCCACCTTACTAACAAAAGTTGCTGCTTGGATGATGGAGGCCTTAGAAAGCAATTAAAAAATTGTATTTCACATGGTTAATTTTTTGATAACAGATGAAATACTTAAAAAATAAAATAAAAAAAAATACGCCAAACCAAAAGCCTCTTAGGACACAATATCTGTTAAGAGAAACACTGAGATAGGTAAGTTTCATTGAAACTACTGCTGAGGGAAAATATCCCTTTTGAGAGTGTTTTGTAAGGTTGTTACTATTAAGGAACAAATGAGAGGAAACTGTTTGTGTAGTGGTGTTGAATTAAAACAAACACCCAAAACAAAACCCTGGGATTTAGGAAGCAGTGATGTCTATAATTCTAAAAATTATGCCTGTCTCATAAAAGCATATTCTGACATCTTAATACTGTACAAGTGAACTCACTAAAACATTATTATTTATTTCATTTTATCTTTGGAACCTGATTCGCTGTAATATTTTGTCTGAACTCATGTGTGATTTCATGTACTTGATTTACCACAGGTGTCAAAACATTTTAAGGAATGTATTTCTACTAGCAGATTGTTGCACGTATAGAAAATAGTTTCACAGTAGGTTACCAAGCCTGTACAACTAATTTTGTGACATCCTGAATTGTATAAATAATATTTTTCAACCATGCAGGAGGATGTTAATGTCTTTCTCCAGATTTCCCACAAAGGTTTTTAGTTTGATATTACAGGAATGTATTTTGTCATTATGCTTTTGACTACAACATGTGCTCATGGTTCACTTTTGCAAAAGAGGTCTAGAGGGTATACATGATTTTGAAGCTTCCTTTTTGGATGGGGAATGAAGTGATAAGCTGGATATGCTAACCTGACAGATTGTAATGGCACAGGACACTTGGGGAAATCAGAATTTTTGTTCTTTCAGAGTAGCATCCTGAGACTACCACTCACTAACTGTAGTGAGCACAATTTCAGAGAGGGATAAATAAACGACCTGTCTAAAGCAGTCAGTTGAAATATATGAACAGACAGAACAGAGGGAAGTATATGAACTATGTGACCTGCACTGCAAGACAATTTGGTAAGAATCATTGATACGGAATATAAAATTTCTGGTGACTACCTTTCTGAACTGCAAAATGAATGAAAATAGAAGAGGAAAGAGTGTCTGAGAGAGGTACATTACAGCACAACTCCTTTCCCTTTTGACCTTGTATATCTCATTTTGTCCATTTTAAAGATTTCCCTGGAAAGGTAGCATCAAAGCCAATGTGATTTGGAGCCTTTTTTTTCCTCTTTTTTTTTCCTTCATGAGAATGTCTTGCTAAAAATGTGTATTAAATTTTAAATTTTTGGGCCTTTCCTGGCTTAAGGAGATACTTGCATTTGACCAGCTGTAACTGAAGTAGTTGAAACTCTTGTAATACTGATCTTACGGTCATATAAGATTCTGGAACATTTCTTTGGATCACTGTAAATAAATTTTCTATCATTCTGCCCTCTAGTAGTAAAGGCACAGTGCAGCAATACACTTTTGTGCTGCTAGTACATGCAGAATTTCGTTCCACTTGTCCAGGGGCACGTGATCTGCAGAGTGCAGCTCCTGTAGGTTCACAGTTAACAGTGTGATGGGTTGACTCTGGATGGATACCAGGTGCCCCAAAGATGCTCCATCACTCCATTCCTCAGCTGGACAGAGAAGAGAAAATATAATTAAAAGCTCATAGGTTGAAATAAGGACAGGGAGAGATGGCTCATTCATTATTATTGTAGGCAAACAGACTAAGTTAGTTTAACTTATTATGAATCAAATCAGAATAGGATAATGACAAACACAACCAAATCTTTAAAAAAGCCTTCCCCTACCCCTCCTTTCTTCTCACGCTTAACTTTACTATGGATTCTTTTCAGCCAGCAGGGCAAGGGAACAGGGAGTGGGGATCGTGATCAGTTCATCACACAGTCTCTCCACTCTTTCCTCCTCGTGCGGAGGATTCCTCATACTCTTGCCCTACTTCAACATGGGGTACCTTCCACAAGTCCCCAGCCAACTCTTTCATCATCAGTCCTTCCCACAAGCTGCAGGTGTTCACTTACTGCTCCAGTGTGGATCCCTTCTATGGGGTACAGTCTTTCAGGAACAGACCACTCCAGTGTCTGTCTCCTGTGAGGTCACAAGTCCTCCCACCAAACCTGCTCCAGTGTAGGTTCCTCTCTCCACAGGGCCACACCTCCCAGCATGGGCTTCAAATGAAGTCACAGGGCATCCACCTGCTCTCTCATGGAGTTCTTCATGGGCTTTAGGTGGATCTCTGCTCCCCTGTGGACCTCAGTAAGCTGCCAGATGAACAGCCTGACCACGGGATGCAGGGGAATCTCTGCTCCAGTGTCTGGAGCACCTCCTCCCCCTCCTTCTTCACCAACTTTGGTGTCTGTGCATAATAGATACTTAGTAAAAGTTCATAAAAAAATTTAGTCTTTCTCTGTCTTGGCCACTTTGAACCATATAGGAGCAGCACAGGGCTATATTATTTTTGTTGCCATGATAAGCCATGATTTCTAGGAATCAGGACATGATCTATAGAGGGCTCCACTAAAATCATTCTTGCCTGTGTCTGATGATAACCCAATATGGTAAATGTGCCAGCTCTGGGGCAACACATTAATGAAAAGTGTGGTCTTAGTTTCTCTCTGAGAACTTAGTGTGTATTGACCAGTGGCATTGACTGTCCTCCACATTTACCTGTTTCATGTCCCATTAGGCTTAGTTTTTTCTATAAAAGCTGAGCTGCACAGGCTGCTTTGATGAAGGCAGAGGAATTCTGGCAGTGAGGAAGGTATAAGAAAATAGAGTGAAGACTGGCACCATGCAGTGTGGTGGAGGCAATGCTGCTCCCCCATTGCTGTCACTGGAAAGTTCTGTGTTCTCAGTGGTATTGTGGAATCCTAGCTGCAGATGTAGCTGTAGCTTCACTGCTGGTTGCAGTGCAACTGCCCAGAGCTTGTCCAGACAGAGGAACAGAAACATCATCCTTTGTGAGGCAGTTGTTGGAAGATGAAGCAGAAAGTGAGGGACATCATTCTGCCTTCTGGAGGGTTGTTGACCTTGAATTAAAAGTCAAGACACACATTTAGGATATAACATTAACTAAAGGTACTTAGTTTGTACTTTATTCCATGATGGAAAAAATACAGGGGCTCACCTTGCTGGGAGAAAAAGTAAAGAGAATAACAAAGATGCCATATGTTCGTATTTTCATGCCTCAGGATGTTCTGATTCCATAAAAGTACCAGTTCAAAGATAACTTCTGCAGTGAAGTGAATTCCATTTTTGTCCTCCCTGTGACAGCTTTACTTCTTCAGGAAGAACTTTGAGAAAGGTGGCAGCCCTGGCACTTTAGCAGCCAGTTGTTGTGGCTGCTCCTGAAACTGAAGTCCTTACAATGAGAGACTTTGGATTTAAGGGTCTCACATATCAAAGACTGAAGTCTAAAGGGAAGAGCAAAGTCTCTTACTGGCAGAGAAATAACAAAGGTTACAGTGATTTTGTAGCAAGGAAAGAAAGGATGAGGAAAAGTTACATGGAAGGAATAGCTCTACAAGGAGATAACATCAGCAGAAAGCAAGGAGTACAAGAGATGGTCATCTCTCAAATCTAGTGCAGATAAAAAGGGACAAGGGGACTTGAACTCAGATGAATAGAATTGAGAATTTTGTGTTAGAATTTTAGCTTTGTAATGTTTGAGTTCAATTCTTAACTATCCTGATTGCTGCTCATAAGGAAGTTGTACAGGTAATTTTGGTGGGGTTGTTTTGTTGCC
The DNA here is from genome assembly GCA_013396755.1 of Sclerurus mexicanus. Classification (NCBI taxonomy): domain Eukaryota; kingdom Metazoa; phylum Chordata; class Aves; order Passeriformes; family Furnariidae; genus Sclerurus; species Sclerurus mexicanus. The sequence continues at coordinate 4,266,650 of VWZF01006750.1, read as the reverse complement.
TTTATTTTTTATTTTCCCTGTTTTATATGAAATAAACTGCAGTATTAAGTCACTATTTTTAGGTTTGTAAGGATTGCACAAATTACAGTGGCCTAAAATAGCAAAACTTTTAATGGTACCACCTGAGCCTATGAGAGAAGAGCTGTTGGGCTAAAGATGGTCTTATAAATCAAGTCCTCTTGCAACCTCAGTTTTTATATCCATTAACAAACTATTGGTCTTTGTGTTGCCCATTTCATGTGTTGTGTGTAAGTGCTTTGACTAGTTCTCTGCATGGTGTGGTTTCCTTCTAGTTGAGAGTGGAGGTAGTGACCTCCACCAGGACCAGTAAATAAAGAAAACAGACAACTGATGGAACATTCTGAGCAGTAGGTAAAACTTTGCAGCTGAATGAAATATATAGAATCAAATGTCATGGAAGATCTCTGGAGTGCTTCAGGAGAATAAGATAAGACTAAGATTAAAACACAATGCACTCAGAACAGAAATGAGGAAAATTAATCTGTAAAGTTTACCATAGTCCCTGTTGTAGAATTGGAGACTTAGGCTGCCTAAGACAATAAAGTCTTTCACAGGTAGTGTGCAATTTTAACACTTCAGAAAATAGTCACTGTCTTTTTTCTGTGTGTATGCAAATTATGATAGGAAAGTAAATACTGTCTCTGTAAGTGATGCTAGAAAACAAATCCGTATTTTCTGCAGTATTTCTTGAAGAACTAGCTAGAAGACCTTGAAATCTTAAGGCAATTTACTTGAGAAATTCTGTGAAACTCAGCTATTTTTCCATGGAAGACAAGATACATCTACCATTTTTGATAATCTCTACTTTAAAATTATGTTTGTTCAAGTAATTCTGTTCTATTTTCTGCTTTTTTTATTTTATGTTTTATGCAATTTGGAAATAGACATGTGACAACATTCTGTAAATGAGTTGCTTTCAGAGGAGTGAGGCTCTTTGTAACCATGAATGGAATAGCACTCTGTAAATGCTCAAGACATAAAAACTGTCAAACCTTCTGTGATTATCAAATAGGCAGCGCTCTGAGCCAGTTTGTTCCTATACATCTGATTTTGAGAGTTCAGTGATGTTCCATGTTGTTGGTTTGTTGAATCAGGTTGAGTTTGAAGAAGGTAGATAGGAAACCAGGACACAAATGGATTGAATATGAGTTGGATAGGAAAAAAAAACCCCAAACAACTCGCAAACCTGTAGTCAGATTAAAGTTCTCCAAAACCCATTTAACAAACAGAGTAAAATTGGATTTTTACCTTATTCAACTTTAAATCATCAATGAACAAAAATGGGCCAAGCTTTTTGCACAACTTACACTTAATGATTGTAGTTGATATTTGTGTTACAGCGATTCCTAAATCCACGGAGATCTCGTTACAGTGGATAGTGCAGGAAGCTGCTAGAGAAAATAGAAATCTGAGCTGAGTAGCAGCAGCGTTGTGAAGGCACAGGTTGCTACCCGCAAGGTCTCACAAGTAAATTTCAATTTGCTTTTGCCACTAGCTTTTGAATGCACCTTTAGACTGTCTTGTAGAGTCTTGTTTCACTTCTGTGTTAATAAAACACCCCTTTGTTTGAATTTTTGAAAATTGCCTGCTTCTGTATGGCTCCCAATTAGGCATATAGAGTTCTAGGTTAAAATAAGTTCACAGAATCACAGAATATACTCAGTTGGAAGGGACCCATCAGACTTATCGAGTCCAGCTCCTGGCCCTGCATAGGACAGCCCCCAGAGTAACACCATGTGCCTGGGAGTGCTGTCCAAACACTACTTGAACTCTGGCAGGCTTGGTGCTGCTGTGATCACTTCCCTGAGGAGTCTGTTCCAGGGGTTGAGCACCCTCTGAGTGAAGAATCATTTCCTGATATCGAGCCTAATCCTTCCCTGATTAAGCTTCATGCCATTTCCTTGAGTCCTGTCACTTTCTTTTAAACAGCTGTTTGTTGTTGTACCTATAAAAAGTGTCTCAGTTACTAAGAAACAAGGAACAGCTTGATGAAAAGTAGAGGTAACAAGTTTTTTTGCCCATTGAAACAATATGAGCTGGGTTCTTGTGAGTTTGATATTGCTGTATTTCAAAACAGAGTGGGTTTGGACTGGGTTTCAGAATATGAAATGAGAGAAACTATTCTGTGTCAGTGCAAGGGTGTATCCAGCCTCTGGTGCTGGCCACAAGCCGCTGATTGCAGAAAAACTGCCATGTGAAGGCATGTGATATTTTCTTTGATTCTTTCCCAGTCCATCACTGTGAAGCTCAAGCAATCTCCTGAACTTGTTACCAGTTTATTAACCCACAAAGGATTTCTGCTGCCCACTTGTGCAATCCAATTTGACCTAGTTTGTAGTTTTATATCTCCATCTCCTACTTCAGCTTTTCATGGCATCTTTTAACCTGCCTAGTTTGAAACTGCTTTTGATTCTAAGCTGGATTTTTGGTTTACACTTCCAGACCAGAGGCAGTCTTGGTCTTTGACCAGCAGACAGGATTCATCTCTCTTCTGCATCTTTACAAGATATTAGAGCATGTAGCATGTGTTGAGAAATGGTATGTCTTTCTAAGCAACACTGGCTTATCTAAAAGCAGCATTTGCAAACAAATCCTTTTTTGATAGTAGATACACCTTATGAGTTGACAGCCCTAGGGCAGCATTAAAGAACACTTGTAAAAATTTTAACAAAATAATCAACCATAGTGTACCAACAGGCTGGTTGCAACAACAAAGAGGGTTTCTTTGGTAGAGTGAGTTTATGTTATAGTATAAACTGACTATTAATGTTTCTCAAGTGCCATATATTCACTTTCTGAAAAAATATAATGAGAATTTATTCCTCTTTTGTCTGAAAAACTCTATTAAAAAGCATTAGGGTGTTTCTTTAGACTTGTATAATGTAATTCTCATGCTTTTATGAATGTATCATAATTTGCGTTATTTCCCCTCTTCGAACAGTTTTATGTGACAGCTGCTTTATCGTCATGGTTATAAGTCATCCTTTTTGGTTTGATTATAGCAGTAGTCTGGGGTCCATACCAATGTGTTTTGCTTATGATACATGTTAGTGGGAAATAACAGTCTAGTCACTATTTTCTCGGAAGGTGAGAAACTGTTTCTAAAAGGGAGCAAAAAGGACAGATCCTGTAATGCTTCTAGAAATAGTAAGAAAAATCATACTTCAGTTATTTGTGCAACAGCTGCTTTGTGCATACACATCATACCAAAAACTTGAATATAATGGTTTCTTTCCTTGTACAGTATAAGAATTATTAGTATCTTTTTCTGGTAGTTGGAAAAGGAGAACTTTTATATCATGTTGAAAATACTTTGCTGTGTATCTCACTAGTTTCATCACTTGAAATCAGAATGTCATTGTTGAAATGCTTAAGCAAGATCCAGCATTCCAATGATTTGCTGTAGAATTTGTAACAGTTGCACAGCTTTCATGAAGTCAAAGTCACCTCATTTGTAAAGTTTCTGAATTAATTAAAGATGCGTTTGAAAGAAGAGGAGATTGACATGCTTCACTCATCTTGTGCCGAAATGTTACTGTGTTGTAGTCAGTATTATGAAAAATAAGAGGGCTGGTTTGGATTGCTTTGGTATTGTAAAAGTGAAAGGAATTTTTTTTTGTCTGGTCAAAACTCTTCTGCTTAGACAAAGCAGTCCAAAGCTGCCAAACGTTACTTTTGAGCCTTGGACAGATGTGCAATAGTATTTGGAATACTCTGATAATGCATATTAAAGTGTGTTGTTTTTGTCTTACTGAATTGAATATAAATTTGCTTCATACTTAATTTTCAGTATGTCAGTTGAGGTGAGTGGGTAAGAATGAAGGGCATGAGTGGTGAACCCGAATTCTCAGTAAAAAAAAAAAAATCTAATAGCTTTCCAGTGTCAATTACTGGCAAAACTCATGCTGTGGCTTCCCCTGAGGGAAGGTTAACAAAGGGTAAAAGTGCCTTTTGGTCCTTGCTTAAGCAGTTAATTGCAAAGGAAAAAGTCTTTGCATTGTGTGGGAGTGCCTGTTGCAGTGACTGAAGCTTTTTCATGAGCAATACTGATAAATCCTATTCTGAGTATATCTCCTTAGTCTTTTATTGAAGCACTCTGTTTCCCTGTAATACTCCATGCCCTGCTTTCCCATACAGTCTCTAAAGACCTTTCTGGGTCCCTAAGTGTTATCCGGGCTGAAGGCACTACACAGCTCTCTGCCACTTGCTTACCAGACTGACTTTCAGGTTGAAGCTCATGCTGAAGTCCCTTGCCAACTCAGGGCATTCTCATCTGTCCAGACAGTGATTTTCATGAAATTTACAGAAACTTAAGTTTTCCCTGTTGCTTGGAACTGTTAGTATTGATTGCTGTAATAAAAGAATTATTACTGAGGAATAGAGATGGCATGATCACTTCCAGGTTGTGCATGCGATGAGCATGTAAACTCAATGGGCTGCATATGAGTGTAAAACAAAAGCAAGTCTCATAGTTCTTGTGTTCTGGCTGTGCTAAATCCAAACTGATGGTTCTGTCCAAAATACTTGCCAAAATCTACAAATACTTTATTAAATAATTGTCATAACTTTACAGGAAGAACAACTCAAAGGCCAGCTGTGGGTTGTTTTCAGTATTGCTGCGTATATATACAGTGATACAGAGGTCATATGTGGTTGATATCAGTGTGTGAAACTACAGCCCCATATATAACAGACATTGGTACAGAGACTTGTTGATTTCCATGGTGGCAGCAATTACTTGATTTATGTTATTATTTTTCTCTATTCATTTGACCAACAAATCATCAAAATCTGCCTGCCTCATGCAGTTGTCGGTACAACTTGAAAGTGACCCTTGTGTTGTGCTTCTTCCTTGTGCTCCTAATGCCACAATGGTGAATCTTGTTCCTCAGGACAGCAATCTGTAAAATTGTTGTAAACACTTAGCTCTGTGAGGTTTAATTAATGCCAGAAGCCTTCAATAAAGGTGGGTTGCAATTTGGAATGTGCCGAGTTAACGATTTCTGCACTCTGCCTAATGCACGTGCTGTTAAATCTCTGTGCTGAGTGACTGGCACTATTAATCACATCCCACCGATGTCCCTGAGTTCACAGGGGGAACGGAACCCACAAAACAACAGATTTATTTGACAGGCAGTGCACTTAAACATCTCCACTTAGAGGCCTAAAGGACATGGTAGCGTTTCACATGGAAAGGAAGAAAAATGTAACAAAAGAATTAAGGAGTGCCTTTGATACTTGTGAAAGTTAATAAAATAACTTCCCCAAGTACAACTTTATATTAAATGTTTTACAGAATCATCTGTTAGTTAATGCTACAGGATATTTGTAATGCTGTTGTTTTACATTGTATTTGTTTAACCAGAGAGTTTTTCCTTCGATGAATGCTGATAGCCACAAAAAAAAAAAAAAAAAGAAAAAGATGGAAAATAACCCCAACCCTTCCAAAACAGATGTTTTGGACAGACTGTGAAATTCTGTTTGTGTATCCATGCAGAACTTGTCGGCATTTAAAAACATGTACACCATGAAAGTGATAAATGTGGTAGCTGTGAAGAGGCAAAGAGGAAGAAAAAACCCCAAAGTTATAAACTGTGGTTTCTTTCTTTACCAGACTTGATGGGTTTGTGTTTATTTACATGCTTGCTCTGTGTTTGTGTGTCACCACAACTCTGCCAGCTGAATCATGGCATACCAACTAGAGGTGATGATGTGGCAGTATATTTTATTGAAAATAGAAGGGCTGGAATCATCTAAATCTATTTTGTTCTTCTCTAGGTTCTTACAGTTAATTCTCCCTAGTCTATGAGAAAGGTAGTGTGCAACTCCCTTGAGACAAATACCTGTAAGAAATATGTTTATATCCTTGTTAAAGGGGTGGGATAGAGATTTTCAAAGTTTCAGTTGTTTCTAAAAACCTGAACGTTAGTTTGCAAGGAATTTAATTAGAGATTTTACATCTCATTTCCATTTTCAGCTAGTAGACATGAGAAGAACAAAACTTAAATGGGGTGAAACCTGGTTATTCTTGAGGATCAAGTACTTTACAGCTTATGGGTCAACAGTTGGTTCATACAAAAACAGTAACCAGTTTTATATATTAAGTGGGGCTGTTTAGTACTGTTCAGTTAAGTAAATGAGAGCTCTAATTGAAAAGAATTTCACTGCCGCATCTGTGATGTGTTTTGATAAAAATGCTAAAGCACTGTGAGTCAGTGGCATACAAGTTGGATCTTTGAACATGAATGTGTAGCAATTCAGTATTGTACAGAACAGTCTTCGCTCTTGTGACTCTGAAAAGGTAAGTGAGCCCAGAAACTCCTGTCCAAAGTGAATGTGTTGAAGTTCAGTGGTGTAAGGAAGACTGCTTTTCCATGACATGAGATTTGGCCTATGGATATATGCAGCACTCCACAACTCTGCAGGTGGCTTCACATATAACTGTGACAGATCAACTATTTTCTATGTTTCTTCAAATATCTGTGGGATGATCGAGTCCATAGTGCTAATGGGGTTTTTGTGTTTTTGCAGCTGTAAAGCTCAGTGTCCCAGTATCACAATTTCTGAGTTATCAGACTGTATCCTAGTCTTGTCCGTTGGATGTCTTATATTTGAGGGCAGGATTGTATTTGTTTAGGTGGTCCTAGCAGTTGGTGTAGCAGTTAATACAAGGATATGTGGTTTGAGAGAGATATAATTCTTTCTTACATGAGCTACTATAAGACTTAATATCTTCTTGGACATCTGGATGCAACCATAACAAAAATTAAAACTAACAACATTGCTTATTAGAAGTTCAAAACCACTTGTAAAGATAATTTCTATATGAATTACTATGCTTGATGTGTCAGCCTTTTGAAGGGTCATGACTGCACTACTGCTTGTTTTTTCTTTCAATAACTTTTTCAAGTCTTGGTTTTTGTTTTTGTTCTCAGGGTGTTGAGATTGTCATTACTTGTTATGGCCATATTATTCACAGAGTGTGATCCTATAAATTTTTTATTGTATTACATTATTCAAAGCATGCATGCCCATGTCTGAGCCATATGTGAATGTGTGATTTGTGATTTTTTTATTTTTATTTTAGAGATGTGATCACTTGAACAAGTTCCTCTATACTTTTGGTGACATATTTACATAGATTTAAGTCTAAAAGTAGCCAGGGGAAATGTAATCAGTAAGGAGAAATGTCTGCTTGCTGTTCAGCTTAAATGAGAAAATGATGGAAGTAATAACTAGGTGTTGCTTTAAATACAAATTTTAAATTGTAATACCTTCTGAAAATGTAATCTTTTACTTCTTGTTGACGCAACAGATAAAACAGGAAACAATCAAAATATATCTGCTGTTAAAAAATTATCCTGATCCAAGGAACACAGAGGAGTGGGTTTTTTTTCACATAGCATGAACAGATATCTGCCACTGCTTAATGCTGTATTTTAAAGCATCTTCCCAAGATGCTTTTTAAAAATAAACTTAAAAACTCAGATATATATTTGCAAAATCCTTATCCTGAAATTCTGGGGTGATTTCATGTCCCTGTATTATGTTTAATTTTGCCATGCGTACATACACAAGTGGTAATAGCAGTGTTTATGATACAGCATAGTCCAGTCAAATGAGAGTCAGAAGGTACAATTTTTGAAACTATTTTCCCGTCTCTGACGTGTGTCAGCTCAGTGGAATAGGAGACACATTTTTCTGTGTATTTTCTGTTTCTGATTAGGTTGGCTGTGCTCTCAAAGCTTGGAGTCATCTTTTCTTGGTAAGGTCATACAGCGCTCATGAAAACAGAAGAGTTTTTATCTTGTGGGGCTTGGGGATGGAAAGTTTAAGAAAATAATTGCCATTATAAGGATTTCAAAACTTTAAAAAAGTAATAACCCTCTCTGGTTAGGATCTTGTAAAACTTAACAGTCCTGTGAGTAAGATTAGCTGACATATCTACAGCAGGACTTTTAACTCCGTCAGAGATTTGAAGCCTTACTAAATGTTGTTGATGTTCAAAGAGCTATTACGAAGTGATTGTACTTCTAGAAACTGTGGAGTTTTTTTCATTAAATGTATTTGGGCTTGGCAGTAATTGATTATTGAAGTATTAGAAACTGCTTGGAGATAGACTTTTCTTAGCCTTTCTTGATTTAGAGCTAGATGTCGTGTTCTGATCATGATAAAATCTGAAATCAAAACAGGAATGTATGTTGTTTCATTCCAGATGCCATTCTTACCATATGCATAGAACTTTGCCTTGTGTTTTACAAATAACTTAAAATGTAATAATTGCAAAACTGTTTTGGTTTGTGTGAGTCCTATGTGAAAACTTTGAAAGGTTCACTGAAATTCCATGTTGTTTTGGTGTTTGTAGTGATTTGACAAAACTATAGCCCTCAATGAAAGCTGTAGTTGTGTCTATTTGGGTGCATTCCCAAGTTTTTCCTTGTTTTTCTCCTACTCAGTGGGCTAGTCTCCTTGGGGATGATCACACCCATTTGCTACTGTGATTCCAGCGTAGTGCCTCAAAATTAATTGTGGCTGGTGAGCACCTTAGTTGTCTAGTATGTTTATGTGTTGAGTGTTGAACCAAGCTGTAGCTGTTTCCTCATCCTGTGCTGAAGAGACAGCTGGGCTTCTTGCTGGGCTTCACAAAGCGTTTTCAAGTGTGATGTGAGTCAGCTGTACCACAGCTATGCCATATATGTTATGTTTTCTTCCCAAACTGAGATTCAAACCAATAGGGATTCAATTTCTATGGAAATAGCTGTCATAAAGTCAATTCTGTAGCTCATTGGAATCTGTAAATTAGGTAGAATAGATGGTGGAAAGCAGATTTTTTTCTACTTGTTATCCCTTTGCTCCCACTGCCTGACTGCTGCTGTTGATTAAGTTTAATCCCAAAGCGCATCAAAATTAAAAGTCTTTGCATTTTTATAAGTCTTGTGAAGAAATGCCTCTTCCCCCCCAATTCTGCAGTGAACATAAGTTGTTAGTCACAGTGGTATAAATGCCTGAAGCAAGGGAAATAATTGCTTGTAAGTTGTAATCTGACTACAGTGTTGATGGCAATTGTAGGCTGCTTTGGATATATGCTGAGAGAAAACGTAAAAAACCCACATTTGTCTTCATAAAGTTGTACATAACATAATATGTACAGACTGTAGGAGAGAGAAGTTGTGTCTTTTGTGTATTAGGAGATTTGAAGGCTAAAACTTAACTTACGAGATTCTTCCTTTTTAATCTAAGTAAGACTAAAGGTTTAACAGCTGTTAAGAAAAAAGCCCATCCTTTAATATGCTATCAACCAGACAAAATAGATTCCTTGTGGATGAAAGCCAGAGATGTACTGGCCGGTGGACTTGTGATTCCTCAAAAACATCTCAAACAGTACATTTTGCTTTTTGATTTAGTATGACCACTCAAAGTAATTTTCAAGCATTTTCTTTTGGGATTTTGCAGTTAAACAAAGCACCACAAGTGGTCACCATGCTGTCACAAGTAGGGAATTGGGTAAGAGAATAGTCACAAAAAATAACCTTGACCTATTCACAGTCAGAGCTGTAAAAATTGTTTCAATACTTTTCTGTTTGGAGAAGGAATGTTTTAGAAAACTAGTCTCACGTTTCAAGATGATTAACCTATGCCGACTCCCTAAATATAAGTAGCCTGGGAGTAACTGACTTCAATTCTTCTCTACTGTCTGTCTTTCAGTGGTGAAGACTAAGCTGTTTTCTCACTTTCTATTTTATTTTATATTTCACTTTTTTATTTTATCTGTAATGTTTTTGCTTGGATGTTATCAGCTGATGTCTGTTATCTTTCTGTTTCAGCACCTTTTGGTGATTTATTACAAACATAGTAATAATTCAAACAAGTACACTCTTGTGGTAGAGGTAGTTTGAGATATAAACTACATGTGAACTTATTCCCGTGTGAAGGAATAGATAGGAACATGATCTTTATTGGTCATGGTCTAATGCTTTTCACCGAGGCTGTTGAAATACTAGATTCAGTGATGCCTAATGTAAGCAACTACAAATGGTTGAGAAAATGTCCCTCCATGTAGTTTTTATCTCTCTCTAACCCCAACACGTACACAACTCTCATACACACATGTATGTGAGAGGGATGAGTGCAATGAATGTTGCTGGCAATGTTGCTGTTAAAATTGCCAATAGCTCTTCTTGCCTTTTCACTAATTAGGATGAACCCAGGGAATAAACATTTTTCATACTCTTATCCATGTCACCTGCAAATGTACTTTCATGCTATTTATTTTAATAAGAGGGAATAACAATACACAGAATGGTAAGAAAAGATGTTCATTTATGCTCTATATTAAAAATTCACCTAGAAGTACTTTGGCTGATCCTAAAAATATTTTTAAATCAATTATTTGGTCCCCTCTTGGTCTTTAGAGAGGCAAAGGTACCTATCTTGTTTTTGCTGTAAAGAAAAAGCATAAGGAAGAATTTGCAGTCTTTTTACTACATATCATCTTGCTGAGAAGGTGGAGCTGTCTCCTGTCAGATACACACAGAGAAAGGGCAGAAAACAGAAGGATGGGACAACTGAACTTCTGTGATTCTATGAAACACCTCAAAATAAAAATGGGGGAGTTAAGAAAGCACCTGAGATTGTATTTTGACTTTCTCAAAATCCTTTTTAACAGAAACCTATGAAAAAGCTTTTGTAAGCTTTTGGTGGTTGGGGAGAAGATGATAGGGTGCAGCATTTGTAGTTAGTGGTATGAAGACTGAGTCACATATGGGAAAAGTCACTGATTATTCAAGTTCACTAGGAAGCCTCTGGTAGAAGGCAACTTTGGTGTTTTAAAATGGCAAGAAGATCTCAAAGAAGTTTCAGGACTTCAAAAACCTTGAAAAATTGCTTTAAAAATGTTACTTTATCGGAGTAGCTGTCTGTAGGACTAATGATGTGAGGGCAATAAAAGGCTGCTCTGGGAATATATTTCCAGGTAACTTACTTCTTTGTTATGAATTAATGTTCAAGTGTGCTACCAGACTTGTAAAGATCTCTGCCTTTCTGTTTTGCTATAATTGAGAACAAGGAAGAGGCTTTTGCTTCCAAAACCTCTTTTTTAGTATATGGGCATCTGGAAAGTTTCAGTCTTTCCCATTTGTATTAGTTAGCTTACTGAAAAGTAAATAAAAAGGACTGCCATGTTAACATGGGGGCAGAACTTGGATGTATTAAAAATGGATCTCACTGCATATATGTAGTTAAATGAGCAGCTCAGGGAAAGAAGTGGATTGTGTTACTCCAACCTTTCTAGCTTCCCCAATTATTTTGTTGTCTTAATGAATGTTTTGACTTCCTTGGTTCTTTTTTTCACCCTGTTTCTTCAAAATATGTATTTCTGAATCCACAGACTAAGAATACAAATTTTATATTTGATCAGATACACCACAGTTTAATGCTGATATTGGTCCAATCATATTGTTACTTGAACATCCAGTATCTGTGAGTATCTGTGGTTGTGACTAGAAAATTCATGGAGCTTCTGAGCCATAAAATGTGATTAAGAGAGTAAATACTTAATAATATCTGACTTTTTAACATGTGAAAATGCTGTGGGCAGTGGACTAGTAAATTCAAACCTTGAGAAGATGAAGCTTTTATGTCAGAATTGTGATTACCTTTTCTATGAGTTCAGTTTTAACTCAGTAGTTACATCAGCAAATTTGGGCATAAATGTAAAATACACGATATCAGTCTGAATTGTGTTATCCCCCACCCCTTTCTTCAAGGGTTGAAATACTGGAGATAAGGGTCACTTAGGTGTTGAGTTCTTCCTGTTGTTTGCTTACTATAGTGGTGTGCAGATCTTTCCTTGAAATAAATAACACAACTTGAGAATCAATTAACTTGAAATTCAATTTAAACAAATTCTGTTTTATTGTAATACATACCTGTCAGTAGCATTCAAATATACTTTTGTAGATCTTGAGGATTTTGAGTCCAAGGTAAGTATTTTGTATGGATACGGCTGAAAAATAAAACTGTATCAGTAGGTAGTAAAACATAAATCAGTACAGTAAAGGACTTCGTGTTCTCATTCTCTTCCTGTGTACCTTTTCCTGCCTTACCCCATGTATGTACAGTTGTTTCATCTTATACTTTCTCCTGGAAACTAAAATAGTACATGTAAGGGCTTGATGAGGATCAACATTTTTGCTTAGTGATGAGTTTCAAATGAAGTATCAAAATCTTCTTTTTTTTTTTTTTTTGGCGAAGCACAAAATTGTGTCAAAGCAGCCAGATATCTTTGCTCAAACCTGTCCCAGGGATTCCATGCCACACTTTCAAAATGATTGAGATACAGAGGGACAAGGGTGGGAAAAGCAGAAACCGGTACAATAATCCAGAAATGTTTAGGATTTGCTAGGAGCATGTTCAGGCTTTGTCAGCATCAGGGGAGGGGGAAGTCATCTCAGTGTTGTGATCTGGAGTAGAGTTTTAATACACCTTAATGTTTAAAAAAAAAAAAAAAGGAAAAGAAAAAATTTCTTTGCTGTTGGAAGAGTGCTGGTGTTTGCCAGAGTCCTTGCAGCTCTTCGGTATTTGCTGTGCTCTGTATCTGTATCACACTTCAGTGACGTCCTTCTTGTGGGCCCAGCTGTACCACATAGTTGAACTGTCTGAGCACACAGTCTGTTTAAGAGAAAGATAAGTTTATAAAAGGATATAAGAGTAAGGAAACCAACCTCCTGGTGAGAACAATGCTATAGTAAAGCTATTTCTTAGCAGCTGTCCATGCATGACTTCTGAATTTATATGGATATTTGTAGCTGCAAAGCCCACTGAGGAAAAACACAGCTCACCTGTGCAATGTTATTTTGTTTTACAGGAAAAGGCTCAGTGCTTTCAGAAGGCTCTTGCTGCCCAAACAGATAAATCCACGCAGACAGAACTCGTAGGCCATGATGTAAGTAGCTGTATTAAACAGTGCTTTTTATTTGTCTTTATGGGTGTTCAGACTCCTGTCAGCTGGTTTGCCACTGCTGCTGTTGTGTCCATGCATTGATGTGGTGATACTAAAATAGCTTCTGAAACATGAGAAGATAATTACAACAACGTGCCATCCTACCGATGCCCTGCTAATTTTAGGCTTTAAAAAGAGCTGAGAATTAGCACAAATGAATGTGGAGGGTATGTATTACTGGATTGTTTGGGGTTTTTTTCAGTATTCATTTGCACACTTACTGACACTTCAATTAAGTTATTATGTTTGTAATCGTCATATGCTGTCCAAACAAGATTTGAATTTTGGAAGATAATGGAATAAGTACAGTTTTTCAAAACGATGTTGAAATTCTGTTTCCTGAAGAGCACTATCAGAATTTCTCCTAGAATGTGAATTGATAGTATGTATCCTCATGCAAGAACATAGTGAAGGAAGATTCCTTAATTGGAGAAATACTTTTTTCCCCCCAGTTTTTCTAACTGCAAGTATTCTGTCTGTGGGATGTTGCTTGAATATGTGTGAGTCACTTGTTTATATGGGCTTCTTGAATAATCTTTGATTAAGAATGCCACTCTGTGGCATATTTAGCACAGTTCTGTTCTGTGGTTTGGCGAGGTCTAACAGGGATTCTGACCAAAAACTGTTCTGCAGAATGAGGCTATGGTTGTGCATTGGTATACATCAACATACTGATTTAGATTTATGAAAAGAATGATGCAATTAAGGCAGATTTTGAAACCTTCTTTCTGGTATGTTTTGTATCAGTGGAGCATTAAAGTTTTGTCTTCTGCAGCTTTGGATAGTCTTTTGAAGAGAGAAATATAAAAACCTCATGTTTTAATCTGAAAAGTTTTTGAACCAAACTAGACTTAACTGTTTTTTTCAGGTTATCTTTTAAACTGATTCAAGCCAGTAGTACCAACATTTCTTTTTAAGTGAAATACGTCAAACAAAAACATAGTTATTATTTTTATATGTATCACTTAAGACTTGTGGTTTGTTGGGTGGTGGTTTTTATTTTTCTTTTGAGTATTATTTGGGGCAAATAAGTCAGTACCTATCAGTGGACCTATCTGCACTAAATTCGTGTTTGTGGTTTGCAGAATATGAACCCTTATGTTTTACTGTGTCTGTGAAATAATGTCTGGTGGAATTTAATGAAACACTGCAGTGTGTATATATTACTGTTGAAGATTTCATAATATTCAAAATAATTAAAAACATTTTTATATGTTGCAATACTATATCCATTTCTTCTGTGAGTAATTATCCTGAACAGCCACTTTTGTATATCTTAGATGTGAAGTAAGTCTTTCACTAAAAATGGCAACAAGGAGTATGCAAAGTTTGGGGGTTTTTTTTGTTGGTTTGGTTGTTTTTGTTTTGTTTTGTCTTTTTTAACAGATGTGATTTATGGATTCGATTGTTCTCTCCCAAATCAAATATGTGGTATTGATGCTGTTAGCAGATCAGGTATTTTTTTTTCCTTTTCCCAGTCTGTGTTCCCTTGGAGTTTGAGGGAAGTAAAATAAAAATTAAAATTTGAGCCCCCTCTGCAGAACAGGTACAGTTTTCTGGCTGAGATGTGAGTAGTCAACATAATAATAACAGTAAGTCAAATCCTTTTCTGTAGCAGCATTCCCTTCAACATGAGTGGAATGCATTTTTCAAACTTCTGTGGTAAAATGCCTCTACCTTTTCATGGTTTCAATAATATTTTCTTATATAGGCTGTTACAATGCAAGAACAAAAGGAAATGTGGAATGTTTTTCTGTGGAACAACTCCTCACTTGTATTTATCTGGTACATAGTGATTATGAAAATCCCATTTCAAGGAATTGATTGCAGGGCTAAGACAAGCCTGCTATGATCACCACAACGGGAATAGAGTGACGAAGGATGTGCAAATGAATAGTGTAAACACTTTTTGTAATATTATTAAAAATTTTTGCTTTTATTTTTTAGATTGTGTAGCTTTTGTCCAAAGGATAGCTGTTAATGATTGGTTCAACTCTGGTTCTGTTGAAACTAAGTGACAATTAGATTTGTATTCTTTGCTTTTCTATGAGAGCAACTTGTAACCATGGAAGGTAATATCTGTACATCATTTTATTCAGGATATCAGTTAGTGTCTATAACTACAAGAGTATTGTGCTATTGTGAAATAGTAGTCAATGGAAAATGTAAAACATATCAGAATACAAGATATATATACGCAACAAGAATATACATCAAATACTTAAGATCTAATTTAAAAGGTAAGCAGAAAATTTAAGTTCATTTAATAATCATTACTGCTGCTTTAATTAAAAGAAAACATCCAAAAAAACCCAAAAAAAGGCTCATATTTTTATTTTTCCTTAATTCAACTTTAGAAGCTAACAATAGTCAGGAATTTGCATAGCATTATTTCATGAATGTTGTGCAAATGTTAATGTACAGTTCATAGTGTAATATTTCAGAAATGCTTAAGATAGCGCCCCTGCACGTTTTATATTCTCAGATATTCTTTTTGTTTTACTGTATAATCTTAAAAGTTGCCTATTTTGCGGTGCAAAAAACGGAGACAGGTTAGCCCTAAAATAAAGCAATGCTCAGGGGTTTTTTTTGACTTTTGGACAATGTCTCCAGTAGTTAAGAGACCATTCTTTAGTCTTGGAATTCATTTAGGTGTGTCATTAAAAGTAAATGGAAGTTCTGACTTTCACTTAGATGAGGAATTAATCCTTTTATGCATAGAGTGTACAGTAATGAAATAAAGCTGGAGGCTAGTCTATATTTAGGAAGGAAGAAGGAGGGAATGTAGTGTTTCAGTGTTCTCATTTCTGTGGAGCTGCTCTGAAAAAGCTTAAACAGTATTGAGTGAATGTTTTGGGTGTTTTGAGAGGTTACCAAAATGGAATGTAATGTATCGTATTTTATGTTAGCAGCTATAATGTAATTACGGTCAGATTCCAGCAGTCAAGATGATCAGTAAAGTTTGGATCATGCAGTCTCCTGCAATAACTTTAAATTGTTGGATAATACTTCTGATAGATTTCTCTGTTTTTTCCAATATAATACACTGAATTTTTCAACTGAAATTGCTTTAGAGTACTGTATTAGTAACCAAGTGGAAGATAAAGTCTGTAGCAGTAAAGATAATGTTTCTCACAAAGAACTGTTTGAACTGGAAGGCATACTGTTCAATGTCTTTTTCTGTATTAAAATGATGTAATAAGAAATATAATTATGGAATTAAAACATAAAGTTTAAAACAACTTTTGATAAGGATGAAAGAGGTCTTTCATGATGAGAAATGCTACAGTGTCCTTAAGTGATTAACATGACCACTTTGCTAGTGGAGTAAAGTGAAAGTAAAATAACCCACCTACCCTATGTATTCAAGGCAAGATGTTAGTAAGTAATCAGGGTTTTTTAGAAGGGTTTAATCAGGGTTTTTCTAGTTGCTTTCTGCTGCAGAATGCCAAGGGGTCTTCATTTTATGATAGTCCTAAATTTACTCTGTTTTCTAATATGTGTACTGAGAATCATTTAAAACTTGTTGTGAGTCCTGCATAAAGAGCCATGTGTGCAACAGATTGATGTTGAGGCTGCTAAATAATAAATTATTAATGTGTCTTCAATAATCAATGCCAGTTTAACCTCCTTCACCTTCCTGCGCTTGCAAAGTCTTATTTTATTGAGAGATCAAGGAATAATGTCTTCCCTGTTGATCACGTTGCTAAAATGGACTGGAAGATGAATAGATACAGTCAACTAACATTGGGACTGATTACAATATCATGTTAAGGGATACAACTCTAATCATGGCTGCTAGCTAAATAGGTGGTCCAAAGTATCAGGAAGGCATCACACAAGCACTCTGCAGCATGTGCCATTGCTAGTAAGTTTTCATTAAAATGTCTCAAAAGCAGCATTAAACAATCAAAATACAGTTCTCGTTTCTGTCACCAGAAGTCTAACTCACCACTTTATCAGTCTTTATCAATCTTTGGATGAAAAAAAGTTTTTACTTAATTTTATTCTCCATGGAGTAGAAATTCCTAAGAGCTGACATGGTATCTGTGGTGTCTTTTCTGTGTTTGCCTTGTGCTGATACTATAGGTTTCACATCTGAGAACTGCTATTCTGTTTGTTCTTTGTCTTGCACACTGAGAGTAAAGATGATGTATACAGGTTTTGGACTGGTTCTAAACTCATTCCCCATTTAGTGAGAATTCTTTCTGGTGTAGTGGTCCTTACATTTTGTATGATGCTTCTCAAATCAGAGACAGCAGACTTGGGTGGCATTGCTCTCAATCTGCTACAGTTTGATTTGCATTCCTACAGCCAAAAATTACTTTTCCTTGGTGATCACCAGCACTGCATATATAATAATGGTTTGTCATGTACAAGAAGGCACTAACTTTTATTATCTGTATAGTCATGCAATATCAAAGTCCATGCTGATACATATTTTAGGGTAATTGTTTTGTAGCTTGCTGTGCATTAGCTCAGACACCATGCATCCCTTACCCTCTCAAAACCTGGGCACTGCTTTTTGCAGAACCTCTGAGTTTCACTAGGAGGGAGTGGAAGACACAGAGGTGGACGCTCTAACTGTTCCTCTCTCATCTCCCTTCTGTGCTCTTTGTCCTTCCCAGCAGCCAGCCAGTATAGCTCATGGATGCTCTGAAGGGACTGTATTGCATTGTGTCGTCTACTTTTGGAAGGCAGGGGAACAGAATACTGAAGTATTTGAACTTCTCGAACTTTCCAGTTTAATCTAAATACATTCCTGCCCACAGTATTTGTGTGGTTTGTTTCAGTGTGAAGCGAGTTGTATTTTGCCACCTAAACCAGAAGATATATCCTGCTTCTGCCTCCCCTTCTCACCTTGGAGACTGATATCCATCTGATATTGTATCTTACCATTAGATTATTTTTGTCCATTTATTTCTTATTTTCTCTCTGAGGTTGTTTTCTAATGTATGCAGTGAAATACCAACTTGTGCTTAATATACCTTTATTTAATGCAAAATGATTTTTTTTTAAAAAAGTACTTTTAGAAATCAAACAAGCCATTAACCATTTCAGTATTTTCTTTGGTTTCTATGTCTGTGTACCTGTTCATATCTGGATATCCAACTTGATCTTGACATGCTGCATCCTTTCCTGCAACTTCCTCTAGCAGTCCTTTTCTCATTTCCAGTTTTCTTTTTTTAGTATACAGTTTCAAAATACCACTTTAAAATCTACACGTGTTCTAGGGTGTCCTACTTGTGTGAACTGCCCAAACTTTTCGTCCATTACTAGTGAAATATAACGCTGAAACTTTGTTTGGTTTTTATGACTGCCTTCCACCAACCCTGGCCAAACACACTGCTTCTGCATCAGAACCCTGTGCGCTTGGTGTTTAAATTCCATTTAACGATGAAGGAATTGTTAGACCTGCTCATGGTGGGGATAAACAGTTTGAGTTATTGGTGCTGACCTGCCAGAGAATGCGTGTGCTGAGGGTTTGGTGCCTGTGGTGCTATACAAAAAGTGATATAGGTTTTCACATAAACATTGAAAGTAACTGGGTTCTGGGATGGATACTGAGGCTCGCCATATGGAAAAGACAGGTTTCTACTAATGACTTTAATTCTATGGATGATTATGAACAGTGTGTTATGCATTTCATTTTGCCATCTCTGGAAGTAAAGAACAATAAAATTTGCTTTCTGTGTGGTGCATAGTTGGTATGAATGATACTTTTAATTTGTGGCATGCAAGTCGCTGTTTGAATAAATAAACTGTGTGCTGTTGAATATTTGTAGTAATATGGGATTTGATGATGTAATAACTGAGTTTCTTCATAGACTCAAACCCGGTATAATACTGTAGTCTCTGTATCTTTAAAACACTGTTTTCCTGTAATATACTCCTCGATAACAGTGCAGTGTTTTTCTTGCCTGTTAAGTTTTTCATCTTTCTACTTATTGTACATTTTTCTGTCGTAAACCTTTTTGTATTTGCAGTTTTGCTGCTATCTTTAAAGGGCAGGAAAATATTAGGTATTTTGGAATATTGACCGTACTTAATGTCATAACTTTTGCTTAGATATCTTGAGGTGGGGGAGAGAAGAGGGGGAAGAAACAAAGAAGAGTGTTTATTTATTACTACTTATTCATCCTAGAAGTTTGTTGGTTTGTTGTTTGTTTTGTTGTTTTTTTTAAGACAGAGCTTTTCTCACTTTTTCTGCTTTAGCTCCATCACTGTCTCCCCCTCAGAGTTCACCAGAAGTTTACTTTTTCACTGAAGTATGTCCATCTGCACATTTTGTCACATTTCTTATTTTACTTTAGTTTCTGTGCTGTACATAGGAGTATGGGTTATAAAAATTTTATTGCAGTAGTATATTTTCAGTATGTTATAGTTACATTGTTTCTACAGTTATACCTAGAATTAATAGTATGGTCTTACTACATCCACTCTGCCCTGTTACACTGAGGATAGAAGGAAGTAGGACGATGACAAATAAGATCTTTCAATAGTTTTTATTTGACTGAGGTTAAAAAGCCATCCTTGTTCCACCAGATTATACCTGGCTGACTCATGAATTATGCTCAGTACTAGC
The DNA here is from genome assembly GCA_013396755.1 of Sclerurus mexicanus. Classification (NCBI taxonomy): domain Eukaryota; kingdom Metazoa; phylum Chordata; class Aves; order Passeriformes; family Furnariidae; genus Sclerurus; species Sclerurus mexicanus. Next base: position 4,247,043 of record VWZF01006750.1, on the reverse strand, counting down.
AGTGTTCAATTTGTAAGGTCAAAAAATAGCAGCACTGAAGCTTTCTGAATATTGTTCAAAAGAATGAACTGGAAATTTAGTAAAGTGCACTCAATAACAATCAAAAATTCTAAAATGTAGCAACATTTTGCAATAGCCTTTGAGTATATTTTCTTTAAAATGAGAAAAATTGGGTTTCACCTTGAAGAAACTATCAACAAATAAAAATGAGAAATGAGGTATGGATAAACGCTTTATTATAAGCAACATGTATGTTTTTTTATATTAGTACATTTTGAGTGGGTGTTTTTAATACAGAATGATCTACTTACAGTTTTATCACAGTGTGGAAATGTTTTATGTCGTGTGCATGTTGCATGTAGATTTCCTCTATTAGCATAGACTACGTTGCTCTGGTGACCTTTTTCCAGTTGAAACATGGCATTTATTATTCACAACTGATTTCTAACTAGAACTGTGTCATGCACAAGCTGAGGAGTCATGTTTCTGATTTTGTCTGTCTTGTCACTTAATTCATTGATTATTGATCATTAGTGTGAAAGAAGCTTTATTATTGCATGCTGACTGCATACAGCAGAAACAATCATTTCTCATTTAACTTTGTGTTGCCATCAAACCATGCATCGCTAAGATTTCATTTTCTTTCTTTTTTTTTTTATTTTTGTTTGTTTTGTTTTGTTTTTAAAGGCCCTGTGGAACTCTCCATGTTCTGAAGGCTTAGTTTACAAACCTATCAGCATCTCATTGGTTTCATCGTTATTAAATTAAAAAACATCTGGACACTCTGCACTTATGGATTTAATTAGACACTGCTGTATGTGAAATGATCTGCAAGTCACCATTGCTGGCAAAATTCTACTGCTTACTATAACATTTGTATTATGAACAATCAAGCATAACTTTTTGGCAATATCTTTATTTTTAAACGTATCTATGAATAAATTATTAGTAAGCTATCACAAAGTTATAATCTGAAATAAAAATTATTCTTACCATTTTGTGCACTTAGTCATCCATTGGTGATTCCCTGCAAATAAGAAAATCCTTTAGTGATGCTTGTCTCAGAGACTGAAAAAATACATCTCCAACATCTGGAAACCTGAGGAAAACGTTATTTTTTAAAACAGCTGCTATTTTTTTTTCTCTCCCTGTAATAATACTTTTGTACCCCTTGTGAATATAGGGTCAAGACCTTTCAATTTGTAGTCTGTCTGTTGAATGTTCATAATGATGTATGTAATTCTTATGTGGGACTCTAGAGTTATTTCTGTAGGATATTAGGTAAGGTTTTACAAGGCCAGAATTTACCCAGCTTTATCCTGGGAAATAGGAGACTTGATCCTAAAAACATTCACTCTTTTTTTTTTTTAATCCATTAGAATCATAGCTTTACTTTCTATCTAATTTTTCTGGAACATTTAAGAGATATTGCTAAGACAGCATCAATATGAGCACAGTTAATCCTGTGTCTGCTGGACATGGCTGTGAGTGGATGCTTGAGTGGATAGTAGTTGTTTTCCAGAGGGGGTGGGGTGAGGAAGGGTAATTTCTAGTTTATGGCTTTATCCAGCAAGAAACCAGGAGCAAACAATGAAGTTCACCACAAACCCTGTCACTACTGTTAGTTGCTTCAGTGTGACCTTACCCAGGAATGACTTCCTTCACCTGAGGATGTGCCCTATACTCACCAGGTAAGATAAGAAGGTGCTTGCACCAGCAGTATTCTTTAATCTTTCCTACTTGTACTTTTTCTTACTAAAAAGAGACAATACTTGAATCTTACTATTATGCCATTTCAATCAGGCCTCATAGTATGTAGTAAGAACAGTTACTCAACTGGACCAACTGTTTAGCACCTGTAGCTTTAATTCCAAACAAAGGACATATTGCACTTATTTAAAAATAATGTTTCACCAGTTATTCTTAAATGGAGCTGAACTAAAAATAAAAGCATTCAGCTAGATATTCATACAGGTCTTTAAAATGAATGAACCTTCTTCACAGGTAATGTTTCATTATGCTGGCAGGTTCTCTACCACTTAACATGATGTTACTGTTTATCAATCTTATATCATCTTTTTTATCATAACAGTCATCTTCAGCATCCTCTCTTGCCCTTTTGGTCAGGCTGCCTGAAACTTCTTAGTGGGTATGGTTGCATAGTTCTTTCTGTATTTATTGGAAGTATCTTGTAAAACCAATTAAGTAGCAGATGCATAACTTAAAGAAACAACAGAAATGAGCATGAACGTCACCTGTTACCATGGCTCCTTCTCTTCCTTGGTCTAGAAAATGCTTTTTGTAATCATTGATAAGCATAGAAATGTCTACCTTTTGCTGCTGTCATGCTTCCTTTTTTTCATCACTATCTTTATTATGGTAATATTTTCAGTCTGTGGCAGATACTGCTCTCTGAAAGAGGGTAAAAAGAACATTTTTCATTGTGATGCTTTGGTACAGAGATCTGTATTTTACTTAAAGAAATATGTATTCATAATGGAGAGGGCTGTGAAAAAATATGTAAGTCAGTGAAAAGAAAAAAAATGTTTTCAGGATTCCAATGAGAAGAAAACTAGTTTCACTTCTTAAACAAGCTTTTTACTTGGTTCTCCTGAGTCTGTGAAAGAATACTTTAAAATATTGTAGTAATGTTGTAAGCAGCCATCATTTTGGTGCAGAACTGAATACAGCCCTTTGCCTTTGGGGTAAAGAGGACAAGAGCTGGGATTTGAACTGCCCCGTGAGATTACCCGTAGTTTCCAATACGTTTTTGTAATATCTTTCATTATTCTCTAACTTTACAAATTAATATGAACCAATACAAAATTACTCAGGTTTGGTGTTTTGCTCAGGTACCATTTGAATGATCTGAAAAAACATCATGATTAACAGGAACTATTCAGACTTCAAGGAAACACATTCAACACTTGATAAGCATAAGCGAGAGCTTAATGCTAGTTTATTTAAATTCTTAACAGTCTGGTGAAAGATTTTTTTAAAAATAATATTATAGTAGAGAGTGGCACTAGCACATCTAGTTGAAACAATCAAAAGTGAAATGTACATAATGTTCCTAGTACCTGTCTGTTTCTTTTATGTGTTGCTCGCTCTTGCACCGACTCTTGTGATCTGGAGTCCAGGGGCTTCTGGTCAGCTGTGGAGATGTTACAGTAAATCTGCTATCACAGCTCCATGGAGAGTCTGATCATAATGTTGATTTCTTTCTCCTCATTCTGGAATCCAAATGAGGTCTTTCTGATAAGTTTGTTAACATGTTGTACACCTTGCTCTTTATCATTTGTCTTTATCTCTGTTACTCTTACAAGTGGTTTTACTATGCTCCAAAGATTTCTTTCCTTTCATGGTGAGCCTCTGGTGTCATCCAATGCCATCCACTTAGTTGGAGTGCTTGTTATTGGAAGATCAGAGTAAGTGCTTGTTACTGGTATCTGTAAGATGCCATCATCTATCTGGCAAAGACACTCGTGCCACAGTGCTCACTACCAAACCCTTGCCACGTAAGCCCTATACAAGGTGTTACACCACATAAATATAAGAACCTGAACAGCTGGTGCAAAAAAAAATGATAGTAACCTGATCATTAAATAACTGCCCTTTAGACCATAAGTAAATTATCCTGTAAATATTCAGAAATAAAATATTCTGTAAATATCCGGGCAGGCCAGGCAAAAACAAGTCTTGATGCCCATGTTGGTAGTTTCATCCAAAACCTGTGTCTTGTTCCAAGCAATGGCAACACCATGTTAACAGAGATAAAATGCTAAAACGGTATTGGCAAAATACTTTGTTCTCATTCTCAGGGTTGGCATTTAACAAGTGCAGAGGTTTGTTATTTTAACTCGCACACATTGTTTTTCTCCATTTGATGCTTTTCAAGTAGTACCAGATAACCTGAGTTTGCTTGCAGCGCTTTCCTCCAGGGACTTGTGAATGTGCTACTGCAAGGCTGTTTCACACAGCGAGGGAGAGGGGAAGGTAGGAACCGAGTCACTAGACTTAAAAGTAACAAAGATGCAAAAGCTTTACACCTAGAGAAAATAGTCTGTGGTGAATTTTGAGAAGCTGAGGAGGAAAAAGAGTGATTTTAAGAGCAGTCAGAAAAGAGACAAATCTCGAAAAAGCCTGTGTTAGGATAGAGAAGCAGAAAGGCTACGTCCTGCTTTAAATGAAAAAAATTTCCCTTCAATTCATGTTTTGTTGGGTTTTGTTTTGCGCTTTTTTATTAATCTTCTGAAGCATTTTCAATATGAAAACACACATAAGTGTGAATACTGGCATAAAAAGTATTCTGCTGTACCTCGATATGCTTTCAGGCCAATAAAGAATTCCCATAGCTTACAATGTTTGCAAAAGTTGTTAAAAATAATTTGTAACATAATCATGGAGGCCGTGGGCATAGGCACTGTGTGCGTGCTGAAAGGGCTGGAAATTTTTTTGTTCTGAAGTAGATGGGAGATCAGTGCTTATCTTGTGGAGCTGAGTTTACCCAGTGTTAACCAGTGGTTTTTAGGTATATTTACAGTATTCAGTCGCTTAGATAACAGTTCAAACTGTTCAGTATGCTTTAGACTTTTATGTAGGTGTTAAGAGAACAAAGTTAGCATATAATATGTGGTCTGTGTTTTACTAACAATAGAAACAGCAAATGCCATTTCTATACATGACCTTATTACTAGTACTTTCTCGATAGAAGTGCAATGAGAACTATATATGGACTGTGTACTCATCCTTCATTTCAATACAGTACTCTTTTAGTATTCATGTATTCATTTTCAGTAATGGAAGCTTCTACTTTTAAAGAATCAACAGAATATTAACATTAATGATAAAACAGCAAGAAGGACCATGAAGGGAAAAGATTATAAATGACATTTGAGGAATAGTAATATGTTTCTTTTGTAGTTGTGGTGGTTTGACTCCCCGATAAATGCTTAGTGTCCAGCAAAACTGTTTCAAGGCCTTTCTCCCCCCACACTTTTCACCTTCCAGAGGAAGGGAAAAGAAAATCAGCTAGGAATTTACGACTAGAGATAACAACCGAAAGAGGAGCTTTGATTAATACCACGGGCAAAGCAGAACTTAGAATAATGCTTAATTTATTACTAACAAACTAAAACTAAAAATAAGAAATAGAAACAGGTTAGAAAACACTTTTACACCACCACCCCTTGGTCTGTCCATGCCCCCCTTCTTCCCCTGATGGTGTTGGGGTCGGGGAGTGAAAGGTTTACAGTCTGTTGTTGTTGGGTCAGCCATTCGCAGATATAAGTCCAAGACTTAAGCACCAGTTCTATTTCAGGGGGCTTTCCTGTGGGCTGCAAAGGGGACAGCTCGCTTCACCACAGTCATCACCACAGTCACAGGGGAATTATAACTCTGAGTCCTTCCCTTGTGTTCCGTGGGGTCCCCGCCACGAGAAAGCGATCCTCTGCTCTCTCGTGGGTCATTCCATGGGGTGCAGTCTCTCATGAAAAAAACTGGCTGTACCTGCTTAGGCGTGGGCTTCTCCCTCTGTGGGTCTCGGCCGCAAAACCTTGCAAGACTCCACTCTACCTCGGGGGCCTCCTGCTAAGCGTGGGCTTCTCCCTCCGTGGGTCTTGGTCGCAAATCTTTGCAGGGCACCACTCCACCTTGGGGGCCTCCTGCTAAGCGACAGCCTCTTTCATGCCTCCCCCTGCTCCGGCAGGGGGGTCTTTGCACCCCGATGGATTCCATGGGCTTCGAGGGGACAGCTCGTAATCACCATGGTCATCACCAACGTAGTCAGGGAAAAATAGTTTTAAGTCCTCTCCCTGATCCATGGGGTCCCTCCCCCTCCTTCTCCTCTTCTCCTCCTGCACTGACCTTGATGTCTGCGTTGTGATGTTGTTAATCCATGGCTGCCACTTTTTAACTGCGCAACAGCTTCTTAAATATGTTTTCACGCAGGGGCGTAACTTAATGGTTCAAAAGCAGGAAGTTTTCCTCGGAGCTGGCCCTCATTGGCTCTGCTCTATAGGATGGAGGGAAACTTCCAGAGGCTTCCAACAGAAGCCAATCTTTCTCTTAAAAAAAAAAAACTCTAATCAGAGAAACCCATGACAGTAGTGTACAAAAAGGCATTAAATTTAAGCAGAATCTACTGGATGCCAGCAATAAAGGGGAAAAAAAGTTCTATTTGGTTACTAGCAAATGCATTGCAAAAAAAACTTGCAAAGATATATTTTTGTGTTTGCATGTATTAAATCATGCTGAAGATGAAAGTGCATGAATTAGATACCATGTTATGACTTTATATGCAGTACCAGCTTCATTACTTTCAGGGAGATTTTTAGTCATCTAAAAAAACGCCCAGGAAAAGCTTGCTGGTGCTGTTAATGATATCTTTAATGATAAAATTAAGTGATAACTCTGTATTTGATACTAAAGTAGAGGGGTTTGATCTATATTGTGTAAAGGTGCATCCACACTAGAAAATATTAGGAGAGAAATGCCAACACCTGCACTGATGCAATATTGCGTTTTAAGCAAAGAACAGGAAAGCCCAACTGCATGAGAGGAACAGATGATGGAGGCAGTGAGATCATCAGGTCTTAAATATATGAAACAATTTTAAGTGCACACATCAAAGACACGAGCTTTCCAATGTGCAAGTATTAAAAAGTGTCCATGTGAATATCTTTGTGTTTGTGCGTATATCTATATTTCATCTTCCAGTCTGCTAAATGATTCAGGAAAAATGATTAAATGTGGAGATAGATCTACTACTGGAGTCCTGTCAGGTTATGAATAAATTCTTCAAAGAGAACCCTGAAGATATTGCCAAATTTCAGCTGTTACAGAAATAAAGACAACATGAAGAAAGAGAAGGTTTACTGGTTTGAATGAACCTTTGCAAATGGACCAGGTCAGTGATTCTGTCTGGCTCCAGTGAAGTCCGCTTGTGAGATTGTATATGTTTTGCAAACATCCAGGTACCCTGAAAAAACTTAAGTAATAGCAGAACATGATAAAAAAATCTTGAGACTAATGATGAACAGTTGGCTTTTTGAACGTTTTCATGTGTCTATTTATACTCCCACTGTCACAGATTTTTTTTGAAGGCTGGTGGAACTGTCCCCTGACACTTGAAGTTGCTCATTAGAGAACAATAGCTAGCATGCTAGTGCTTATATATATATATATCTCAAGATAAATCCAGGATGCTTGAATCATTGTGGTAACTGGACAGAAGTGAGCCCGTTTTTGCTATGTGAGAAGCTCTCTGAATTGCAAATCTAAATATAAAATGAGCTGAAGCCACAGGTAATGGTACTTATGGGACTCTGGAAATTATGAGAGCATCCCAATGAACTCGAGGCAGGACTAAGAGGTTGTGTCACTTGTTCTTTCCTGGTTTTTAATTGGGATCTAAAACTGAGGGTCTTACTGTCCTTCAGGAGATGCTCCAGTGTGGCTCTGCGTGGGCTGCAGTTTCTGCAGGGCATATCCATCTGCTCCAGTGCAGTGCTCTCCACAGGCCACAGTGTGAATGGCTTCTCTAGTGCTTGGCACACCTCCTCTCCATTCTTCATTGATTTTGATGTTGACAGAGCTTTTTCTCACCTTTTTTTCCTTTACTTCTCTGCTCCCTGTTGTTTTGCCCTTTCTTAAATGTTTTCACAGAGCTGCTACCAGTTTTAGTGATGCTCACTGTGTCATTTGCATGGGACCCTTGCAGAGCTGCCTGGAAGCAGCCCACGATCTCACAGAGGCCACCCTGCAGCCCTCCTGCTGCCAACACCTTGCCACATAAATTCATTGCAAAAGCAAACCAAAGCAAAGCATAACCCCACAGCTGACCTGAATGGGATGAACATTAATAATCTTAGAATTGTTTCTTTATGCTGGGAAAATGCTTCCTTGGAGTTACAGATCTGTTAATACATGAGAGATGAATGTTATAAAATGGTTGATTACATATGTGAGATCCATAAAACATTCAGAAACTAGTGAAACAGCATAACTTCTGTTCCAAAATACCTGGATGCACTGAGACTGGTGGTGTTGATGAGGACTGTTGTGAATTCATGCACCAATTCATTGGTGCCCCAGGCCAGGAGACTTTTTTTTTTTTTTTCCTACGAGATCTGTGTCATTTAGGTGTTCCAAGCCTCTGGGGAAAAAAAAAATTACAAATAGCATCACTCCTGTTTAATTATGTTCTTAAAACAATTAGTCTTCATTAATCACACAGAAATATGGAGTTTTGCTTGCAAGACTGGCCTGGGGGAAAAAAAAAATCAATAAATTGATTGGGATCCTTTGTGAAATTGCATTAATATTGGAATTATTTTTGGTAGTATGGCTTTAGAACAAGTGTTTGAATTAGAGGTCATTTGAGCATAGCTGGGAGTGCATTCAGTTTATTTGGGAGAAGATGGTCCTTGCTGTCAGTGACGACCTTAATTAAAATTAAAAAAAATGCAGAAACCAGGACTTGTTCCATGTTCAGTTGGGATACAGTCTTCCTGTGTTCTCATTCGAAATAATCTATCAATCAAATTTTATGTCAGTAAGGCCAAATTAAGGATAGTATTTTGTAAAGAAGGCAATACTGTTCTTGTATTGATGGTGGATTAGTGTTTTATTCTGTATTACCATTTTGGAAATATCTTTGACCTAATGATGTGCCACATTTTTGTTAGGGGTCCGGTCTATGTTGTGATTGTTCATCACATTTTTTGTTAAATCTCTACAGCACTTGAGGGTGTACAAGCTTGGTGTCAATCAAGTAGGACTTGAAGAGCAGGGTAGCATTTGCCTCCCAAATTTGAGCTACAAATTCTGTGGTAGCCATTTCACAAGCATCTATCAAACACTGGCAGCTTAATGTGTGGGGATAAACTACTTGGCAACATAGTAATAGTCTCTTAAAGGAAGTTGAATAAAATGCATGCACATATATTGCTTATAACTGCTTTGTATTACTACAGAAGTAAATTTTCCAATCTTTTTAAAACAGGCCATATATGAACTCAACAGTAACCTAAACAGGAAAACCTTCCAAAATTTCCTTCTTCTGGAACTCCTAGATGAAATAACATGGACAAGTAGTGTAAAAGAGAAAACAGGAGCAAAACTAGTGAAGACAAGGAGGATAATAAAACCTTTTATGAATCCATCAGTCTACCAACGTTCATCCTGTATTTTCCTGTTTTTTAATATTTCCCCTTGCAACAAATATCCATGCAGACCAATAGGTCTGTCTTCTGAAGAAGAAAACAAAACAAAACCAAACAAAAAAAGTATAAAGGGACATTAATAGTAAACTGACCAGTTTACCAAATGAGATGAGGGATTTTCATAAACCTGAAGACTGATATTTGCTCATAGTCCTATTTTTTAATCACCTTTGTGGTTCTCTTGTCTTGACAATATCCTTAAAGGAATATGTTCTCATTTAGATTTAGTCTGATTATTCTTGTTTATGATATTAGTTTAATTTATGTGCTATTCATCATCTATAGTGGTCATAAAGCCAGTATTCAAGGTTTGTGATTTTTAACAGGTGATTTTCAGTACTTCCCTGAAAAAAATGTACCTGTGTAGTGATATATATTACTACAGTTTTGTCTTTATTCAAGATGTTTATGTTGGGAAGCAGATAAGATGGATATTATATATATATATGGGGCATATATTGCTAAAAGAATGTGACAAATGGTTGAATCTAAGAGAGTTCTATACTTCCTTAAGCAGGAAGGGAAGAAATTAGTTGGCTGACTCCATTCCTAAAAACCGTATTTTGCTGTTTTCCTTTCTCTTGTTTCCACGTCTGCAAATTTCTCTTGCTGTTGGATATATTTGCAAACTCTGTTAGTGGTGGGGCTTTTGTTCTGGCTCATTATTTTCTCCTGCTGTTGCTCCTTTGCTCGTTTCCTTTTATCTTGCTGTATTGTTTTTATTCTCTCTCCACATTATGGTGCTATTTGGCTCATCCTCTCCTTTCTGTCTTTTCTATAAAACAATTTTTATCGCACATAAAGCATGCTTCTGAAACTTCAACAATACCAAAAACCGTAAAGTCCTGCTTTGTCTTTTAACTTGTTTTGCCTCAGTCTTTTTCTTAATTTTAGACAGAAGGAAGGAGAAAAAGATTGTTTCAGGGAAAACTACCCATAAAGAATAATTCTCAAGGACTAGGAAGTGTTATTTTTCCTGTCGTTCTGAATACTAACTGCTGTATTCAAAATCCGTGAAAATATTGCCATTTTCAATTCTGTGGATGTTAAAGTAATTTTAGTTATCTTTTTAAATGTCTGGAAAATTATATTGGTTTATTTCATTGTGTATCAAGAAAGAAATTCCTATAAAACTAGTTTACCCATCATTTGGTTTTCTTGAACTATTTGTAACATATTCTGGAAGGAATATCAAGAAAGCTGTACTGCGTACCATCAACCTGGACTGCATAGAGTACAACTGTTTTCAGCTGACCATGCAGACGTACAAGTTAATCAAAGTATTTTTAAATTCTTTTTGGCATCTACAGAAAACCTTTCAGACTGCCAGAAGGCTTATTTTGCATTAGTACTCATAACTTATTGAATTTTCAGTAGATCATGCTACGATTCTGGCTAAACACAGAATAATTTCTGTATGTTTATCGTGCCATGCGTTTGTGAAAAATCCTAGGACAGTAAATTGGAGGATGCAAAGAGAACACCAATGTGATATTCACCTTTCATGTTGCTAGGCTGTATTTCCAAACAGATCTCATAGTTCTTGTTGTTGCGCCATACCTGTAACATTTTTGAAGCTTTTTAAAATTCTAGTTACTTAAAGAAAAGCAAATCTAATATTTTAACAACATTGGACAGCTTTCCTTCTACTGAAGACACTCATTTCAGCTTTATTTCTATCCTGCATTATTCTAACTATTGTTTCTCTTGCTGTTTGGTTGTAAATAGTGAATGTAACATGCTGCTTTACTTCTGATAAATTTAATTAATCTATGATTAGTACCAGTATTTCCGCATAAGCATAAAAACATGTTCAAAGACTTAAGGCCATGTGTTCATAAAATATTCATCTTGTTCTTGTATTAATTTGAGTAGATTATTGCAAGACCAAATACAAATCTTATTAAATGCACCTGGCAAAGCATACCCACTCAAGATTTTGATTGGCGAGCTTTCACCTCGTTTTCATGAGAGGCCTTTTAGAGGCCAAAGAACTACCCTGTTGTCTAGATGATTCTTGCCCAGGGGAAGACTGATGCCCCTCCAGACTTTCTTAGCCATCAGACTAAGAAAACGCCTACAGAAATATTTACAGTGTACAGCTCGACATCTGTAGCCAGAGGAAGCCCTGTTTTGATTGAAGGGCAAGGAAATGTGAACAACCTGACTCAACTTCCAAGTTCAGTTTGGGATGCCAGAACATTATATTGAACTACCCCGAGGCATTAGCGTGAGTCATTCAAAATGTCTTCTGCACATTTTCTTAGCTTTTTAGATTTTCTTTTGCACATAGTACTTTTTTTCCCTTTTTTGCTAAAAGCATTGCCAAAACTCATTAAATATAACCCCAACAGTAATGTGAAATGTTATTCTGTAACCCCTAGTTGGCTAAATTTGTTCCGCTCTCTGTGTGTGCACGAGTAAGAGTTGTTTCAAATAAATAGCAGGGAAACCTCCCACAGTGCATGACATTTTTCCACTCTTTCACCTCTCTCAAGACTGAAGTCTAGATCAGTTCTCACAGGTTAAGAAATGCATTATTTCTGAAAAAGGTCTGCTGCCTACAGAAAACTTTTCCTTTGGAAGTCACAAGCAAGGGAGACTAGGGGGAGGGGATTGGAGCTGAAGACTCCAGAATTCAGTTAATGAAATGTTCAATTTATTTTTTTATTTTTTTTCTTATTATTATTCTGTCTTTGATAGTTTCCAGAGAACAATTCAATGCTTTCACTTCATATTCTTGTAAACTTGCCTCACTGACCCATTACCGTTCTGTAATTCCTTAGTCTCTATTCCTTCCTATATTTCTTCCTTTCCCTTCCTCCCTTTTTCTTTAGTTCCCAGATTTTTTCTTTGTCAGCACTTCAGTTTCCACACTACTTCTGTGCTCATTTGTGAAGTCATCTTCCCCATCTGCAGTTCTCATTCTTGGCTGAAAAATTTTCTTCAAATATGTCTTTTTTATTTGCTTTGTAGCCATATTGATGGTGCAGAACCAATAACTTGAAGTGCAAGTTTATATGGAGGTACCAGTGAGGTTAAGAGGGAAATCTTTTGAATGTAGAATAAAATTTTCAATTGGAAAAAAGTTACTGCTTATTTTTTGCTAACATTTTTTGCCTTAGTCAGCATCTCTGTCAGTTACTGCAAAATAGGTTGTATGCCCACCTTAAGAAAATAAGTTATATCAAGGATTGTCATAGGCTTTTCTTCTTTTCCATTGAAAGTGTGTTCTCCAGGCTCTTGGTTATTGTTGAGTTACTGCATCAGTTGTGAATTTCTTGAATGTGTATTGAATTAGCACATTACTGTTATTGATGCAAATAAGTTTTGACTGCTGCACGGGTGCTTCAGAAATAATGATGATATTTAAATATTGTTACACTTTCTTCTTTCATTTCCAACTACTTTGTCTTTAGAAGCCAGTAGCTAACTACAGGGTCAACATCTATTGCAACAGGTTCAGCTGTAGTTGACAATTAGAGGACCCACATGCCAGACCCTGCCCTTTAATCAGTCTTTGCAAGAGATGTTTCTCTAAGTCCGTGCTGCTTTGGTCCTTGCACTATGGGGAAAACCTTTGCCAGTTAACACTGATTTTGATAACTGCATATAGCTGTCACAGAATTGTAGTGACTCTAGGAATTGCAGGAGGTTTTTGCCTACTTATACTACCTTCTTTTCCCACTTACTTCTATTATTTTGCATAACTTAGTCAGAATTAAAATAACCAAGATAACCTACATGTAAGGTTTCTTTTAAAAATGTTCCTTTAAAATTATTTTGCAGAACTCTGTAGGGATGTGACCAGTTTTGGCAGAGAGGATATTTAACCCACAGGGCAGGTCAGATCTCATTCTCAGATGCAAACTGTTTCCTGGATTGGTTAGAAAAAAGCCACAAGGGAGCTGGAATTTGACTCTAGTGCGCTTTATTTAGCCACCAGATAGATTATTGCTATTTTTCCATGTAAAAGGTGGCATACAGGCATCACAAATACCATGATATACAAAACCTCTCCATTGTAACTGCTTTGAATTCACTGCAGCCTTTCCAAAGTAATTGATCAGCTGATATGTGATTATAAAAAGAAATGTGCTGGTGTTGACACTCTGAATTTCAAGGAAGTTACTTTTGCCAGTGTAGGAATTAGCCAGTGACAGTTCTGGCTCTTACAGGTTTACTTATTACCATGTTTGACAACATTTCTTTATATTGTCTAAATTATTTATGAGGCCTTAGTTTAGGCAAAGTCGGCAAACCAATTTATGAGTGTACCAGATTATACTACCTGCACAGGGACTACAGTTTCATCACTAGCCATAAATGCAAGCAAAATCCGAATCACAGCATACAGTGACAAAGGATCTCTAAAAGGATATCTAATGTAAGATATCCAAAAGGCTTTTTTTTTGTTTGTTTGTTTTACTAACTACCTTTTCCAAAGATTTAACTTGCTGCAATAAATATTCACTAACTCAGCATCTTACTGTAGTTCTGGTGTTGCAGAAAAGCAGTGAGTTTGAGCAGTGTAATATGGCAGTAGTCTCTAAGGTTGTACTGATGAATCTTTAAGATCCAGGGCCTTCATTTAGCAAAACACAAACTATCATCTTGAACAGTGTGGTGAACAAGGTCAGATCAGCACAAAGAGCCTCATCTTCACGGAAGATTTTGCAGACACATGGAACTTATTAGAAGGCACCTTAGTATGCTGAATTTTGTAGCACATCAGTCCCAATACAAATCTGTTTTGAAGTACCAGCTGCAGTCAACATCCTCCAAAAACCTAGATGTAGTTTGTGGATTTGGATGAGGGTAACTGTTGGAATTTTAGATATCTTTGTAATGTAAATGACCCAGGCACAATTTTTTATGCAAATATAAGGAGCTGGCAGGTTTTGTAGAAAAAATAATTATTATTTTTAAGTTCAGAGGAGAGGAGTTGGTGTTACTTTTTTTTTTTTCATAGAGCTCTTTTTCATTAGTGCATCTCCTTTTTTCATCATTGTATTCTCAATTAGCATACTGGAGGTCTTCCTGTGTGAACCTTTTGTACATGAAAGGTGCCAAAGGCTTCATCTTGTACTAATGAGTATTAATTGTGTTCTAGAAGTAAGGACTTTTCACCATCTCCACCATTGCTATAGTAGAAATCTGTTAATCTGCTTTGCCTTTTAAAAAAAAGCTGCTGTGAAGAATGTTAGAGATGGGAACCAGTTTTTTGGGTTTTTTTGTAATGGGATCTAAAATTGAATATCTTGTTCTTTTATTTGCATGACACAAATAGTAATTTTTTGTACAGTTCCTGTGAACACAGAGATTAAAAATTATGTCCAGATTAAAGTAAAAACTATTTACATGTTGTAAGGAACAAGGGGGGGATAGAAATTGCTTGCTGTTCGCTTTGTTTGGCTCTCCAAATTGAAATATTATTTAAAAGTTATGCCTTGCTTCTCTTCCATGGAGTTTAAAAGCTGAATTATTTATCAGTCTCTATCTAAAAAAATTGGGATGAAGTAGACAGGTCTTTTTAGTCTTACCATTATTCCTTGCAGGCTGGAGAGAGCAGGGGACTACTCATTCGAAATACAGAATTTCTTATCATCTTTGCAAAATCAATCTGAATTTTTCTACCTGCAAACTGCTTGATGAAAATGTTAGAATTTTAAGTATAGTACAGCATGGATACATGAAGTCCTGTGTGATGCTCTTTTATGAGAAAGCAATGTTTTTGCCCCTGTTTGCCTTTGTATGACTTTTTTTAGCTTTTTCAATTAGGTTCAGGTCAGATCTCATTTTGAAGTGAAACTGTGTGTTATGTGGAGGGACACAGTGTGAGTATTCAGCTATTTATCACTTGGGTGGCAGAGAGAAGTGGATGTTGTGTCACCTTTTCTCAACTGTCACCTGTCTTAGCACACTGAACTCTGGGATTGTGATCTCTGCAAATCAAGAGTGCTCCACCAGGGAATTCTGGTTCGTCATAAGCAACGTGCATTGTGGTGCCTTTTGCATGGCCATGATCAGTTCTTTTGTATATTTTCTTTTACTGTGCAAGTTTCTGAAATGATACCGAAGTATGTAGTTTCTTTTGTTTCATTGAATATTTTTTTAAAAAGTGATGCTGACTTAATTTAGTCTGTTACCTGAGCAAGTATGATTCATGGTTAATCTTCACTTGCATATGCTATTACAAACACTAATTAATTCTATTTGCAAAGACAAATTATGATTAATGAATATCCTTAAAATTTACACCTAATTACACAGAATATAATCTCCAAATTTGTATAAATAGAACTTAACATTTTTAACATTGTAGATAATAAGCAATTTTTTGAACTTATTACATGTGCTAATTAATGAGTGCTTCATTGTATTTACATTTGCAAACAGTTTTTTTTTTCTCATTACTCAACTTAGTGCAACTAGCTAGTGGCATTTTGGTTTAACAGTTGCTATTGATTTAAATGAATTTGCCTGCACATAAAAAGGAGGGACTTCTGAAATAATTTTTTCCATTTACTGTTTTGATGAATAACTTGTTTTTATTCTTAGAAAGCTAAGCCCTTATGTAGTAATAAACTTGATCACAGCATACTAAAAATGCCTGGCTTCACATGCAGTATAACAAATTTCTTCTACTAACAGTAATAATAAATATCTTATGGGTTTTTTTGGTTTTTTTTTTTTTTATATATGCACTTTTTATTCATTCCTACATATAAGATTTTGAGATCTGGGCAATCTAAAATTCTGAAAGAGAAGAAAAATTCTTGGAGACCTTAATTTTTGGTTCTGTTTCCAGAGGAAGATTGTAAAGTACATATGCACATTGTGATGAAATGGGTAATTTTTGTAATGTGGTAGTTTAAGCAGCTTAAAGTATTAATTTTCAACCACAATAAGCTAAAATTAAAATTTAGTAGATCTTATTTTTACAGCTGGTCTATTACAAACTACCTCTTTCTAAACTAAAGTGAAACCCCTAGCTAAAAGCCAGTCATTATCTTGCATTTAAATCCCTTCACTGCTTTCAAGTAATTTCAACTTTTTTAGTTTCCTACCATGAGTCAAAAAATGTTATTTATAAACATTTAGTAACAGTAGGTAAGAACTACCTACTCTTCAGCCATCTCATAAAATTTTAGACATTGACAGTAATTGGTGTTTGTGTGCCACTCAGTGAAATAGTTGTTGTTTTGTTTGTTGAATATGCTTACTATTGTATAAATAAATAAACCCTGAACTAATCGTGATGGATGAAGACTTGCAATACATTTGACCTCAGACATTTTAAAAATTACTGTTATGGTGGTATGTTATTATTATTCTAAATATATTTTCTACACTACTACTGTGAATTTCTAATTTAAATAAATGGAGTATTCCAGAGAACAGATCATGACATTGCTACCAGTGTTAACATTGAGCTACATAAGGTGGATATAATGCAGGTCAGTGATATAAGCCTTTGTTTTCCTCTGGTCACGTAATTCCATGGTGTGGTTATGGGTAAATTGTATGTATTCAATATCTGGAAAGCTTCAGTCCAGACTGATGAAGAGTTGCATTTAGAAAAACTCACTGAAATAAGCCTAATTTAGAGGTTATTCAGATGAGCTAGTGGTAAATTCAGTTAGACTATCCAGTGTTGTTTTTCCTTGGACCATTTTTCTGTCAGTCAGTCTGTGAAGTTGACATTTAGGGCTTGTAATTACACTTGATAGTATTTTTTAAAAAGCCATTTTTTTAGATTATAGTGTGTTGTACACATTCTCCTGAATCAAAAGTGAACATCAGCTTTAATGAACAGGTTTGTAGATTTTTCATGACCACCATAACTATTTTCATGTATATACTTTTGATTTATTTATTTTTTGGAAAAGGTCTCTAGGGAAAGCTTTTGAGATGCATTCATTGGACGGCAAGTCTTTACATGTTAAACAAATGTAATCATTATTGGGGTTAATGAAAAAAAAGCATGGAGAACAGTGAAGCTGTTTTACTTACTGAGGCTTAGCTGGTATTTCAAGGTCTGATTTTTTAATAATGCTTGACCGGTCTCTGACTTTTGAGACACTATCACATTTTTGTGCACACCTTATTTTTTAATAAAAGTGTGATCTAATGCATTTTTGGTAGGCCTGAAAAAGGCAAAGGTTCTGCATGCAACAACAGAGCATTATTAGTACTGAAGTAGGAAGACAAGACTCTCTCAAATGTTTTAACCAAATTATTGTTTTCAGTGTTCATTTATTTTAGGAGACTTGAACCCAATCCTCTTCTTGCAAGTTTTTGTTGTTAGTTGCATCTGTTTAATCTTCTCTAGATTGTTTCTTCCCTTATTTTAAGTTCTGAAATCAAGCTCTTTGCTCTTAACCTCATATTAGTTTTGCAGATCCACAAAATGCGTGTTAATCCAAATTTTCAAGTTGTGACAGTGCCATGTCACTGAAATTTCTGCAGTTTTCTGTACAGTTGCATACCTGACATAATGTGTATCATTTCTTCAAAGTGTTAACTTTAAGATAGATCTTATTCACAAGTGTCAATATGATTTTAAAATACTGACAATTGTTACTCTAAAATGTGTGTATTTTTGTCTGTTTAAAGATTTTTTTGTACAAAAATCTTCAAAAATCAAAACACGTGTTATAAATCAAGCAACGTTCCCTCCAGTGGGATTCAATTTAATTAGTTTACAGTTATTCAGTAGAT
Source organism: Sclerurus mexicanus (assembly GCA_013396755.1). Lineage (NCBI taxonomy): Eukaryota > Metazoa > Chordata > Aves > Passeriformes > Furnariidae > Sclerurus > Sclerurus mexicanus. Next base: position 4,229,095 of record VWZF01006750.1, on the reverse strand, counting down.
CCCTGTTTCTCAATTATTTTTAAATCTTAAACTGTGCAGTTTGTGCATTGTTGTTGTTAAAATAATGCCTGCTGCTGTCAAACTTCAAGGGCTGTCCACAAGTTGTGATCCAATAGTAATTTAGGCAATAATGTTTGCCAGGGACTTGCGAGAGCTGGGAGTAATCAATGCTGAGGAAATTTGAGTGTACACATGTATCCTCATTTGAGGTCTTCACTTATGATGTCATAATCACCTAAATGTCACATTTAAATGTTTCATCTTTTCCAGTGCCTTAAGAAAGTAGAGTGATTACAGTGGCAATACAGGGAGGGATTCTGAATTACCACCAAAACCTGGATTGCTGCAATTTGTATGTATGTATATACACTCAAGTGAATCAGAAATTTATTGGCAACACACACAAAGTAATCCTTCTTATCAGTTTGGTGCTGGTATGGCCTTCTGAGATTGCTGCTGTTTTTTGGGGGCTGCCTTTCAAGATCAAAAATTAATAATTTGTGAAAGTCCAAAGGAAGCAGAAGGAGATGAGCAAAAGGCAAGAAACCATATCTTGTTCAGAGAATTTTCTGAAATCTCAATAGCTTAAGGAAAACCAAATTAGCGACTGTTCGATGTGGATCTCTAAGCTTAGAGTTCTGGCAAAAATTCTGGGCATCAGTCATTGTGCAGCTTTAGTACTGAAAATAAACAATGGGAAAGCTGAGACGGTTAATTAAAGCTAAGTGGGAAGGAGAAAAATGTCAATAATTCTTTATTAACAGGAACCTGCAAAACAAAAAATACTTTTTAACAAAGCAGCCTTCAGTGATGCAGATCTGAGGTCACCTGAGAAGGATCACGCTGGGATGCAGTTCAGTCCCAGCCTTCTGTCTTCCTGCTGCCCCTTTCCGTTGCGCTGAGCTGCTCACTCATATTATGAACCTACCTCTTGACTCTGCAACAAGTGAAAAATTTTCTACTGGCTGTCTCAGTTTAAGAGCTCTTTAATGCCAGGGCTGGCAGTTTAAAGGGCTATATCATGAAATGGGGAAGAGTAAGTGATTACAAGGAAGCCTGTCTCCTCCCTGAAGGTGTGATTCACTTGAGCTGAACCTCTTAGTGGCTATTTGCCACTGAATTTGCAGTACCTCTCTCTTCTCTATCAGGTTAGGTGCCACTGTCTGAGCTTCTGACCTGGATGGCCCAGGCTGTGAGACATGCCAGTGTTTTTAAGAAAGAAGTAGGCTGTAGGCTGTACCACTTCAGATCTCCATGAAAGCAGAGGGCCCAGGGACAACATAGCATGACTTTTCCTTTTCCCCATGGTAGACAGTGATTTTCAGGTGTTTGGGTAGTCCCTTGTCTTGGAGAGCTTACCACAACAGTAATCTATGTTGCAATCACCACTGCTTACACTGGAGTGGGTAGGGCTGCAAGACAAGACTATAGAGTCCCAACTTTGACTTTTTGTGCTCTGGAAGAGTAATATCTCACTGGTGTAAATAACTGAACTCAAACTTAACCTGACACTCTTGATGCAATGGGGTTTTTAAACATGGGATCAGAAGAGTCATGAGTTTGGCTTGAGAATTCACCGGGATAAGTGGAAACCAGTTTAAATTTTAAATGTGATAGAAATAGCTGCAGTTCAAGCCATATCAAGAGTATGTGCATGTTCAGGTTTGCGCCTGGGTGGGTATAGATTCTTACCAGCCTTCATAATGCTTTAAATCCTGAGTAATCCATCTCAAACTTCTGCATAGTGCTGTAAGTTGATAGCCTTGCTATTTTCAATAGATGGAAGTGAAAGTACTAATTTTGTTAACTGTGTTTTCAATTGGGTCATTAAAAGTAGTTCAGTTACCATATGTACCATAGTTCTGAAACCCTGAAGCTATTGAGAGGGAAGCCTTAAAGATGTAGTTTAATGTTTGCTAGGAAAAAATGCTTTTAATGTAAGGCTGGCAAGAGATAAATATCTGTTCATCAATATTTTATTTAGACAAATTTATCATGATGTTTTCAGAAGCACCCATCCTTAAATATATTCCCCAAACTCAACTGAAGTGTCTTTCTGCTCTATCCTTAATTTAGCATCCTTCAGCCCCCAGAGTACAGGAATAAGATGTTTACATAGTATATTAGCTCCAAATGTTGATTTCTTTTTTCTTTTTTTTTTTATTTGACAGCTATTCAGTCAACTGTTACTAGATCTTGTGGGACAGGTTGAATATTTTGCTTTTAGGCTGGAGGAAAGAAAGGAAGAGAAGCAGTAACTAGTAATGATGTAGTTCTACACTACATACAGTTCAACACCGAGATGTTTGAAGTGGGTTCTGCTTTCTGTGTAGCATTGAGTACAGTGCTCATAGAGCCATTGTGTCAGCTGATATGGAGAGAGTCAGTTGACATGCTTTTCCAGCAGCAGTGGAGAGACACACTGGTAGTATACCTGGGTGCTTGGAGAAGATGTCTCACATGCAAGTGAGAGAGAGGGAATGCTGCAAGTGTGGTCCTAGAGGGCCATGCTGCAAATATTGGGTATCACTGAGGGCTGCAACTAGTGACACAGTGACTGTTGACAGCTTCATGGTGTGATCTCTTATGCATATACCTTAGAGAATAAGTCCTTTTCTGTTATGGGCAGCTGTTGAAGGTATGGGATAGTGACTGAAAAGTGTGGTGCTTGAAAAACCAACATTTACACACCACCAGGCAAAGAAAAAAAGCCTGTACAGTATTAGTTGTGATGAGGGAGAATAAATAAAGGAGGCAGAGAATCAGAATGAGGGAAACTCTCATAGGGTGCTGCAGTTGAAGGTCAGGTGTATCCAGAGCATTTCTCCTCGTCTCAAAATGTCACACAAGTCTGAATTAGCATATGTGAACAGAAATACCCCATGCCTGCATTGTACATGCTATTATCAAAACATGATGTCCATGAACATTTTTATTTTACCATTTGTGCAGATTTACCACTCAAATCAATTCATAGAATTTGGAAAAAAATGCCATAGTAGTTCTACTTGTCAGTTGGGTACTTGCTGAAGATAAGATGCTGTAATATATTTTACTTCTCTGAAAGGAGTGATGAATTGAGTATATGTTAGTGTTGGTATTTCTGCTTTTCTCTTAACATTGCTATCTTCTGCTGATATGTAACTGTAATGTCACTCAGTGTTCTAAGGATTGGTTTGGAATTTCTGCTTTACCTTTCTGTTCCTGGTTTGGGTTTTCTTTTTTTCCACCACAACATGATTTAGCAGTTAGGCTCCTGAATTTAATTATCAGAAAACTTATTTTCTGACCTTATGTTTCCACTGATGTTCTGTATGATTTCACTTTGGTAATTTTTCCTTTCTCTACCTTAGTTTGCTTATTTTTTATTTTTNAGCTTTTTTTTTTTTTTATATTTGCATACAGTATTTGGATTTGCCATATTGCAATACTACCAGTTTAGTAGAGGTAACAAATGTGATGGCTTTGTGTCAACATTTCAGAGTAAAAATGTTCATAATGCAAAAGCCATTAGCTAATCAGCTTGTTATGAACTGTTTAAATAGACAATTTAAAAACTCTTATCTATCTTTACTTAGCTTGAAAAGTAATACAGTGAGATTCGTAGTGGATCATAAATTGGCATAGGTTTAAATGCTCTTCAATTTGTATGCTGCTACTATGATTAGAGCATGAAATGCATGGTCTCAGAAACGGGTCTGCTCTTCACTGTATGGCACAGGACTGTATCTGACACTTCCACCGTTGTCTGCTAAGATGGTCTCTAAATGCCCATACTGTGAGAAGAGAGGATTACTGAGTTTTCTAAGTGATTTATTATATAAATGAATTAATATAGCTGTTCCTATGCCAGGTTGCTCGAAAAAATTGGAACTTTCTTCCGAACAAAACCAAATAAGCTCTTGAGTTTTGAAAAAGTATTTTCAACAGTCTAGGAATGGAAGTATTAAGATTATTCTTCTTGTTCTGTCTGGAACAAACTGGAATTTTTATCAGAGATGGACATGCTTTACCCTAGTAGGTTTTTGATAACTGATTTTTCTGCTGTTTGGTTATTTCTTGTGGTGGGACAGGGGATACATTTTAAATACTTTTTAATATGATTTGTTATGTTCTAGCTCATAGTAAAATACTTATTTTCTAATAGATCTGGAAGATTTTAATTGGAAAGTGCCTTTTATAGTGCTGAGATTAGATCAATTTAACACTAATTTCTAAGACAGAATTCATCTGCTATTACAGAAAAAATGAGAAGGTTTCTAAAAATAGAACTTACTCTGACTGAGATTGTTACATATGTGGATTTTGATGCTTAATGTTTAAACTTTTGATTACTGAATAATTTATTTCATAGCAAAACAAAAGAAAATCCTTCACATTTTTCTTCTGTAAGAACTTTTGCATTATTCCCCCCAAAGCTCCCTTGACATCTGTGACACCCTCCCTTGATTTAGCATGAATCACAGTTAAAAGTGGGGAGGATTTTATAATGTTGTATAGAAGAGTTGCATTTTTGTGTGTGGTATTATTTCACTGAAGGTGTATGGGAGCGTGACATGGAACCATAATGCAGCTTGTTCTGCTTTACCATGTTATGAGAGGATTACGTTTTGCTGTAGTCGATTCTATTTTGATTAATACATCACAAAATATGGACCAGCTGGAGAGCAACCTACCCCATGAGCCGTGTGATGTTCCCAAATTCATCATTCTTGGTATGTGAAGTGTCTCATTTTCCCTGTGGGCTGCCATAGCCTACTATTTCATAGCAAGATTGAGCTTCTAAATTATGAGACTTTAATGAAAGACTGAAATACAACTCAAAAGTTCAGAATTTGCTTGTAATCAGTGAGTCCTACTGTCTTCTGTTATGGATGATAGATCAATTGACCTGCACTTTTTATTCTGCTCTTCTGATGGATTTGATACAAGGATGTGCTGTCTTCTTTTGGTAACTTATCAGCAAAATAAACCTGCATGTTAATTTCTGATTGCCTTTGGGTTATTTTTTAAAGATTTCATGTTGCTACGTGCAATTTTACAAGCCATTCTGTGGTGCTATTTTGGTTTTCTTTTTTCCTCTTGAAGTGTAGAAGGATTCATTGTCTCCAAAGGCCCAACTCAGACTGCACCTGCCTTGACTGGTCTGTGATACTATTATTTCAGTAAAATGCAAGCACTGTGAGACCTAATGCCAGCACTGAGGTCTTGTTGCCCACTGGCTTTCAAAGACATTACATAGAGAACTGTAGAGGATTTGGTCCCAAGAAAAGTATGGTCTACTATGAGGAAGAAAATTACTTCTGTGTATTTAAAAAATATTTTGTTGTTGTGCATATCTTAATGTAGCAGCCAGTTTAGTGAGGTGTTGTAGCATCTGCTTGAAATATTATCCATCAAAAAGTGTCTTGTTTCATTAGAACAAAAGGTGACTCTAAAACTGTCCTCTGCAACAGAATTGTTGGATAAAAAGAAAATGTAAAATGCTGTGGTAGGCAACAGTCTCATATTTATATTTCTTCACTTGCCTTCATAGTTTTTTGTTTGTTTTTCAAGGATCTCTGATTTTTCAGTGTGATACAGATCCCATGGTGGAAAACATGAGCTACTTTGTGAAGTGAGTCTACAAGCAAACCATTTTGCTAAGTCAGCAGATTGTTTCAATTGTGAGAGGTGTGCTGAATGATAGATAACATGGATTATTTTACTGAGCGCCCCTATTGACAGTGCTGGTAATATCCAAAACCAGCTTGGGCTGTTTTACATGTCTTCCGTGTCTCTTGCTGTACTGAGTAGCAGAGGATTGGTAAGTACTATACTGGTTTGTCCTTTGAGTGTCTCATCAAGTTAGGGGTTTCTGTTTTAAAGAAATTGTGAAAATTGCTTAGGCAAAACAAAAGAGGTCTTTTGGTTTGTTTTTTTTTTTGTTTGGTTGGGTTTTCTTGGTTTTTTTGCTTTTTCTTTTTTTTTAAATAAGCACTGCAAATGTGTCAGTGTCTTCTGAAATCTAATTCTGTTGTGAAAGGATACGAGCAAATGTGCCAACAGGAGTGCAGGCTTCAACTGTAAGAGGTACATAAGTCATTTCCGTATCATCTTTACAGAAGTATTAATTCTTATAAAGTATTTTCAATTATTTTTCTTAACTGATTCACAGTGTAACCAAGACTAGTTCAAAATACAGTTATACATGTGTTTTTTTGGTTAATTATTTGGAAGAGACAAGGTAAAATGGTAGCATTTAGCTCATAGTATGAAATTTATTTTGCAGAAAAACTGCTATATTTCATGGCTGGCTTCAAGTTTGTACATTTAAAAATGCACTCTAAATTTATGCCAGGATACTGTATCATTAATGTTTAATAGAGAAATAAATCTAGGTATCATCAGCATAACAATGCTATCATCTTTGGATCTGAGTAATGTGTCTCATGTTGGTGGGCATGAATGGCAAGTAAGTTTGGATAAAATATGCAACTTTATGTAAGGCACGGTGGGGGGTTCGGGAAGATCTGGATGCTATTCCTGAGTCACAGCATAGTAATGTTTATGTATAAAAACACTATAAAACCAGAGCTACACCATAAAAGAGACAGCAATATTAACATAAAAATAAAGAAATCTTTACTTCTACTTTAAAACAAAACAGAAAAAGCTGCAATGAAAACCCCACTATAAAAAGACAACTTAAAATTATTTTCTATGCTACAGTAATTTGTTTACTTGAATCCAGTGTTTTCTATTCTGTAAAGAACAAAACCAAACACTTAACTGATTTAGTATAGGGAAAGACAGCAATTTTGATTCATACTTACTAATATTAGATCTGTAGATTGTATGGAGATATATAGGGAGCCTGTCCATATATCAGAATAGGTCACTTTATTCTCAGAAAGAAGTACTACTGGAATCCTACCCAGTAAGGCAGCATAAGCAGCAGCAGGGTTTTATTGAAGCTGTATTTGCTGATGATAACAATATGAATTTCTGTTGAAGACAGGAATTTGAGGGCCAAACTCCTGGTCTACGCTGGCTGTTTTTGTTTGACTGTACTCTTTGTGTCTTGAGATAACCCAGGAGGCTTCGAATCACAAGTCAGTCTGTCTGAACCAGTTAGAGGTGAGCAGCTGAAGTTTTTCTAAACTTTTGTCCTTTAAACAACTTGTGAAAGACAACCAAATTTTGTAGGGAAACTTATCAATATATTCCCCGCTACAAGGAAAAGAGCAGTCTGCTATAGAGCTTCACTCTACCTTTCTGGTTTTGGGATTGCTTTTGCAGATTTTGCAGGTTTTAATATTTAAGAAGGGGGTGGTTAGTTATTGGTTCTATTTCCAATTTTAGGTCTTTCAGTGCATTGTTAGTGCTGTTTTGCATTTATATAGAAACATAAATCTAATGCCTTTTATATACATAATGTTTAGCTTTATGGTGCCTAGAGGTGCTAAGTAGCACTTTTTTATTCTCAATTTGGTAATTTTTATTAATGCAGGCGCACTTTTCATATGTCTAGCACTTAACTATCTTCCCACATAATGCATCATTTGCAGATTTAATTAATGGCTTCTTCATTTAATGACTACTTGAAGAAGTGTGATGAAACTTTAACACTTATCCAGCTACTAGTGGAGTAGGCTATGTTCCATCTACACTAGGAGAAATTGTGCTACGATCAGATTACTTACTGTTTGTCACCAGTTGTGATTCATCTAGTGATACTTTCAAGCAGAGTTACTTTAATTTTGTTGTTAAACTTCCTGACATGATTTACTAGTCACATTGTGTTGCTTATTAAATGTAATAAAATGTCTCAGATCAAGAACACGAGTAGTAACAGAGATTTTTTACATCTTAAGTGACTTCTGAAAATTACACATTTTACAAGCATCCATTTTAATAGAAATAGAAAGCAAATAGAAAAATCTGATTTTGTAGGCAGAGGTCCTTCAACAAAGTCCAAGGTCCTATGACCCTGAACACTGTCTTAGGAGTGTTCAGAGTATTCAAAGTGTGTATCACAGCTTATCCAGTGTAAATGAATAAAAGCAGTGTTGTTCTCTGTATTAAATGGAAAAAGGGCTACTGCAAAAAGATGAGCACATAACTTCCTTGAGTGACACAGAGCAAACCTGTGAAGGCTTTATATATTTATAAGTTATATTTATATTTGTATGCTTTTCAAGGTCTTTATGTAGTCAATAACTCAAAAGTTTCACATAAAGACTTAATGGCCTATTTTTTTTTTTTTCAATTTGATGATTAAAGATGTTTCATTCAATCAGTTAATGTAATAAACAAATGGACTTTTGTTTGGCCACTGGAAATCTGCAAAATTTTCCAGTCTGTTATTGCTCTCTTAACACTCATAATCCAAGTATTTACTTAAGAAAATATAGGAAAATGGAAAACCTTACTCAAGTGCTTATTTTCTTTTGTAAGTATTGTGCTTTGCTGCAGCCTAAGCAAGTTCCAAGAATTTGCAGAGGTTTTTTTCTCCTCTGAATGAAAAAAAAAAAAAGAGTGATTAAATAAATGTGTACCATTGATCCCACATTTATGTCTAGAACATCTATTTAGATGTTACTAAAATATTTTCTCTTTTTTTTTTTCAACAGCTGGAGGTTCTAAATTTGTAACAGCAGTATTTCTCTGTCTCCTAGATATGCATTGAATGGTTGTTTTTCTCTAACAAAGTTATTATTCAGTGTTACGTAAGTAAGAAAACTTAGGTGGGTTGTGGGTGTCCTTGTTCACTCAGGTAAGCCCAGAGAGGTAAGAGAGGATTTTGAGAAACAGGGTCTGTAATTCAATAACATATTTAATATATTTATAACTGTATTCACTTTGTAGAAACTTAAGCTAGATAGAAGTGTGCACAGTCTTTGGATTTTTGTTGAGATGCAGTAGAAGCACTAAACTGTCCGTCCTAAGGCAGGAACAGAGAATTATAGCAGAGATAGAAATTGAGCCATAATACTTTAGGATGTTATCTTAGCTCTTAAGAGATAACCATCATCCATCCCATTTACTTTATTTGATGATTAACCAAGATGTACTATCCAAAGAAGATAAAAGATCTACTTTTTAATTTTCTTTCAGGCACAATGTCTTTTTACCTTCCTTTTGCATGCTGTGACCTTCTCTCCCCAAAACATAGTTTGATTCTGAACCATGTAGCTTTGACTATACCATGCCTACGGAGCTGCACCAATAGCAGTTTATTTGGGATTTGCCAGTGAAGAAATTTAATGATTTATATATACTTTTCATAATGCACATGTTCTCTTCAATATATCAAAATGGTAGTAGTTGCTTAAACACCCCCTTGTAAAACCACTGTGTTCTCCTGGCCTTACAGTCCATAGGTATAAAGCATTGCTAGTGTGATAGCCTGGGATTACAGGGCTGCAAGTTCTATAGGTGGCTTTTAAAAAATTCAAGGAATTGTTAAAAAAAAAAAAGGCAACAAGCAACAAATATACTGACTGGTCAAAATTTTTTATTTTGCCTTGGTTGTACCCGACTTTGCAAGAATTTAAAACTTTATAAGTAATTTCTGAGTTAATACCTATCATAAAGTTCTAAAGGCTATTAAACACATTTAAACTCTCCTATTTGAAGTGCGAAGCCATGTTTTTGCACACCATTAGCTGGAGGATATGTGTAATAAAAGAAATAGTTTATTGGGCAATAATTATGAAAGTTGAAGATACTCATTTTAGTTTCTTGGAGAGCGTGTTCAAAGCATGTGTTTGGCTTGCAGCCAGAGCCCAACTCATATGAACTTGATCTCTGATCAGGGTCCTTTCCCCATGTTGATGTTTCTACAGTTTTCTTGTCACACCTTTTTTGGGGGAGGGGAGGCCTGGATATATATCCTATATATCCTATATCCTGAATATGTATGCTATAAAACCCCACACAGATGTAGGACTTAGTGCCGTTCTTGACATCACCTTCTAGTGAGCTAGTAAAACATCCAGTGGTACCGAGCTGCACTGCAGTCTTTTAGTATGTGGTGCATCTTGCATCCAAACAATGCTCTCTTTGATTTAAAAAACCCTATAATTACATTTTCACACGTGCCTTTTTAATCTGCTATGAAATGTGCTGGCAGTAGTGTCTTAAATATAAGAACTCAGGAAAGTGGCATTCCTTCAGCATGGTTTCAGAAAAAGGGTCTTTATTTCATTAGGTTTTGTTCCATTTCATAAATAGATTTCAAAGGAAAAGACAAAATAGTGTACAAGGTAACCTCTAGAGAAGGATTTGAAATGAATACAGAAGTTTTTTGCTTTGTTGGCAGGAAGAAGAGTGGTGCTTCTTTTATTATTTCCATTTGAGCTATAAATTCTTTAGAAACTACCAGATAGTTTGCAAAAAAATTTACTACACACAAGCAAGGCTTATAGATATTATTTATTTGTGTTAATTACACTGCAGAAATGACATTTGGAAGTGCAATAGTGTAAAATCTTTTTTGGAGGTTTTTTATTTTTTATTATTCTTCATGCATGTAATAGTTCTCTGGTTATTTATACAAGCGTAGGAAGCACCAGTTCTGGTGCCTGTAATGTGGATTTCTCCCAAAAGATCTGATATTGAAGTTATCAGCTTTGGAAAGATAGTTTAGTCTAGGAGGAATACTTTTAAAGTAGCACTGACAGTCATTTAAGCATCTAAGAGTCTACTACATATTATTAATGTGTTAGAAACAATTAGTAGTTTAAGCAGTAGGCCTAAGGTGAAGATCCAGACACATAGTAACTAGGGGCAAGGCTTTCTTTACAGTTATTTTAGAACAGAAAAAATTTAATTGCACTATTTTTAAAAGCAGGGAGACTTAATTACTTGAATAGTAGGCCAGGCAGCTGAAGGAATGATCAGATGATTACAATGTTTTGCAGGATGAAAAACAAAATTTTTTTTTTTTGCATAACTTGGTTTAATTTTGCATTTATTGATGAATGGGATTAAAATAACTTTTTTTTTTGATTTGGTTTCTGCAGATTATTTTTTTTTCTTGTCCAGGTCAGACAATGCTAGCAGATAAACACTCTATACAGTGATCCTTTTCACCTCACTATACATGCTGCAGTGTTGTTATAACTTAATGTGGTTGTTAGGGGGTAGGATGTTTATAAATTTTATGCTTGAGCTGTAAACATGGAGAAATAATGTACAAGCAGTGGCGATGGAGAAGGACTGAATTTTCCAGTTGTGAGCATTGGAGTGATAATTAAAACCTTGAACAGGGAATAGAACTGAAGAGCAAGAGGTCAGATGTAAATCTGTGTGGCTCTGCTGGAGACAGCAATGCAGTGCCAGCCTCCGACAGGTAATGCTTTCTTCCTGGCTGCAAGGGAAGGACAAGGACAGAAAAGTATGAGAAACCATGAAACTGTCCTTCACTTGAAGGGATGGAAAGGAAATTTCTAGGTTTTTTTAATTGCATGAGACTTTCCAATATAAGGTTTTTATATCCTGTCACACAAATTTGGTCTGCCTGTCCCCTAGTGCCAGCTCATGTCTTTGAAGGGAGGGGTGTGGATGTATATGTACATGTGTGCACATAAATATTCCTCATATCACAAACACTGTGTGTTTGTAAAGGACTGCATCACCCAAAGGTGAAAATTATACTTTAGAAAGCAAATTAGGCAATTATTTCGTTTCAGATCTGTTTCAAAATATATCAGCACTTACTAGATGCGAGCTTAGCAAATGTTATTTTTATTTTTCAAGGTGTATGACAACATGGAAATTAAAATAAATGTAAGTCTCAAAAAGGGAGCGCTTCACAGGCTAGTGCCTGTCAGCCTTGTTCTGCTTGAGGATGGCATTGCAAACTGCTATGTAAACATCATTTTGCAAACCACATTGTACTTTTGCATTTTATTTATCCCCACTTGAGGACTGAAGCCTTAAGTCTATACACAATAGGTGTGATCCCATTAACTGAGTATTTTTATTAAATACTGGTATATGAGCATGACAGATTCCATGCCATGTCATTGGATTGAATTGACACTTGACACATCTAAGTAAAGGGAGATGTGAAAAACAGAGGTGTCTGCTCTCAGAGATTTTTAGCCCAGGTACTACAGTTCAGAGAAGCATTAAAGTATTAGTTTGAGTGACTTGATGAATCCTCTCCTAAATCCTATTCTTAAACAAGACAAATCTGAGGATGTGTTTACTTGGAAAATTATTTGATACATTTATTTGAATTTTTACATTTTCCATTCAAGTACATGATGATTTTTTTCCCAGTATTTTAAAGACATTTTGTTAATTCTAATAGTTATAGGCCTGAGGGAGGAAATCACTTGGAAGAAGTGTTTCCAAATTATGTGAAGCAAAACATAGAAGGGATTTTCAAAACTAAGGGTTAGATGAAAGGAACTTTGTGAATATGAAACAAACATCCTTACAGATGGTTAAATAGTGATAAAGTCAATTACTTATCCTAGATCAATGACAGATGAAGAGAGTTCCTAATTTCTAATAAATTCTTATCTGTGCCCTACAGATCGTGTGATATTCTCTAGATCTCATCCTATAATCAAAATAGTCATTCATAAGCATGTAATGAAAGCTTAATCAAGGTTGTATACATTTCATTTAATCTGATGGAGAAATAAGGATTCTTCAGAAAAGGAACATTTATAATAAATTACTAATGAGGTCGGCAGTGCATCAGATCACTACTTCCAGAAGAAAAGCCATACTGCAAAAAGAGCATGAAAAAGAGATACTTAGCTATTTGTGAAATAAAGGCTATGTTACTATAATTTGAGTAACTTCAATGCTTGCTTTGGGCTTTTTTGATAAGTCCACTTAAATTTTTCATGAATGATGGTATATAGTGTAACTAAATGTTTTCCAAATTATCTCTTTTTTATTTTCTCTTTAGAAGTACAAGTTATATTGTGCCAAGTTACATAATGATTGGGGCACAAGACAGAGGTAGTTTGAAATAAAAAATAAAATATTTCTTTGTCTTTCTTTTTTTCCAAAGTCTAAACTATGCAGAGGAGGGTAATCCCAGCTGTGTTACTCAGTCTTCATAAGCGCTGATAAATCTCTCACCAGACCATGTTTCTGTTCATGAGTGATAGATATTTTTAGTGTTGAATTTGTAGCGTAGTCCTCTTTATGTGTTTTATACCCTCTCTTCCTTTTTGACATTAAAATGCTGCCATAATATAACCAAACACCATCACTTGTACCATTGTCCCATAGGAAACTTTGCCACTTAAAAATAACAGTGGTGTGAAATAAATGAAACACTAGATTAACATTAAGATGTTAATCAAAGCAGCCTGCTAAAGAAAGATGTATATATTTGTAGAGAATTTTATTAAACTTCATCTTTGATATGCATGCGCATACATCAGTTGTAGGAAATTTCCTTTCTCCTCTCAACTAAATTAAGTTTTACTTGTTGAGGATATGTAGTGCTTTACATAGATATTTTTGATCTTGTCTTCAGTTCCTGGAAAAAAAAAAATTAATGAATGTATCTCATAATAATTCTTTAAATATTTTGTTTATCAGTAAATATCTGCTCTAGAAAGAGAAGTGCTGGAGCTGCATAGCCATGACACCATCATGAGGTCTCATATCATTCCTGCTCCTGTTTCGAAATGCAATGTGTTCTCTTATGAAGTTGCTGGTGGTATTGGATTTTACAGTGGCTTTTTGTTAGGGTAATTGCCCCAGTAAGATCATGAGGCTAAAGCACACCTATATTACAAATGCACACAGTGAGTCAGGAATACACAAATATTTCTCAAAATTTTAGTAGTCTGAGGAGAAGGTATTTTGTTTAAGGGTTTATATAGCAAGAGTAGGTAGCGTAGTTCACTTACAGATTGATTGATAATTTTATTTATCAGTTTTGGCAAAATCCTGGGATAATAAAGTAGGTTAAATTGAATTACTTTTTTTTTTTTTTGTCAGAGAATGGGGTAAATGAATGCTGCTTCTGTGCCTGAGAGTTTTTCTTGAGAGAGTTGTTCCAGGTACTTCATCAAGGAACTCAGCAATGAATTAGGAGAAACAGTATTTCCTCTGTTTTGCCTGTTGTGTTTCAGCCTAAGGAAATCACACGTATCAAAGGCAGGGCAGACAGGAGTTTGAAATCCAGTGATGGATGAAACATTTATTGTGTTAGATGCTAATTGCATTAGCATCAGAGCAAGAAAAGAGCATTGGAGGGAACATTAGAATGGTGTCACTGGAGTGAAGATGACTTGCATTGCTGATGCCTCTCAGTGTAAGAATGAATTGAGATGATGATTCTGATTTTTGAGATCTGGCTATTCCCCATACTGTGATTTGTTCTGTGCACTGTGCAAACACATTTTAAGATATTATCTTTTTCCACGGCGGGGGTGGGGGGGGTATCAGTGAGAGAATGTGTAAAACAATGAGGACTAGGAATTCAAATGAATGCTGAAGGATCCATTAATGTGACTCAGTATTTCATTGCAGACTTGAAATTAATGACAGATTGTATTGTACTACTACTGAAAAAGGAATATGTTTGTTACTTTTAAATTCCATTTAACAGTTAGAGCTGATGATTTCTTTCAAAAGATCACAGGAGAATGCCTTCCAGATGTGTTTGCAGTTATGCCTGAAAAGCCTGGTGAAGGAATTTGACCAGTGTGCAGTCCATCTCAGCTTTTTTCACTGTTAAGGTCCATGCACTATCTATCGATTTTTTTTTTTTTTTCTTGATGTTCTCAAGGCTTCTGGGTGGAGAGCTCCCTAGTATCGCTGTAAAATTAGCTTGGAAAGGAACCTGTGAACCTAGCTCTTGGTGACCTAAAGATCTGAGTGGGACTGAAAAGCTGATTCCTGATGCTCTGCACAGGCATGTTGCTTTTTGGTTGCTGTAAATTTAGCTTTCTTGTTTCTTATTTGGAGTTTCTCTGCACATGTCAGCTGTGCTGTTCTCTCAGGTTAGGATGAATCCTTATGTTGTTCAATGTATTTTAATTTATTTAGCTGTAACTTGCTAAAACAGTTAAATGCTCTGCTTCAATAATCATAATAGTTGAGAACTTTTAATCTTTTGTGTGTTTTTCCATTGTACCAAGCTAGACACGACTAGAAAAAACAGGGAAAAAACCTTACGTTTTTCAGTTCTCATAAATGTCTTGTTCTGAACTTTCCTGGCTTTTGAGTTCTGATTTTACATTGTGTGACTTAGGCAAACTTGTCTATCATTTTGCAATCTGTATGGGTATTTGCATGCATTGTGTATTGTTGTTGGTTTGCCTGAGCAGAAAAGGATATAGTCCAAGAATAATGAAGAAATACAGAAGAGCTCTCTGATGTTACTAATTCCACCTTTTTTTTTTTTTTTAACCAAGCTAACTGTATTTCTACAATACCTCTTAAGATATGTCTCTCTGTAGTTATCATAGTAAATGATCAAACTGCTGCTGGTATTGGCATTTAACTGGTCTGAAGTTTGGCTTTAGGAAAAAAGTAGGAGAACAAATGGATATAGATCCAATTATAGATGTCACTATAAGCATTTTTTTTTTTTGCTGGCTGTTACATTGATACTTTTAGAAATGATGCCATCTTTTTGTTTTCTTCATGGTATTTTGTAAAAGTTACCAAAAAAATGGCAAGGGAGGGGGAGGTTGTGGGTATTTTTTCTTCAGTTGTACAGGATTGTTTCATTTTGTCCAAAGCTTGGGGAGAGAGAGGGTACACTGAAGGTGCTTTGGTGTTACAAATTCCTAGGACACATAGCATGAGAGTACTTAAAGTGCAAATTGAGATCCTTTCAAAAAAAAAATAGTGTCCTTTTATGACTGATATTTGGATTTTTTTACAACCGGAGTCAGAATCCATAGTACTTACTCTTTCTTTCTTAGTCAGATTGAGTTAAATGATTTAATGATACTTCCTTATGAATGAAAAAAATCATGTTTTTTTAATAATCAGTAAAACTTTCTGAGTGTGTTATGTGGTATTTTGCTCAGACCTAGAGCAGTTAAAGGATGGCAGCTTTCTGTTACTAGCCAGCAACAGAGCTGATCTAGTCCAGTTAAAAAACCCCACAAGCTGCTGCTGTTGATTCCAGTGATGAACTTTTGTAAGAAAGGGCAGAGGGGAGAATAGAAAGAGAGAGTAAGAATAAAATTTCAAAGTGAAGACTCAAAGGAAGTAAAAAAACAAGCATAAAGTGTACTGTCAAACACATAAGTATCACGTAATAGTGGTAGCCTAAGTTTGGGAGAATTCATCTTTTATTCTGTGACAAGGGAAGCTTGAAGTTGTATGTAGGAATATGTTCTGAAGTAGTTTTTGCAAACTTTGTAAACACAGAAATTGAGGGGTGTAAGAGACAGACTTTTTCAAGAGTTGCAGAATAATTTTTCGGATTAGTTTGTTAGTGGGTGAAAATCTGGAATGGCTTAATAGTGGGGCAGTAATGGCCCAGTATTTATTTAAAGTTATGAGCAGGGGACTATTGGAAAGCTCTTGCTAGAGAAGAAGGAGGAGGCTAGAACTGAAGAATTCTCATGTCATTATGCAAGAAGTCCCTAGGTATGGAGAGTGCCATGGGCTGCAGTACATTGTTTTGACATGACAGCTACCAGGTGTTCCGTTTCCATTTGTTTTCATAGGAGAAAAATAAAATCTGAGGGTCTATCACAAATGAAGCAGAACTGATGGTGCCAACATAAAATTTCAGTTTAGAAAAGTAAATCCCAGCTGCTGTGTAGCTAAGGGTTAGGTGATTTGCTTCAGTACAGAGGAAATATAACACAGGTTGAAAATGGTTTGGATTTTTCTTTTTATTAAAAGTGTTGCATCTGCTCACTAACAGTGAAGAAATTCATCTACATTTGTGAGGGTGAACAGATTGTTAATTTAAAAATAAGAAACTTAGAGTGTACTTTAGGTAAATATCAGTATCTTGAAATAGATGTTTAATACAATATTTAAAGTACGTAAGATGTAAATTATTTTTCTAAGTCAACCTTTGTGTCTTAGCACAAGTAATTTCATATTTCTTTTGTAACCTAATTTTGCTGTGAACCTACAGACAAAGACTTTTCTTTCAGTAAGCTTTATACAGAGACTAGCCATGTCATATACTGAATTTATTTTTTAAATGCTTACCACAGAATTAATACTCAAGTATAAGTGGTTATTGAATGTATCATTATAGTGCACCGTCAGTCTGGTGTGCATATTCAAAGCAAGATTTTATTTTTCATGGATGTAGGAGCAGAAAAATTGGATTACCTTATTTGAAACTAAACTTGCTATATTACTAACTTGATTTAAAATTCCCTGCTTTATGCAAACTGAGTAGTGTAATTCTTCTGGAATCCATTTAATGGTGTGCATTATGTCCTCTTCTGGAAACCATGCACAACTACACAGATATTTACCATAATACTGTATTTCTTAGCTGATAAGATTGTGATGGTAGAACTTCATCAAGGCTTATTGCCATTTGACTTTCAGCTACATAAATTGTGAGTTGTTTGCTATCCTGGACTTTGACTTGTATGAAAGCTTTGTTTGAAGCTGTAGCACAACCTGATCATGCTGATTGAAAGCACTGCAGGTTTTCTGTTGGAGCCTGCCATCTCTAAAACAACATGAAAATCACAACTCTGTGGCCAGATCTATTGTTTTGTTCACCTGAAAGCAGCAGGATGACACATGAGCAGTTTGCTGTCAAAATAAGAGTTACTTTAAGTCATGGTTTTTGGTTGTTACAGGGTATTTTGCTGGCATAGGCCTGAAGAGTTACTGGCCTAGCCCTTCTAGGACCTTTTCTGTTGTCCTTTATAGCAGTGCTGATATAAAGGAGCATGAAGCAAAAAAAGGCGTTGTACAGAGTTGTGCTGGGAGTCATAATCTTGTGGGCCTGGCACAGTAGCAATGGCAATGTGTAATTATTAGGAGACTAATCCCTGCTCAGATGAGCTCCCTGTCCTTGGCAGGGCTGAAGAGCAGGAATCAGCTATTTCACAGCCACTGTCACTACCAGCAGCTGCCGCCTCCTTGGGAACTTCCGAAGAAAGGCAGGTGATGCTCCCCCATCATCCCTGTGTGCTGATTTTTGTGGAATTGTACTGTTCCCACCATGAACAATTGTCGGAGTATCTCCTCTTGATTGTTGATAATTGTCTGGCTCTAACAAGAATTTTAATAAAGGATGGTGATTATAATTATGGTCCCCTAATACCGCTTTTATTTAAATTTATTACAATAATAGCCATGTGATTAATAAAATGTTAGTGCATTCATTGAAATCACTGCTCTGGTATCACACAGTATGGTAGTTAAACACAGTAAATGCTTCTAATTAGTTAGTAATTGAGTAACATGCATTAATTTTTATTATATCACCCATAGGATGTTTAATAGAATATTTGGCTATTAGCTACTATGAAATAAATGGGAAAGATTAATTTATATTATTCTCATTCAGGCATTTCATGGGAAAGACTTTGACCAACTGTCTCAAACACACAAAATCCTCCTCCACTATACTTGGCCTATATTAAAAGTATATCAGGAAAGGCTCTCCTAAAATTATGTTGGAAAGCTAATTACTTTGTAGATGAGAGTCACTTTTGCTGTAGTAAATATTTTGTTGTTAAAAACTGAGTCTTGCTTTTAAAACTTCTGTTTAAAGTGGACAAAAGCTGTGAAAAACACTGAATGGTTTCATATATGCACAGGCAGATGGGGGTATTTGTCTAAGCACGTTACACATACTGAACTGAGATGCATGCAGTGGAAAGTATACGTAATGTGATTTTAGGTATTTCTGACCACTCTTCTGAGATTGTTAAAACAAAAACATATTCACGTCTTTTAAAAAGAACAATTTCCAGAGCATTTTTTTTTCCTCTTCTGTGTCCAAGTGCGTTCTTGAACTATTAACATCCTCCTGGTTTTATACAAATATATCAAAATTCCAAAGTAACACTTTTTGGCCATGTAGATATATAAACAGAATTGGAGACTGATACAGGGTGTTGGTGATTTCCCAGGTACAGTTTAAAATCCTTTGCTTATAGCTGATTTTACAAAATATTGAAAATAAAATGGTTTCCTGGCTTGAACATCCCCAAATCATCATTTTTAATCTATTCTCTGACTTCCTACATCATAAGAAATAGTGAGCGTTTCACTACTTTCCAGTTTCAAACATCAAAATGGAATATTTTAATTTCCTAAATGTACCCAAACATAAAATTTACATTCTTAATACCTAAAATGTCATTTCTGCACTTGTAGAAAACCCATGTATGATTGGGAGCATAAGTAGGTATAGGAAATGAACTTAAGCAGGATGAGTTTGTCATGGGTAGAATGCCATCTGTCGATAATGCAACAGTCAACAGTTTGTAATGCAGAACTTTTCTATCACAGCATGATTATTTTTTGTGCATTTCTCACTCTCTTTCCCTCTCCTCTGGGCATAGGCTAGGTTGCTTTTTATTACATGTGTAATTTAAAAGAAGTTCAATCTACTAAATTTCCTTTTAGGTCCAGAAGGATCACATGAAAGCAGGACTGCTAGGGTTTTCTTTTACAGGGACACTGTTTTTTTATCCAAATACTTAAAATCTGTTGTTTGAAGTATAAGAGGAAGATCATAATGTGATCATATCAATTTCATGATAGTGTCAGGATCATATCCTTATTTCCAGAGTTCGTTCCTGTACCTCAGTGGTCAAAACAGAGAAGGGATTTAGAGAGGTTTCTTTGTGCGTGTGGTTGGTTTTTACATCCCAAACTTATCAATAATATTAGATCATTATAGTGAAAGTATAGGTATTTGGGAGTATTGTTAACATGGGCAAAATTGAAACCTTGTACCCCAGCTGGAATAAGAAGTTAGTGGAATATGTAACAGTTACTTAGTTTAAAAAATATAAAATTATTGTTCTCCCTGTTCTAGCAAAGGTCGCTGGAAATCTTAGGCTTTTGGTTCTGGTGTGCTGAATTGAGTATATTATTGAATTCGTCTGAGATTTTGTGTGTTTGGTGAATTTTGATGTGCAGGCAGGAAAGCTGAAAGGCAATGGGCCATGCTCTTCTCCACAGAAACAGTTTATCTAAACAGTAAACAGCACCAGCAGGAACCACTAAGTCCACTTTCAAGTGAGGGCTGTGGTACTGAATTTCAATATACTGGGGAGCAGAGAGGAAGGAGGTGGGCAACTCAGAAGCTGAGGCATTGAAGCACTGCTATACACTTGAGAAGCAGCAGGAAAAAATCTCTTTTGACCATTTGTCCTTTCCCTTTTTCCATTATCTTCCATGTAAAACAGAAAAAACTGGGACAGCTGGTTGCTGTGAGAATCTCCAGTTATCAGTTTCCAGCTTGGTGATACATCAAAGCAATTCTGTTTCACTATCTCTGATTTTTCACAACCAAATATTTTAAGAATATTAAAAACCCCAAAAAATTAACAATTAAAAATATAGGAGGGGAGGAAAAGAAAAAAAGGAGTAACTAATATCAGACTTTATAGATATTATGATACTTTCTGGAGTTGAAAAGGAGAGTAAAAATACTGTCAAGAGCAAGAAAAGATTTAATTTTTCATTTTTAAAAAACTGTACTTCAGGGTGGAAGGAACCTGTCAGCATGCTGAGTGTCAGTTGTATGGGAGAGGAATATCTTCCAAGAGTCTCTTTAAATCAAAAGATGCTGGGCCCAGCTTTACATCTGAAATAAGTGTTAGCAGGCAAACAAGTGAAGGGTCGGTTCTGAAGAACACCCTCCAGCTTCTGGCAGCATTTGTAGGCCCTTTTTCTCATCTACCGTCTCTTAGTGGATGATAAAATCCGGCCACAGCTCCCAAGTCCCACAGGTAATTTCTAAGACGTAAAAGTCATCTAGTGAATTGTTTGTTCTTGTTATCCCAAGTCCTACTTCTTTTTTTTTTTTTTTTTTTTTTTTGCTTACCATTGAGATATACTCAGTTCTCAGTGGCTGGTGTCATTAAAGACCTCTTTCTTCAGAAGCAGGAGACTGAGATACAGGTATGAGATCTCAATTCCAGAAGTGCTATGATTTTGGAAAAGTTGTGTTTCTTCTTGGCCATAAATGAGTACTGAGAATATTGATTAGGAACCAGAAAGAAATGAACAAATACACTGCAGATGGAGAGAATGGGAGAATTTTACCACTCTTATTTTTTAAACAAGTAGAAGTTTTTTAAAGATGCTTTTAATATGTTTCTTTATGTTACCATTTCTTCAAAGCGATCTGTGAAAATACTATTGTGGACCTGTACAGAATATTTAATTAGAAAATGGCACAGACACGTGATTTTATTTTGTTTACAACCAATTTTAATTGCTGAATGTAATTGTTTTTTTTTCCTTTGTTCCCCTTCCAACTCAGTTCTGAACATTCTTTTTCTTTCTCTTGCAGTGCTTTTAATTGGAATATAGGAGTGTATAAAGGTACAAACTTAGCTGACAAAGTTTTCTTCAACTGTTTCCAAGTAGGGCACATTGCAGAAGTGTGAGTTGTTGGGTTAGACTTTTTTTTACTGTGATAATCTTCCATATCTTATTCTTTCTGCGGTCTCCACCTATCTTTGTGAGAACTAATTATTTGAAGGTTTAAAAGACTGGTGCTGACAAATGGTCTCACAGTTAGTGACCGGGTATAGAAATGAAACAGAACACTGAACCTTGGGGATTCACCTGGCCTCCTTTGCAAGCCAGGTTGGTTCCCACAGTGTTGAATAACAATTAAAGGAGTTCAAGTTTGAAAGTGACTCTTCAGATGTCAAACTACAAAACAAGTTTCTGTATTGAAGTGCTATACCTTGGCACAGAAAAAGAAAGCAATTAATGCAAAAAAGGAAAAGCAGAGCAAAAACATTAGGACATGAGGTGATGTTTAAAAGTTTTCATCACTACGTACAAGATGTTTGCTTATTATTTAAGAGAAATGTTAGTTGTTAATACTTGTTTGTTATAGTTTTCCCAGGACCATGATCATACAATCATGTGTGTGCCTGCATAACTTCACACTTGTCAGGAGGGCTCCAAAATGAAAATCTTCTTTTGCTTTTGTAGACATGTATGTAGTATGTATGTTGTCTTATTAAACACAAAGGGTCATTGGCATTTATGCATCCATGTAATGAATGCAAGTGTCTCCTTTTATCTTCAATTGAAAGATCTCAAACAATTCTTATATCCTTGCTTAATCAGTCCTTACCTGAAAAATTCAGAGATTTGTATCATTAGTTACCAAGGACTTAACAGCTTCGACTATGTACAGTAGCCAGTAGACATACACTTAAGGTAAAATCTTACGTGAGATCTAAGACACCATAAGAAAAATCCACAAAAGACACAAGATGTTTAAAAGCTTCTTTGGACATCTGGATGCAAGGTTTATCCTGAAAAACTTCAGATGTGGATATTTTCTGGCTGATATGTGCATCTTAGATATTGTGGGATGGATGCAGTTGAGGTACCTGGTGCTAATCTCATTCTTCCTCTTTTTCATGCTCCACAGATTTGGCATTCTTTCTCAGTTTGTCTTGCAACACCTACTGCAGTGGTTTTCTTGCAGCACATGCATTGGATCATAACTCCTTTTTTCACAGTCGTCTTCTACTTCTTTCAGGAAATAGAGCTATCACTCAGGATTCAGGAAGCCAAATATTTGTCCATCTTTCTGCTTGGGAAGGTGAGAGTGCCCATCTGCTACCTTCCAGAAGGTGACCTGCCCACCAGCCTATTGGGTGTTTCTGATGCTCCCAACCAGTCCCTTTGTTGAAGCAGTTGTATTTTTCATAGCATTTTAGACTTGACCACTACAGAGAATTTGTGGATTTTCAGGCTAGATATAAGGAAAAAAAATTTTACAGTAAGGGTTTTGAAACACTGGTGCATGTTTCCCAGAGAGATGGTAGGTGCCTCATCCCTGGAAACATTCAAGGTCCTGTCAGTCAGGGACAGCTTGGTCTACTTCAAGATTTCTCTGCTTTTGCTGTAGGAGGGTCAGATGAGATGACTGTAAAAGGTCTCAACCCAAACTATTCTGATTCTGTGACTCCATGACTATGGCTATTGAGACACATGTCTGAAGAGGAAATGAGATGTGTGGTCTGTGCTTTAATGCATTTCAGGTGTAATGAGCAGCCATTGGAGCAGGGTTTTGTCAAGCTGTTGTGTCTCTGAACATTGCAGCTGCAGTGTTCCCGTAGACAGCTTCAGAGGGAAAGATTCAAGCTTTCCACTCCACAATAGGGGACAGCTTGCTAATTAGAGCACCCTGCCAGGAGAATCAAGTCTCCTGAGTCTGAACAGGGAAATCACAGCATTTTCTCCCATTCTGGGTGCATGTTCTAACAGCTTTTGGTTATGAGTTCTTAGGGCTCAGGTTAATGTCTCCCGTTTTTTCCCGGAAGTAACTTTCTATTTAGAAACCTGCCTTTTGTGGTTTCCATTTTGATGTTTGTCCTATTTCACATCCTCAACAAGAAGTCTATATGCTTACCCTGTTAGGTTGCTGGCAACCACGAACGTCCTCAAAGGCCTTTTGAGCATTACTGCAATTAGTGATTTTGTTGGGAGCAAAGTACTTAAACATCTTCAGGAGTGAGGCTTTGTCACATGAAAGGTGAGACTGATTTCAAAGAGCTGAGCTTAATTGTCCTGTGCAGCCTAAATGCGGCTTGTGCACAATCCAAACATCTGGAGACATTCTCCAACATGTTCTCCTTGATGTACGATGTGTAATTCCTCTTCGCTTTGTTCTAGTTGCTAACACTCGTCTCTCATGTTGTCAGTCTAGGAAAGGGCAAAATATTTTTTTGAGAGTATAATTAAATTTAAGTCGAGGTTGGATTCAAAGCATATGAGGTTTGAGAAAAAGTTTGTATGGCTGAATCTAATGTATTTTCTTATGTATTTCTATTTAAGTTCTGGAAACACCAATTGAATGATATGTTTGTTCCAGGGTTGGAGGCATTTAGGATTGGGCCAGCACTGTATGCACAGTAAATAAGTTTGTTGCATGTACTACTGAGGCCAAAATTGTGTTGAGAGAGCTGCCACAAGGAACTGGAAAGGTTTTCCTGGCAAACGCTGGCTGGTTAGCAGCCCAGTGTTCAAAGTGAGAAATCCGCTGTTAAGATTTTGGTGGAGAGGGGTGTGAAGCTGTGCTCATTCTTAAGTAGTTTTTCCATATGCAAGGAAAAACTATAAGATATTCTACACTAATATGTTTCCAGACTGCTGTGATTATCTGTTATTAAAATAAGTAGACCTTATTTTAAAGTGAACAAGTATTATCCACTTCCACCAGTAAGAGTTCTTAGCTATAACTTTGAGAGATCTTTTCTACCTGACTGAAGTAATCTTGGCTGATTTTTTTTGTGCACCTGCATTACTCTATTCCTGTATCTCCACTTCAAAAAAAGAAACTATTTTAAAACAGGCTGTTACTATCTGTGGTAGGCACTATTGATACACACCCTGTTGCCTTTGAAAGAAGAAATTTAAAGTCTAACGTTACTCTTTACTGCATCATGGACAGTTCATTGGACAATATAAATTGCCCTCAATTCCAGGTGGCTTCTTGCTTCTGTCAAGTACATTGTATTGTACTGATCATAGGCTGGACACTGTCAATGCTAACCTAAACCCTCAGTGTGGAAGAGAAGCCAAAACTTGCCAGTTGAAAGATTCTTTAATGAAATAAATTCCTGTCCAGAATAGGTATCTTATTGAGTGAAAAATTCTCGTCTTCCTGATTGTCTTCTAGCTCTAGAGAGGGTAACAGGAGTTGATCCTGTTGTCTTTAAAGGAAATGAGAGCTAAACAAAAATATTCCTTAATCTTTTTAATCCCAAATGATGAGTTAAGGTATGTATTTTTTTTATTTCTTGATGCTATTTCCAAAGCAAATGCTATTTAGAAGGCACTTAGGGATCCTGGTTCAGTCAGCAGATGCCAGGGAACAAGCACACACATCAAGTGCATTACACATTTCTCACAGCATGATATCCTTAGTATGATACAATAAGTACCAATTTAAAACCTCAAAAAACATCTGGTTTCTAGGGAGATCTTCTGAAGAGGATCACAGCCTTGTTCAGCAGTACCATGATACAGTATGCAGAAAAGCAGTGAAAACCCTTTAATTTTAAGATTTCATACTGTGATCGCCCTTAAGTACTTCTGGGGAATGGGACTGGGGTGTTGTCTGGTGCTCCACAAATGCAGTTCTGTGTTTGAAGTGTATCATCGAGCAATTTGTACATAGCTAGGAAATAAAATAGATGCATAAACAGGGAGATGAAAGCTGGACTTGATTTGGGGAAAATATAAGTATTTTGTGCCACACTTTTTCTGATTTTTTTTTCTTTTTTATTTATTTGTTCCCCAGAGGGTTTGCATTTTAAATGAAAAATGGTTGGACTGGATTCTAGGCTATGGTAGAGAATTTAAAAGCAAGTATAAGTATATATAAGTGCTGATTTAAGAAACTATTGGCCTATTAATCTTGTAAACATCTTTGGAGAAAACTTAATGAACTCATTCTGGATGAGATTGCTTATGATAAAACATCACTGTTCAACATGAGCAGATAATTCAGTGCTCTGGAGGTTGTGTGTAGCTTGCAGGACAGATGTGCACTGCCGTGCAACCCCTGTTCTGCTTTGCCTGAGTGGAGAACTTCTTACAGTGATTTGTAGCTCTCTTCCAGCCTGTATGCCCCGCTCTCCTCCCATGGGAATGAGCAGTCAGACAGATGGTGTGTTCCTCATCCTGTCCTCCTAGGCCAGGAGCTTATATGTGCTTCAGGTCCAAAAAAATCCTCCCTGCTTTTCATATTGTCGAGAGAGAAGGGGCACGAGAGCTGAGCAAAAGAAGCATATGTGAATCCCTCCTGGTTTTGTACAGTAACTGTGATGTTTTTGTAATCTGTACTTTAGCAATGGTTGGATTGTTCACTTTTGTATACTTTTATACCAAGAATATGAATATAGTTATTTTAACAATTTGTATCACAAAATGTCAATGAACAGAGAGATTTGTTACTATTAGAAAACTATCAGGCCCTGCAAGAGAGGGAGAAAGCTGACAGTTGAGTCCATGCTAATTACAGCAAACAATATATATATTTTTTCCTGTGTATTTTATTGGGAATTGCTCCTGAATATGTCATGCAGAAGACAGGCTGAATTTTAGATAGTAGATGAGTTCCAGGATTTAAGAACAGGGGAGGGAGAAGGATGAAGAGAAGGAGAACTGCTGATTAGAGTAGTGATGACATGGTGAATTTTGAGTTGAAAGGAGTAAAGAAGACCAGAGAATAATGTTTAGCACAAAGGTTATTCATCATGCCATACATGTTTTAATAGTTCCCAGTTGTTCCACAAGTCTAATAGGAATAAGTGGTTGAATTTTGATTTTAAGTTAGTGTTGACAGATGTGCTACCTGCAGACAAATTTAAGGTTCCCTTACAAAATAAATTCTTCACATTATGCTAGTTTGAAAGTATTGGGCATAAATAAGGAAAAAGGTCAATATGCTCAAAAGACAGTAGCTGAAGGGCAAATGAGATTTCCTTTGGGAGCATTCATAACCTGCTGTGTAAAAAATGTGTGCAAATTAAGTATCCTCAGTATCTCTTGGGAGGTTGGGGGGGTGCGGGGAATAAACCCTAACCAAGCAGGTTATCCATCCTTTTAATGCCTCAATGTAGAGACTTTGGTCAGTGGCCAAAGTAGTAGGACTCTTTACAGTTTAAGCTCTTTACTCATTGATGCAATGGAATTTATTTAGGCAACAAGAAGTAAAAGCAACTGCATATCATATGGTTAGAACTTTTGCTCAGACTTAATATTGTATTTAGCCTTCAGCTATGATAACCACAGACAAACTCCATGAAATGTTATTTGTGCCCATAGAGTACCATTAATTTTCTTTTAATCTTTCTCTGCCTCAGGAAACATTTCAATTGAATTTTGCTCTTCATGCAAGGAATCGAGAGTACTGAAAGCCAAGCTAATTTCCTTTCATTTTCCCTTTATTTCCATATTTTTAATAGATTCATGACCCACGATGCTAATACTGGAGTTATTGTAAAAACATGTTAAATTAAAAATATGTATTTATTGTGTCTATCTGCTAAATTCCCAACATCTTTCTAGAGTTTATTGAATTTCTTATCATCAGATCTCAGTTTCATGGCTTCGTCAAGTGACATTTTCCTGACTAGGTGATTTTGTTTTCTGTACCCTTCCCATTTCCTCTCTCTTTCTTTCACAGTTCCACTTATCCTCTCAGGCTTCCATGGATTCATTACACTGCTCTCCCAATTTTATTGGTCAAGAACTATTTCCTGCTCCCCTTTTAAGTTTATCAAAATTGTCTTAGCCTTCTTTCCAGCTTTGTTCTCATTGTATTTTACTAGTTAGCCTTCACCCCAGGTTGAGGTAAGCTGTTCCATTGGTATTGGCAAGAACTTGCAGAAACTTGGGTGTTTTGCATGAGACCTTGAGAGAGAGAGGGTATTTTGTTCATTAGCAAATAGTGAGCAACTCTTCATTTAATACCCTATTTCACTGTTGCATCTTCAGCATTCTGGTAGCATATTTCTCCTGATGCATTGAAGCAGCTGTTTGACACAGAATAATGCCACAGCAGATCTTAACAACTTTTACTTTAAAACAGGCTTTGGATTGGTAATGATTTTATAAATTGGGATCTCTGCTGAAAGATAGCACCTCTAGCAATCTCAACCCTGAGATACTGGTTCAGAATTAACTCAGAAGAAAGTGTACCATCTGTTGCTAAAACCTCACACTAAGAGCTCAAGCAATTTCTAGCTTAAAGGGAAAACGTGGACATGAACCTAGCTAATTAAAGGAAGCAAAGCGAGGGATGGAAGCAAAAACTTTAAAATAGCTTCTGGTCCTTTCCTTGTGCCTGGTGCTGTCTGACTGCAGAGACAGCAGAGAGAATTGACACTGCAGAGAAAACAATCTGCACAGAAAGTTCTGTCAAATGCCCAAAGTAAACAAATGGGAAACAAATATTGTTTCTTTGGTACTTGATTTAGAATAACTATAATACATTATGTAAAGCTTCTCAAGGCTCACTTATGATGTTTTAAACTGTTACTGCTCCTTTGGTGCTTGATAATCAGGACTAATTTCTATGCCAAAATGCACTTCCAGGTAGCTAGTTTACTTGGAGACTACTCATCAGCCAAACTGAGCAAAAGATTCAAAAGCTCTTTCTGGTTCTTCTTCACGTGAAAAGCTGGTTTTATTGCTTAATTTTTTTAATTGAATGGTTTAGGTGAACCTGAAGAGCAGCCAAAATGTTCTGTTGACCCTTGTTTTCAGCTCTGCTAAGAGGAGAGGGGAAAAAAAGAACACCAAAAAAGGCAAAATGAGAGCTGGAGGCCTTGGCTGCTTGAAATGAAATACAGTGCTTCAGCTTCCTTGCCTGTGCCGTATCTGCAGATAATGCAGTGATAAATCTCATATAACTGTGGAACCTGGATAAATGCAGATCTGACCTTTTGTTTACAGGGTATCAAGGGAAATCTTTATGAGACCACACAAGTGATTCAAAAGGTTTAGAAACATTATGAGATGGCAAAAGTGTCCCCTGTGGGTAATTCTGACAGCAAAGATCTGACACTGTTTCTCAATGAGCAGTGCCCTTTCTGTAGAGATTTGAATAAGCCATTTGGCGTGATGTTTGAGAAACATTTTTTGTAATACAATTCAGGGGAAACCTGATCTATGCTGTTAAAATGAGGCAAGATTTTAATGTTATTAAAATATTGACATGAAAATGTTTCCTGGATTTACAGATGTTGATGCTTGTACAATGCAAGATAAGCTAGAAAAGATAACATTTTTGGTTTAGGAAGAAAATTAGTCAAATTAGGCTTTAATACCTCATCTAACTTTCACTGGTTATGATTGTTTATCCGCTTATAATTAAAAGTGGAGACTTAAGTCAGATTGATTAAAAGTCCAGATTGTGTTTTGTTGCATAAAATTAACCCCTTGATTAAACAAATTCAGAAAAAAATGTAGTGAGCAAGAAAGGACCCTTGCTGCTGAATTCCAGGCAGAAAAGATTAAGGTCTGTTCTGCTGCCTGAAAGGAAGTGCCTTGTAAAACAGAATAACAGCAGTAGATTGGGACTAATTTTTTGTGGTTAAAACACCACTTCTTGTTTTGTTTTGTTTTAAATTTAGGTGTCTTTGGTAGCCTGTGATTTGTCTTCTGATCTGTACAAAGGTACATATTATAAATACATCCACTAATTATGTAACTAATGTACTGTAACTGCTACCCTTGTTCAGAGAGTATCAGGTTAAAGAATACTTCAGCAGACTGAAGATACATAAACCCATGGGCCTTGATGCAATGCACCCACAAGGACTGAGTGAGATGGTGGTGTCACTGTGAGGCCACTCCCAGTAATCACTGAATGACTGTGGCAATTGGGAGAGGTGCCATCCAGAAAGCAGCTTTGCCTAAAAAGACCTGGGGGTCCTGAGTATGCCAGGTGACTGTGGGCCAGCAATGTGGCCTAACCATGAAGAAGGATAATGCAATGAAGGCTTAGGCGAAGTATTGACTTAAGTCAATAGGGGTGGATCCTTCTGATCTGCTCTGCACTGCTGCACTGCATATATATGAATTTGTAACTACACTGGCTAATACATGAAGGATATGGATTTCATTTGCCACATGAATTGTGCTATCATATATAAGCACTTAACTATCCTTTTGCAGTGTTTAATTTATTAATGTATGAATTAACCTTGCACTTCATTATTGAAAGAAATTATTTCTAGTAAATACCCAAAAATTCAAACTTATCATTGGAAGTATACCATAACTGTGACATAGTTAAGGTCACTTTAAAACCTGTCTGCAAAGGTCATCTAGGTGCCAGCTGACTTGAAAATGAGCCATCAGAATAATATGTTTAGGTGGTCTCTGATGTGTTCAGGGCTACATTTTGTAGTGGGGGGAAAAAGCTCACCGGAAATGAACAGACTGCTCTTATGCCAATTCTCATCTATGTAAGGTCTTCTAATGTTCTTGTTGGTACAAAGAGTCTCATTCTTGGTGGATTTATAACTTCAGTGCTGCAGATGAACTTTTCTATTGTTTCAATTTTGTTCTTGAGGAACTGGAGAGTGGTTGGACTCGATGACCTAAGGGGCCTTTTCTAGTGTTAACAATTCTATGGACTGTTGTGTGCATGTGCACGGTGGTCACTTTGGAATGCCGGGTGTTCCAACAGGTTGCCACAGCAACAACCTTCTGCAGGGAGATTATCTGGTAAACAGCACCATGCATGTTTACTGTGGAGCTGTGGAAAGAGAACCTTTTAACATTGGAAGTCAGCAAGCGTCTAGGGTTGCTGTCTCTGTCACCCTGCAGGATCAGGGTGCTACCGTATTTTATAAAATGGGCAGAAAATATATATTCCCCTGACACGAAAATGCTGCCGAAATAGTTACTTAGTTTTTGTTGGGCTTTAAGAATATAAAATCACAATGCAGGTTGCATACGTTTGGGTTTAGGTGTTATGTTTTCATGCAATCTTATCTGTTGTTGGCCTCAGGCTATTAAATAATTGCATAAAAATATTCCAAATAGAAACGTAACGGATCAACAAAACGTGTAACCCTGCACCATATTAATTAAAAAAAAAAAAGGCAATTTAAGAAAAAAAATTTCTATGCTTTTATTTCACCTGTCAGTCTCATTTGCTCTAATTTATGATCTCAGAAACTAGATCATCTGAAAATGAAACAGATGGAAGCTCCTTTAGACTGGGTAGGTGTGGGAATGGAAGGGAGAGTGACACAGCCGAAGGCACCTCCCGGGGTGAGAGATGCTACTTTAGCATCTGCCTTGGCTTTGAGTTGTCTGGTGACATCAGCCTCACAGATACGTTCGCTATGATTCACCATTTTTATTATGGCTTGGCTGCATGAGGATAGAGAACGACAGATAGGCGAATAAATATCATTGCAATATATTGATCTGGCCCTTCTGCCAATATTGATTCATTCTTGAGCAAAATAGCTGTCGTAGTGCAATTCCCGTCTTCTGTAATGTGGGCAGTGTGCAGAAGGGATTGCTGCCTGCCATCCTCTTTTTCCCAAGAAAGTGAGTTGAAGCTTGGGATTATTGATGCTATTAAAAACATTGAGGATTTCTATTATGTGTAACTGCATTTTGGTTTTCTTTATAAAATGCATTTGTAATAGGTGAAACTAAAATACTAAAACTAAGTACAGAGAATCTCGGCTACACAATAGTGCTTTTCTTTGGGAGCTGTTCTCCATACTTACCTAGAAAGTAATCTTTTCCGTATAGAAATACTTCATATACCAGTCAAAAAAAAAAAAAGTCATTGTTGCGTTAATATATTTCTCTGGAGTGAAAACTTGTTTTAACCGAGTCACATGTTGCATTCATTGTTCAATTGGCATTTTTGAGTGCATATCTTAATTATTTCTTTGTTTTGAGATCCCACTTTTCCTTTTGGCTCTGTTGATGGTTTTGGCACCCATTATTTGCTTTTTTTAGATCATCCGTTATCCACGCTGGTGTTTGCCTTTTTAATGTTGACAGCAAAGATACAAATTAAAAACCAGGTTTGTTTTGTGCATGCAAATAGGGTTTTAAACACTGTCATTTTCAAAATGGTTGGATCCCTTCATGTGACTGACATACTGAATGTTTAATGTTGATTACAGAAAGAATTGTAGAGTAAATAATAGGCAAACTATTTTTTTTGTGGTGGAGCAAGATAAACAGGACTTTATTTTTGAGATAAAATGGGAGGAGAAACAAGGGACATCTCAGTACCTGTCATTTCATCTAGGTAACGTTTCTGTCTCAGAATTATCAGAACTGGTGTTGTTCACAAACAAGACCTATAAGTAATTGTGTATTGATGAAAAATTTACGCATAAGCAAGCACCAGTTTGCAGCTTTCATCATGAAGATACAAGTGTCACGCATACTGGATTGCAGAAGTCAGTCTGTTGTATTTTCCTGTGACATATTTTTATAGTGAGGAAAAAGCATTTTAAGGAACAGAAGAAAAATCCAACCCACTTTAAAATTCAGTGTTCACAAGCACATCCTTCTGAGCTGATGTAAATTCATAACACTTAAAAAGATTTGGCACAAGTTAGCATTCTTCTCTCTTTCCCAATGAATACCAAGTATGAGCAGTTCTTTCTGCCTGCCTATTTAAACAAGGAGCTAGCACTATCAGTTCAGACAGGCTGGGTAATGTATGATTTTTTTTTTTTCCCCACACTTAGAGTTATTTAATAAAACTCTTCTCTGAACTGATTGGTTACAGTGAAAATAGTGTCTCTGTGAAACAGGTGTTTTAAAACAAAGGAAAAAAAGTATTCAAGCAAATGAGGGTAAGCTATATCTAACATACTGTCTAGGCTGAACAACTTAATATTTGGTTTTTGCATTTTCTCTTAAGGTACTTCTATCAAGGTCTGCACAGTTATAAACTTAGAGATAGGAAAGTTAGGTAGGGTACCAAACTGGGATTTGACATATCTGTGTTAACGTATCGGGTTTGCCATAGACTTCCTGTGTGGTGTGGTTATGTGATTTAGTACTTTTGGACCCCATTATCTAACTCTGTTTATGAAAATCATGTGTTAATGATTTTTTCTTACATTCTTTGGGTGTCTCATTTATTTTCACTAATCTATGTTGTTGAAATATGTTTGAGTTTTTTTTCCTGTGGGCTGAGTGCAATGAAGTAACAATAAATTACACTGCAGTTGGAAATTGCATGGAATTAGAACGTCATGGAACAGTGAAGCAGTTATTTAATTGTTGGGCATTAAGGTTTTTGTTTGATCAACAAAATACTCTGGTTTTCAAATTACTTGGGCGCTATCGTGTACGTAGTATTAAGACACTGTATCTTAACATCCAACACAATGTGAACCTTTCTTAGGTTACCCCTAGTAGAATTTCACTGCCCTAAAAGGCCACACAAATTTTTTTTTTTTTATTGATGCTTTCTGAGCTTAGGTTTCTTCAGGTTGTTCTTGTTCACCTTAAAATATGCTATGTTCCCTTTACCTTTTTATTTCTTGGTGTTGTAACAGAAGTTCTAAAAGCCAGTGTCTTCAGGTTTTCAAATAAGTTTTTCTTATATAGGAAAAACTATGGGTAATACCATAGTCTGTATTTCACAAACACAGACTAATTGAATTCTGTTCCAGTTTATGCAATGGACCAGGTATTTCTGATGGATAGATTAAGAGCAGAGAGAACACAGGAACTGAAATTATTGTAATGGGAGTGCTATTGTTAAGCTATGCACATACTTCTTGTCTTGATTTTTTTTTTTTTTTTTGCTGCTAGGTTTACCCAAGTGTCTTGATTTCAGGTTATTTCTGATTAAATAACTTCAATAGTTAGGTACGGCCTAGTTTCTCATGTCACTTGCGTATAAGATGGTTCAGTTGACATTTGGAATCCACGTACAGGAGAATTAAGGTGTTATAATGCTGATGCAGTCATAAAGAGATAGATTCAAATGTGTTCAGGCTTTTGACATTTTCTGGATTCTTTTTTTACAGATGACATGTAATTAAAACATAGACTGTCATTGTTCTGCTGAAAGGTAGTTACTTACAGAAGATAGACACTTACAAATTATACTCTTGATCAAAGTGTTTCAGTAACGCAGGTCACATTAGTTAGGTGGAGTCCTGCAGATTCTTGTTCTCCCTGGTCTGACCGTCTTTTATGTGCCTGTGGTAAAGGGTGCAAATGCCTGTGGTACATATCTTGGTAACTAGATTATGTGTAGCTATACAGGCAGCTGAAACTTTTTTTGCAAGAAAGGCCATAATTAGGTTGAGACACAGAATAAGAAGAAAAATAAATGTTTTGGTTGTTTTTTGGTAGCATATAAAAGTCTTTATATAGTAGGGATATGATATTTCAGCATAAAACTGTATTTCAAAAGTTACTACAAGAGTGTGTTTCCATTTTGATTAAAATTTCCCTTTGTATTAACTGTAACATCCTCATGACTGGTAATTATTTCATGGATTGATTTTTGAATTTCATTGGGAAAAGGCATTAATGGAACACCAGCTCTGAAGAAGATACGGGACTCCATTATGGGAAATTAGTAATGATTACTCTGATATGTAACATGAAGAAATTGCATGGTGACTGGATAGATTTGCTGAAAGGAGTCAGAAAAGCAAATTACTCTGTTGCTGAGTGGGCAGAATCCTGTCAATTCTGAACCTCATCAAGGAATAGCATTAATCAGATATACCTTACTGATCACATAAACCAGCCATGATTTGTAATTGTGGAAGCTGACTGTGGCTCATACTGTGAGTGGCATCCAGGGTGTGACATTCAAAGGACTGACTGATCCAAGTCTTTCCAGGGGAAGCTTTCCGTCTCCATGGCTGCCCTAAGCCAAGTTTGTCTGAGGATTTCCTTTCAGGACACTGACTGACTTGCAGAGTGAGTTAGTTTGTATCTTGCCATCTGGATGTCCCCCAGACACAAGCCTGCCAGAGGCATCTTGAGCTGAACGGTGTGCAACTCTGGCCTGCCACTTGGGCCAGCTTTCACACTGTAGAGCTGTATGTTTTAAATTCAGAACTTTGCAGCAATAATTGCCTGTCACAGTGTACTAATTTCCTCTAGTTCAAACTGCAGCTGTTTCCCATGGAGTAGTATTGAGTATATTACAAAGCATCTATTGCCAGATGGTCTTAAGGTAAGTGCTAGCTGTGTCAGTGCAAGGAGTTCTACTTGCTTATTGGAGGAAATTACAACAGTTGAGGTACGCTTGGGAAATAAAAGCAGGCAGTAGTTTCTTATTAGCTCAACAGTAAATACTCCTAGAGAACCAGTTACTAGACAGCATATCAGACACATCATGGTGAGTCAAAATGTAACTTAAAAAGAAAATATTAAAATGTTGTTTAATTTATTTTAGAAGTGGAGAATAGTCCATTGCTTTGTAAGGGTATTGATCTTGGTAATGTTAAATGGTGCTTTCCATGTCACTTGCATTACACTCCTAAGTATGAAGATGTAACCATATATTACCAATGCCTTTTACAAGATAACTGTTAGTAGTAACATCCTAAGGATCTGAGAGGAATTCTGCTGTTCGTCCATTATCATACCTTCAAATGTAATTTGTTAAAATGGCATCATTTATATTGTGGGATAGCTTCCTGTTTCATCACCATAAAACTGTGTGTGGTATTATAGTGCTGAATGCCGTCATTTTTCTCATCCCTAAGAGATACTGGTTTTGTTCTTTTGCAGGCCTACATATAGTCTGAAAAAAATGACTTAATATATCCTGGGCTTAAATTTGAAACATATAAAAGGGGGAATGTAAATTTATGTTCAAATGTAAATAGCTTGCACAGAAAACTTATGGATAAATCAGGAAGTAACTTCTAGTTCATTTCTGTGTTCATCTCAGTACTGTTTCTCATATGACCTTCATTAAGTGGTGCAAACTCCATATCTAGAGAAATAAATTATGCTTTTGCAAAGGGTTTGCATTAATATTTTTCTTAACATACTGTAAAAATTAACATTGATTTGAGTGTCCAAATCCATAGAAAGCTTTTAAACAGGATAGTTTTCTTCTACCTTTGCCTTTGTCAAACTTTTTTCTTCCCCCTCGATTTACCCCAAAAACTTTCCATGGGCTCATTTGACTAGATGGATCTGTTAAAGGTGAGTATACCAGAGAGACAGTAACAGTTATGAACTCCAGGTTTGTGAAGGAGAGTGCAGCCAATTACTTGAAACTGATAGCAACATTCTGATAAAGCTTTTTAAAATTACTAACTATTTATATATAAAGGAATAGCTAGACTAGTGGAGAGGGACATGATTCTCTCTTCCGTCTTACAGTAGCAACTTATGAAGTGGGAGATCAAGATTCAGTTATCTATTCTAATGAGTATGCATTTACATATTCAATGAGATCTCAGGATAAACTAGCACTTGCCTTGCCTTGCCTATAGCTGCATCCCAAGGGGCTCCTGTGTAATATGGGTAGCAGAAAAGCCAGGGTCTGTCTCAAGGCAGCAGATCTGGAACTGTGCTCTTATTTCCCAAAGAAGTGTTAGATGCTCACCGCTAGTCTTTCCAGATTAAGATATTTTGGGTGTGGGTTTTTGGTTGTTTTTTTTTTTTTTACTAAGAGATTCATAGCTGGCATAAAACAAACATGATGGACATAATTCAAAAATCTCCTACTTAGCCCCTTGGTGAAAAGTGTTGGTGTGATAGTGAGTGAGTTGTGGAATGTTAACAGCAGACTTTCTCCAGGTATGTTCTTGTCTAGTTAGTACATAGCTTCATTCACAGCAGACCTGCAGCCCAGTGTGTCATTATGCTTTGTAAGCTGGTTAGTTTGAAAGACCATAGCTTGGCCATCTGGGATACAGTTTTCTCAGATGTTGGAGTTGCCAACAGCTACTGCCTGCACAGAACACATTAACTTTTCTGTGTAGCATCTGTACATGTGTGTGTGAACTCTTTGCATGCAGCTTGACAAAATAGCTGAGATTTATAGAACAGCATGTGTCAGTTTATTCAGGCATCCTTGGCCTGATGCAGAGAGTCTCCTGCAACCAGAATATATACAGTTTAGAACCTAAAGGAATTATTTATGGACATACAAATAAGGTAACAAGGATTTTCTAAGCTCTTAAACTTACCACTGCTTATAAGACACTCAAACAGTCCTTGCTGGCCAGGAAGGCATCAGGCAGACAGGGAAGGTTCAGCTTCCGCAGCTGAATCTCACTGCTGTATCTCACCAGTTCCGTTAGTAGAGACAAATAGGGTTGTATTTTAGTCTTTAGGATATGTTTTGTGCCAGGTTGACCCCAGCCAGCACCCACTTCCTTTCTCACTTGAAGGTGAAAATGGAAGGAAGGTGAGAACTTTGGATCAAGATGATAATTTAATAGGGAAAGCAAAATCCATGCATGCAAGCAAAGCAAAAAAAAAAAGAAGAATTCATTCACTACTTTCTCTCAGCAGATAGATGTTAAGACAGTTCCTGGAAGCAGGACCTCAGCATGCATAAGACTTGCTTGGGAAGCCGAGCACCATAAGGACCAATATTCCCCTTCACCTCCCTTCCCTGAGTTTTCATTTGTGAGCACAATGGCATAGGGTCAGGGATATCCCTTAGGTCAGTTAAGTGTCCCAGCTGTGTACCCTCATAACTTCTTCTGCACCCCCAGCCCACTTGCTAGGATGAGAGAGAAAGCTCTCTCACTGTTCAGAAACAGCCAAAACACGGATGTGTTACAATACGGTTTTACCACAAATGCAAGGCACAGCACCATTCAGGCTGCTGTGGCCAAGGACTGCCTTCATCCCAGCCAGACCTAGCACTTCCCTTCCACACTACTGTTTTCCCTCTAGAATCACAAATGTGACAGCAACCTCATCTCAATGAACCTGCCCTCTGGCTGTAATGTCACTATTCTTATCTCTACACGTTTTCCCTCACAACATCTTTCTCTCTAAATTGGAGAGAGGTGGATTAAATGGGTGGACTGTTAGATGGATAAGAAAGTGTTTGCACAGTCACATCCAGAGGTGATAGCAGAGCCAGAGTCCTTGTTACATAGGCAGCAAAGCCCCTGGCGGTGTGCATGAGGGTGAGTGCACATGTGTAAGGTGCTTCCAGCAGAGTTGCAGAGAGAAGAGCTTACACAGGTTTGTGAAGTTAACCTCATTGCAAATCAGGCTGCCACCCATTCTCTCCTAAGGTTTAAAAAAAATAATCAAGATGGGATTAAATCATCCGTAGTCTTAACAGCTGGACGCTTTATTCATTATAGGACACATCAACTTTCTGTTCCCTTGGGAAAAATACAACTGTTTACTTCTTATCATGCAGAGTTTGTAGTTCCTAAGAGTATATAATTTCAGTTCTCTAAATAAAACATTAGTTATGAGAAAATCGCTATTTATAAGTAACCCTATGCTATTATGCAAGCATGCAAAAAAGCCTTCTCAGCGGGAATGTCTCAGGATGACTCTGTGCGCCTGTTTCTGCTCTGTGGTAGCAGAAATAAACAGGCATACTGTGAAACTACATAGATACTTGTAGTTTTAGGTCCTAAGGCCAGCTGCTGTGCCTTTTTTCTAAAGTCCATTCAGAAAAGAAGGAAAAATGCATCTATGCAGGGGATTCTCTAAGAGGTGAAGAGGAATATTATTCTCAGTTTTTATTCCCAGGTGGATGTAGCAAGAGGAGCCTGTGCTGTATGTGTTTGTTGTGTGCAGTGCGATGTGTTGCCTTTGTAGTGGCTTTGGATGTGTTTTCACGCTCAGGCAATGCACCTTTACTCTCTCCTTAGGCGACTTTGGGTTTCTGAGTATTTTGCCCCTCGTATTTTGAATTCTGAATAAGTCAGGACTAGGTGCTAGTGGTTTTGTTTTTAGGCAGTGCAAAAGAGGAAAGAAGAAGTAAAATCTAAACTACGGTTGTCAAAACGAAGTAATAATAGAAAATTATATGCTAAGCGCGCTTTTTTTTATGATTAGTGGGGAGTGATTGACCATGTAATAATTTGGGTTACAGTATCCTTCACAAACTCCACAGAGTGTACCATTTTCACATTACCAGAGGCAAGGCTGAGACCTGTGGTTGTCCTGAAGCGCAGGCATCAGTACAGCTCTGCCAGGTGAGCCAGAACAAAGCCTGCCTCTGGCAAAACCAGCAGGGATACTGCTGGGCTTGTTTCAGCTGGGAAGTCATTCTGCATAACTTACAGTAAACACAGAGGGATAATTTAGAGATGAAAATTAATGCAGGCATGAAAAATGATAAATGAGAATCCAAAGCTTTCATTGTACTTGATATTCAAGTTTGGGTTCCTACATACACAGAAATATCTGCCTATCGTAGAGGAAGTCATATTACACAGCCTAATGGTGGTCTCCATGGCAAGCTCAGTGACTTTCTGCTTTTTATTTGATTTGTAGATGTTCATTGTCCATGATGTGCAAATGTTCAGTAGTTAATTAGACATTTGGATTAATGAAAGGTGTTCTGTTAAAGAGTGCCTCTGGTACATTACTTGCTAGTTTCATTTTTTTCTTTCCACACCCTATCTTTTTTTAGATCTGATTGATCTTAGTGAATTACCCTCAGTGAAATTATCTTTGAATTATAAGACTGTAAGCGTGCCATTAAAGTTTTAAGTTCAAGTATCAGCTCTTGTGATAAATCTCAGAAGATATTCAGAGCTCACGTCATTTAGCAAAGCACATATATTTTGATTAATACTTCAGAAATGAGGGGAGAAGACAAAAGCAGAGAGTCAGAGGAAGGGAAACAAATGAAAGGGAAAAAGCTGAAAATAATTGAGGCAGTTTTTTAAGCTAAAAATACAGGTTCAGTAATTGTGGTCAAGTAAACATGCAACTTTAGGTAGAGCTTTTAAAAATTTTCAGAAAATAGAATCTGGAGGGCTTTCTGGTTTTGCTCTCTTGTGTTAGCTTTTTGGGGGGTGTTTGGGGTTTCCAGGAAAACTGATAAATGTAGGTAAATTTTAGATTCTCCTGCTCAAAATAATAAAATAATAAAACCTACATTTAACTGGACATGCTTTCTTTAAACTACTCATATATTGCTTTGACAATTGGTAGAGAAAATGTTTTCTTGTGTAGTTTCTAGAGGCTGCATGCAGATGATCCTTAGTGATATAGCAGGACAGAGATTTTTGCTCCCCGGAATGTTGTGTTGTTGCTTTCAGATGGATTAAGTTGAAAGTTTCCTTGGAAGCCTGTAGATTCTGGCCTGATTTGAATATTACCAGTGATTTGCACTGTAATTGCATAAATCAGCCTAGCCGTAGGAATGACTAAAGTCTTT
The DNA here is from genome assembly GCA_013396755.1 of Sclerurus mexicanus. NCBI lineage: Eukaryota > Metazoa > Chordata > Aves > Passeriformes > Furnariidae > Sclerurus > Sclerurus mexicanus. Next base: position 4,189,092 of record VWZF01006750.1, on the reverse strand, counting down.
GGATGAAGAGTTAAAAGCCAAGATCAGCAGCCATCTCCATTCAGCAAAGGCTGTAGGCAAGTATCAGTGTGCCCTCCTGGTGTGGTCCTGGGAGCTAATACAAAAAAAGAGAAATTCTTTTTATTCCTTCCCACTACAGAAAAATCAGAACTGTTGGCTGGTACTTGTGCTTTAAAGATATGTTTCTCTGTATAAAATACTGACTTGGACTATTTGTAGAGCATCTAATCCCCTTCCACTGAGGGGAACCAAACTTAAAATATATTTTTGTTTGGCACTATCCATTGGTTTAACAACTTATTTTTTTCTGTATTAACTCAAACTAAAAACAATTTTCAAAATAAAATGATAGAAAATAACTAAGTTCTAAATAGCTGACTCTCTACACCATAAATGCAAAATGAAATAATTTGAAAATAAAAATTCAACTAGAATAACTTTGAACAGTATTATACTTCAAACTGAAGGAAAGGTGGGATATTTATATTTCTTATTAAATAAAACTACAACAGTAGTAAAAGTGCAAGCTGTTTTCTTGCATCCTTCTTTACATAATGTCATGTTTGTCGTGTTTAAAGTACTGCGGGGATTTCAGAAGTTTGGCAGATTCCTGAAAGATTAAAATATTGAATAGGTAATAAAATTTTGTGGCACAACTGGTACTTTTCATGACCATCTGTCTTTGCTTGTCTTTACTAATCATGTATTTATCCAGTTCAGGATTTCAATACATAATTACATTCTAACTGATATGCCATCACAAAGATAGTTTAAAAGGTAATAACATTATATCCACATCCACAGTCAGCACAAGTGTCAGCAGTTTTTAGTAGCAGCTGTATGAGATGGTTACGTGGATATTTAATAAGGGGGGACTATGTGAACAATCTTCATATGTAAAAGCTACACACTTTCATGGCATATATTACTTCACCTAAACACCAAGATTGTAGTTATAGTGGTCCCACTGGTGTTTTTATTAGGTTTTATAATTTTTTAATTTTCTTCAGATAATGAGAAATAGTGCATTCAAACAGCCTCTTTGTATTTTAATTAATATGCTCTAAGTTTTTCAGTTAATAAAGCACGAATTGCAATCTTGACTGGAGTTCTAGTCATTTACCAGCCAGGAACGTTCCAAGGCTTGGGCTGTACTGAACAGCCCTGTCTGGCAGTATGGTGGAAATAGGTGCTTTTCCATAACTGAGAAACCTCCTTAGCTGCCAGTCCTTGGGGAATTCTGTAAGGAAAATTTCAAAGACTTTCACCTATCTTTTCCACTCAAAAAATACTTTCTGTTGTAGGAAAAGCAAACTTTGACAAGCTCTGATCATCTAAAGCATATATCTGTCCTCAGCCTTGAAAGAGTCTGCTGGGTCATTCAGCTGGGTCTTCAAGGCAAGTCACTCTAGAGAAGTGGATTACTGCCTCACTTCAGATTTGAAAACATTCTGTTCTTTTGGTGGCCTGAAGTTGTAACATTAATTTTATAACTAGATAATAATTAACTTTATAGCTATGCTGTGGCATTTTGTTGCCATATTAGTTTGATTAATGTTCTGTGCATTATTCCAGTTTTCTTTCCCATCACCTAGAGTATGCTTGATGCTCTAATCGCATTTGCAAATTCATTTTAAAATTTATTTATTATTATTTAAAATTTATTTATTTAAAGTTTATTTAAAATTTTTGAGTGTTTGGATTTCTCTGACCATAATTTGCAGTTTGGTGTGCCTCTAAGAAGGAAGAAAACCCAACAAGTTTATCTCCATTGAGCGCTGTCTTCTTAATTGGCTGTTTTCCGATAGGATCCAAAGGGAAGATGTGGATCAAACAATCATTCGTGTGGCCTAAACCTTAGAGCTGGACTGGTTTCTGTGTTGCTTCGTTAGTTGTTGTTTCTTGTCTTTTTTTAACTTCCTTTGCCCATCTGCAGTGAAAACAGTGAAGTGTGTTTTTCAAAGGTGAGATTTTTGGGGATTCAAAGCACTTTTTGAACTTGAAACTGTGTCCTTTAAAGGGACCATTATCTAGTTTTGTAGCAAAATGAACCTATTTTTTTAAAAAAAAAAACAGACAAGCAAACAAAACCCCCTCTATTACCAGTCTTTTTACAATCTCAGGTGAATAACTAACCCTTATTTCTATATAGGGTTGAAGTCAAACTGCATCTAAAGAGCAAACAAAATGATGCTTTGAGGAAAAATAAATCCAGAGATGAAATGTGTGGTCAGGACCACCACTGGAAAATGAAATGTTTTGGTAAGGGCATTAATGCAAAATGAGTTGGATGTTGGAAGAAGCTGGATGTGGAGGAAATTCAAGTTTATTTTGGTGTTTATTTCAAGTCTTGAATTTGTATTGTTTAGATCACCACTTGTTTGTCTTGAATGAAAATTGAGCTACTACCTATCAAGCTCAACTTTTTGTCTTTATGGTTTTAGCTGATAAAATACAAAGTAACTTAAAAATGTGTGCTATTGTTTCTTGTTCTCCCCTTAGTTCTAAGTTGTTTTCATCAGAGTTTTGCACTGATTATTACTCTATGAGAAAACTAGGCGTTTTTTTCTGAGATTCTCTCTCTTTTACATTTGTCATTTGAAAGCATGCTCCCTGGCTAAAAGCTTAGCAAAGGAAAGGTATATTCCATCTTCATCTTCCCTCATTAGGACAGTGAGAAAGTTCATTAATTTCCTGTTCATAGACAGGTGATACTCTGTAAAGGCAGGGTAAGAAATTCTTGCTTGGAACCTCTGACATTTTGTCATTAATGCAGCGCTAAGTTTTAGAGTTCTTCAATTTTTTGTCCTTCCACACTGCTCTTGTGGAATATAGACAATGTTTGATGCTGCTAATACAAAGGCAATTTGTATAACCACTTTATGACAGTTGGAGGAGCTATTAATTCTATTGTCATTTTGTACTTCAGCTGAAGTTGCAGCTAGATATATGATCTCATTCCTTATCAGGTTTTGGAAAAGCACATGAAAAAAGAAACTTTTATTATTTTTCATTTATAGATATTACTGACAAGATGGATGTTTTCTCTTTTTTTCTCAGTTAAATAGAAATCATATGCATTTGTGCATATATGATCTCATTAAATTTCTAATCAGACTACAACAGCTTTTTTTCCTCTCTCCTTAGCAGTCCTGAAAGCATGTTGGTTTGTATGAAACTCACAGTTTGTCAAAAGATAAACAATCACTTCCATTCTGAGCCATCAGAAGCAATCCACATTTTGAAAATCTTAGTAAAGATATGCCATATATATTTAGAAACCTGTTGCAAAAAGAACGAAGTTCTGTTGGTTCGTGATGGTAAAATGTTGGGAGTGGGCAGGCTAGGGGGGTTGTGAGGTATTAGCTCAAATTCTTGTCTGCAGATACCAGTAATGATACAATGATGATTCTATCAGGGCGTATTATTACAGTATGCATGTATATCTCATATGCCTGGATTGCAAAGTTTAATGGCACATTATTAAATTCAGTATGCTAGTGTGGTCAGAAACTGCATTACAGCAGCTATACTGAAAGATTATTACAGCTTGAAATTTGGTTAAAGCTAGTGGAATTAGAGTTCTTGCAACCTTAACTGAGTCCTGTAATGGTATGCTGTGGTAAATGCACCCAAATATAATGGCTTTATCACAACAATGTTGTATGCCTATTTCACATGTAGAAAACTGAGGCAAGGGGGTGCTAACACTTCAGCTTGTCAAAAGTGCCTAGTTTGGGGTTTTTTTTAAAATCTGGATTGCCTTTTTACTGTTATTTGTTTTTGTGGTTTTCAAAGCATGATTTCAGATGAGTTACTTCACAATCTTGGCCGTTCTGTTACTTGAGCCAATCAAACCCTAAATGCCTCACATAACCCTGCAAACATAAAATATACAGGCCCATTGATAGCTCTGAAAACTTAGGGAGTGTTGGCTTCACTGCATTTAGAAACTTGATGGTGGAAGCAAGGATTTGATTCCTTAGGTACCGGTCCATAACTTCATTGTCTCAGCCATTTCTCATCTTCCAGTTTCTATTTATCAAAGATTTGTAGAGCTAGCAGGTTCACCCATTCCACAGATCATTCACTGGGCAGTATCTCCCTTGGGCACTGAATCAAAGAGGCAGTAGAGGTAAAAATGTCTGGTTATCAGGTTCTGCATTATGATTCATCCCAATCGGGCTATACCAAGAACCTAAACTTCAGTGTCTCCTGTCTTGACAATGGTTGAATTTGTAACTTCAGGGATTTCTGATGAAAGCTCTTTTTTTTTCCATCAAGAAACAAGATAGGGATTTGCTTGGATTAAAGAAATGTCACAGGTGGCTGCTGATCCTAAAGAAAGTTGGCTTTGTCCCAGAACAGGAAGTCTAGAAGTTACAAGCATTTCTTCCCATTTTCTCTTAAAATTTGCAGTTTCAGGCTGCATGTGATTTCTTAATGTTCTTATCTACTGTGTCTGCATGCATATTCGTGTCTGCATGCATATTCCTTCACTTTTATTCTTGCCTTCTTGCTCTGTCTCTTTTTTTCCTTTCAACTCTGGATTCTATGGGCTTTCTTCTGACTTCAGCTCAGTTTGTCTTTAAAACAAGTGATTTTTCATTTTTGACACAGTTTGAGCATCTCCCGAGTGAGTGCATAATTTGGGGTTAGGGAAGGGATGGAAAGGACATTAGGAACAGCAGAAAAAAACTTGGACGTGTGATGGAAGGAGAGAATGCCAGCTGCCTGCAACACTGTAAGCACATTTGGGACATAAGAAAATAGGGTTTGTTTCGCACATTGTAAAGAAAAAATTAAAAATAAGAAAATGTAGAGGCCAAATACAAACATGTCTTCCATGCAGCTGTATGAATAAGGTTTTTGAGAGGCTTGTTATTTCGTATTCCTTTCTGTACAAAAAACAAAGGGCATATCCAAGAAACCAAGAGGATTCTCTAACCTCGTAACTCTGAGGAACTAAAATTGTGAATTGGATGATGTTGATTTGGGAACTCTGTCTTAGAGTGTTTTGCTTTGACACCATTCTCAAACTTATGCAACTTATTTCAACTTCAAATTTTTATAGAGTCAGCTTGAATGATGGGAATTACTAGCCCAGACTCTTTAAAATTTACTAAGTGATAAGCGCTTTAAGAAACTTTTATCTAGGAAAGAATTCAGCAACGAGAACAATATATAGAACTGAACTATCAGCTCAGCCTGTAATCTGTTTCATCCTGTGCATTAGCATATGTTAACAGAAAGGATTTCCAAAGATTAGAAAATAAAAAACCTATATTGAATACAAATAACTGTATAGTTGCAGTAATTCCAGAAGGAGAATGATTAAAAAATGCTTCTGTTTCTTTCCTAATACTGTCAAGGTCTTTAGGATATTCCTTTGCAAGAGAAATGGCTTAAGCTAATAGTCTTTTTCACCGACCAATATTTTGCTTTTGATTGGAGCTGCGCTCTGCTCTATCTCAAATTGTTTTAAAGGAACATACATGATCTCAGAGGTGTTGTTCTTCCTATGTTTCAGTGACAGGTGGAGAGTGGTTTGAGATCACAGAATTCTTGTGAAACACTTTGAAATTCTAATCTGTCCCTTTGTTCTGATGCACATTCTGCTTTATAAAACTCTAGTGAACTCAGTGGAAGTTAGGTGTGCTCACAATGCCCCCTAATCTGACCACAATTGATGTCAGTCTGTATGGAAGGGTACTTCAATATTTCACACTTCCATAATGGTGTTACTGTGCATGGATATACTCAGTCAACAGACATTTCAGAAAGATAATAACTAAGAAAAGCAGAGATTATTTAAAAAAAAGAAAAAAAAATCAATTCTTTAAGCCTGAAGACTATTTGGGTTTGGTACATGACACTGGACATCTCTCTGGACATGTCAATATCAGTGACAATGTTTGTGGAAATTTAATCACTTTCTTTGACTCTTCCTTAAACTGGATGTCAGCAGTACTCTCAGGCACTCAGTAAAAGGAAAATACCAAGCATGAGAGGGAGATGCTGTAAGAGAGAGATCTTATAAAAGCCAGCCAATGGAGGTTGAGTAGGGAGGCATGACTTTTTATTTCACAAATGCAATAAGAGTCTTGAAACCATCACCCGGAGGAAAAAAAAAAAAGAAAAAGGTTAATCTTTCTCCAGGAGAGAAGTAGATCCTCTTGGCCAGGCAAGGTCAAGAACCTCTCCAGTGCATGTCAGAAAGGTCCATAATACCATGCACCTTCATTCAGAGTTACCAGTCATGAAGTGAGTGTTAAAAGGAAAAAGAATATGCAACTACTCCTGCTAATTTCAAATGTGTATGTAATTTGTAATTCTGAGGAATGCTGTCTGGATTTATTGTCATAGTAGATAGGCTTCTTTATCCTACTAATTAGGATGCTTCAGTTCCTCTACACAGACACCTAGAGTTAGATCAGTAGTAAAGAAAACAGCTCATTATTAATCTAATTATGAAGATGTAAAATCTGAATCAAAGCACTTTGAATAAAACCTCTTGACTTTCACATGTGTCTAAACCTGAAGTTTAATCATTAAAGAGAAACTTACTCTAATTCAAAGCCTTTACAGACAGAGTTCATAGAGCTTATTCAGAGGAATTTTTTTTTTCTTAGAGCACTAAATGGTCAGTTAAATACATGTATTTACTTAGGCTAAGTTCTCAGTATGTTGACTACTGACTGTAATCAGTGTATAGTCTGAATTATCACTTCTTATTTCAAAGAGAATTGACAAGCCGTGATGGTGAAGTAGTAAATGTCATTTTCAGATCCATGCCCCAGCATGCCACTGAAATTCTCCTGTTCCTTTTTTGTAGCCAACTTTGAGCTTCTTTCCAGAAGTGTGCTCTGTGAATATTATACTCAGTGTCTCCACAGAGATAATCAACTAACTCCCTTATGAAGAGAATTTTGTTGCAATTTGTGTTTGGGAGTTTGTGTTCCCTTAAGAAAAAAAATAAAATTATTTCAAACAAATTCATCTTTTGCTCTTGTCAGACTGTGACTAATTACTGTGACTTCCAGCACTTTTGCCACAGTATTCTACTGGGACCAAGTGAGAGATATCATCCAGCTGCAGTCAATAATTAGGGCAAAGCCAGTTAGCAAGCAGTATATGTATTGCCATACTGTATGCAAACTACATTCCTGTAATACACCTAGATATTGCAAGAAAGAAAAATAGAAATATAAAGAAAAACAAAAATGCTGACAGAAAACTATATCCAATAGTGAATATGCATAGTGATGTGTGAAATTATATTCTGCACTAAAATGAAAGAAAAAACTGTTGTTCTTACTCGGGAGGGTATGTATGGCTTTAAATATATTTTACTGCATAACAACAGAATGCGTAGTTCAGTGCTTAAATATATTCAAAAGCAGCCTAACCTGAATGTGTATCATATACTCAGTTCAAACTTATTTTTTGTTGATCTTTGTAGTATTCACATAGTACTCATGAACACATGCCGTCAAAATTTGGCCACTGTAGAAGACAAGGATTATTTTGTTGGGATTGTTTCTTTTGTAGTGCTCTGTATAGGAAAAATAACACTAAAAATATCTAGTGAGCTGTGTTGGCTTGTATTTACTCAAGAGAGCTCTGGAAGCGTGTAGGCGAATGTGCTTTGCCTGTTCCTTTTAAATTACAACCATTTAAGCTTAATCACTTGCTCTTTCAAGTAATTTGCAATCATCTGCTTTTGTTTTAATATTCATGTTTTCCTTATGCATGCTATGGAAAGATTGCTTTCTCTCACATATGATTATATTTAAATGATATAAGGGTTATTACACAAATCAGAAAAACAGCATTGTGTTGGGGAAAGTGTAAAAATGGGGGAGGTGGGTCAGACTGTCATCATGCTATCTTTGACAAGCGATCCCTTTCATTAGTCATTATCCAACTTTCCCAGACAGTTTTCCAGTGATGATTATGTCAGTAGCATTATAGGAGAAGGCATTGCATGGCAATAAGGAAAATCTAGCCAACAGTGTCACTCAGAGCTGTTTTTAAATGGTTGATTTACAGTCTCATGTCTCTTGTCGGGTTCTTTAGCCAGGTTTTCTCCGTAAGACTTCTCCCTTAGCAATGAATTAGTAGGCTGTATTGTTATATGCCTGTTTCTTTTTGTTTGGTTTGTTTCTCAGCAAATAAAAATGTTTTCTTAGCATTTTTTGTTATATAAAAAATGCAAAACTGACTACCAAAAGTGAAGTGAACTGTATGATTTTGGCCTCTTCACTGACACAATTTTTAATTCTAGTGTATTGTCCTGGTCTAGAATATATATATATATACGATTCCATAAACCTGCATGTAATGTCATTTTGAGAACCATGCTGGATTACAGTCCTAAGCAATGTGTTCTTCAGCTTTTTAATAAAAAAAACACCAGAATTATGTTTTGAGAATAAGAAGTTTCTCTGTGTTTTCATATCATCATGGTCTGCTGGTTGAATAAAGTGTGCTTCCTAGAAATGTTAAGGCTTTTAACCTATGCCCTAAAATCAGTGTCGTTTCTTTCCCTCCAGTCTTGCTAAGGATACTGAATTATTTAATTGATTTCTTCGGACAAGCAAGAAATTGGGAATAACAGAGGAATTTCTTTATCAGAGTCATACTATTGTATCCTACAGACTTAGAGGTTACTTCAAACTTTCTGCCTGTTCATTAGGGTAAACCACCTCTTCTCCTTGAAAAATTCTATAAATGTAGTAACAACCCCTTCATAAGTTCTGAAGTCTTGATACAGTTTGGTTTTTTTCTTTATATCTTCTACCATTTTTTTAGCAAGTCTTTGTTTTGTCTTTCCATGGCTGTTGCCATGTTGCCATGTGGTTTAACGTCACTTGAAGAATCATCGGCAAAGGATGCACCATCACAATGCATAGTGAATTATTATCATAATAACTAATGGGTTATTATAATATCTTGTATTTCTTCTTAGAGTCTTTTGTTCTTTGTTGCATCAGATCCCAGTGCTGATAAAAGCAAACATAGTCTTTATGTTGATCATGATATTGTTATAATCATTCTTGAAGTTGCTCAGTGTTACTCTGTCTCTCTTCCTCCATAACCAAACCAACATGTACACTTGTAAGGTTCATTCCAAGCTGCCCTGGTTGTACTCTGTAGCATGAATATAAGTGGTAATATTTTGTATTTGTGAATATAGATTAGTCTCTTAATCCTTGTATCTGGTTGTTAAAAATCCTACTGGAGGCATAAGAGAATGGCATACATGGAGAGCAGTTTTAACTCATTCTGCCTACATCTCTGTTATGCTGTGAGAATTACTCCTATCACTGCTGCTTAGCTGTTAAAATGTCCCCCCTATCCCTGTTAGATATCCCTATGCCAACAGCAATGAAAGTATTCAAGTCTCAGATTTCATGAAGTTCACTTTTAACTTATGCATTGTTTTGTGCTTGTGGTTGGTTTGCTTCTTCCTACTATGATGAAAGCAAATGCCTGTTTAATGTTAGGGAAAGCAATAGTTTCTCTGGAAGGAGTAGAATTTCTCCCAGAACATGATCGCTTTTCTCTGTGCTGTGGCTGTTATCAATTAGATGGAAGTATTTTTTAAAATGACATGAACTTAATTCTGCACACAATAGTTGTCTCACAGTAGGGAATACCACCTGACTGTGGAAACCACCAGATGAAAGCCTGAGAATGTAATTTAATTAATTTCTTTGTCTTCGAAGCCTTGTAGAACAGTTAATACTTTGACTTTTTCAAAGTGAGGCTAGCACTCCTTTTAATAATGCGTTCTTCATGTAAATACTACAATTTAGTGGGAAAAAAAATCAACAAGATATACTTACCTGCTTTCTCAATCTAGTACATCAATTTGTCTAGGAACAGCAAAGATTGAAACTACTAAGTCTAAAATAAATATATTTGCCTTGACACTCATATATTGGTCCCTATAGTTGAATATAGACGAATAATTAATAGCTGTATCAGTGCATTTTAATATATTGCTTTACATAGAGACACTTCTCAATCCAGAATATTCTTTCTCAATATAAAATTATTAGTTTTTAGTATTTTTTACACTCTACATTGCATAAAATAATTACTTTTTATGGTTAGTGGGTTGTGGTGGGTTTTTTGCTTCAAAAATAGACTATTATACAGTTCAATTCAGTGATTTATATTCATCATGTTAAGAATATGAGGTTGAAGTAGCATAGAAATTAAAAATATAGTTATTTTTCTCTTTTGCTGAGTTAACAGAATGTAATCATCTGATATGGTGACTCTCTTCAGGGAAAGCTAAACTGGTTTGAGTTATAAAATATTTCCATTTTTTTCTATCATGGGGAATTTCTTGCTTGCATTTGGATATTCTTTCTGACATTTAAAAGAAACAGGCAGACGAGGTGATAGCTACTCATACTCTGTAGTAGATTATAAAATACATTCAAAGGTTAATCCAGAGAAGTATTTTGCTTCATTTGAAGTAAAAATATTTTTGTACTTAAGGTCAGCAAAAAAAGTTTTGTTGATGTTAATGTGGATAATCAATTATTAGAGTTTTAACTATGTTATAAGCTACTATTTGTCTCCTCATATATGTGTAGTTGTTTCCTTCACCTTCATCCACATAGATAGTGAAAAAGATTTGTTGGTTTCAGATTCTTCTGCACAGTGCTGAAATTTTGGAGTTGTCTATTGCTAAAGATAAATTTATTTAATCAAACTGCTTCTTTTTGAATTTTATGGACACCTCTCACAAATACATATGAGAGAGCATTCTTCGTTCATTTACACTGATCTTAAACAATAAAAAAAAATCAAATTTGGAACCAAATTTGCCATGAGATTCTCTTGAGAAACTAGTTGTCAAATGGTCAAATCAGCTTGCAGTAGCAGTACAAACCCAAATTTAAATATTCTGGATTCTGAGAGTGTTGTGAAGCTTTAATTATGCGTGTTTTGAAAACTATGTCTGATGAGAAGGTGATATACAGGAAACAATATTGTACTGTTCCTTTTAATGGTAGCATGGCTTACACTGTAGACATGGTCCCTGTGGCTTTGTGCTGGTTTCATTAATTGTTTACTGTCCGCATGTGTTTTGTGACAGAAGCCTCCCAGTACATTTTAGAGCCAGATGTTTGCAAAAGGTAGAATTTTTTGTCTGGCACAGCATGTGAGATAACCAGTGGACAAATGTTAATCTGCATGGACACTTTTCCTGCCAAGAGTTTCTGTGGTATCTGCTTGTGTGTATCTTCACTATTGATATAGATTAGTCATATTTTCAGGCTTCCCCTCCACCTTTCCCCCATTTTTCTACCTTGATAATACTGTTGGGGTAGGGAAGTGGGCAGAGTGATTAGAAGAAAATGCAATGCAGTGCTGAAACAGGAATTGATCTTGTGGTGATATCAGCAAAACCGCAGGTGACATGTGCAAGGTGCTGGGGGTCCTCAAGTAAGCATCTGTCTAGAGCCCTCTGAGTGTCTGTTACACATGTATGTCAGGATTGTGTTTCTGCAGCTCTTTCAAGACAGAAGCCAGCTATTCAGGTCTTTTGTAGCTAATTTCTGAGGTGTGATTCACTCAAGCTTTCCAAATATGCCCCAGCTGTGATCGATGCTTCCTTCCAGGGACCTGGAAGGCAATACACTCAGCCCAGTCAACAGCAGCTTGAAAATTATGAGTCTAGTTTTGGCCAGATTGGCCTTTCTACTAGATCAACATGTTTGTAAAAGATAGCCATTCTTGTACATCAACATCCAAGACAGCGTGGTTTTCTCATTTTTTTTTAAGATTGTTTCACGTGTTGGTGTCTGCCCAATCCACTAAGTTCATCCCTCATCTGTGCCAGAACTTGTATCTCCTTTGTTCCTGGAGAAGCACAAACTGGACTGGCCAGAATGAGCTGCACTTGCAAGTATTTTTCTTGAAGATATTTTCCTGCTATTTCTTAAAACACTGTTGACATTCTCTGTGATATGCCTTATCTTTTCTTGCTGCTCCCAATGGTATCTTTCAAGAAGATAAGTATTTTTATTATAGTCATGTAAAAAGTGCTGGTTTTTATCTCTTCCCCAGAATCCAGTTGGCTTCAAAGTACTTTAATTAGTTCAGAGAAATTACTTCATGCTGTCAGGTAACCCTACCCACCTGGAAGACCTGGCGAGTTCTGCAGTGTGGCAAATTTGTCACTCTATCACAGTGGACACTTACCCCCAAACCTGACCTTTTTGCAGGAGTTGCTGTCCTTCACTAGAACTGAGCAAGTTCAAACCTGAGAGTTTCTTTTCAGCATATGGAAGTTCCAGGCCTAGATACTGCTGAAAGTAATTTTCAGGGGAAAGGATACTGAGGAGCTAGTCTTGAATTTTTGGCAGTGTATCCATACCTGCATCATAAGGTTCTTTTATTTCTTTATTTCAATAGCAAAAATGAGGTTATAACATTTTTATTGATTATGGTTTGGTTTGGTGTTGGGAGTTTTTGGGTTTTTTTATGTTTGTTTGGGGTTTTTTTGGCCAGCATAAAGGGCAGTAGCTGTCTTCTGTGTAAGGTAGTTCATGTGTAGCAGTAGAAACACACTTTCAAAATTGCAGTGATACTGGGAAAAGTCAACATCAATTCCACTTCACTTGCAAAGGGGAAATATGCTTTCCACAGTAATATGTCAGTATTCAATGTTGGGGTTTTTTTTCAGAAGGAAATGAATAAGTACCTTGAAATATGTAAGTCTAGAATCCACAGAGTGGTCAAAATTGCCTGATACAAGGGTGAGACAGGAGATCACACTTGGGTAAAATACACAGAAATAGTGAAATAAATTAACAACTTGTCTATTATTAATTATATTTTCCACAAGCATTTCCATAATAGGACACAGTCAGAATTTATTTTGAGTAGTTATTGTCAACTTGTTATGTATATACATATATTTGTACATTTTCAAAAGCAAAACTGGAGATAAATCCTAATTGTGGTGAGACTTGACAGTTACGTCTTTATGGAAGATGGATTTCAGCTACACTCTTAAAAAGTCAGGAATAATTTGGTATAATGCTGCTTTTAAAGGGAAAGTAAGGAAGCTTATTTTATCTTGTTTGTTTAATCCAAATAAACTTCAATACTTATTTTCTGTATTCTCGGGGGGAAAAAGGTCATACACATAGAATAATCTACTTTCAGACTAAAAAAAGAGGTGATACACATAGAAGGCTTCCACTTTCAGACTATGATTAGAGGACTGTAAATTTAAAATAAATTCACTAAATTTATGTGCTTAATCATTAGAATGTCAAAGAGCAAATTCTCAAAGTATTGATGAAAAGAATCTTACTGGGAGACTGGATTAATTTCTGTGTAAGGGCCAAAGCCATGATTCAAAAAGGCAACAGAAATACTTCACTGTGCTATCTTTCCAAAACATCGGGACTATGTCTGTCTCATGTGTGCTTGGTTACATTCATAAGGGTAGAGGAGCTATCTAGGCTGTGGTGTGTTTTTTTCTCCTCCAAATAAGAAGAGAGGAGGCAGTTGCCCTGCTTACCTGCTTTATATAGGCTTTGAATTTTAAGAAATTGTTATTAGAGGTTCTTTGGAAAGCACAAGGTCAACAAGTTGTAGGGCAGCTCTCTCATGATGCTGGCAAATCACCAGCTAATATCATGCATGTTCCTGCCTGTTGCTTATGCAGAAGTACACACACACAGAGTTGCATATCCTGTCACATTTTCCAGCTGCAGAGTCTTCACCAGCCCTGAAAGGCAGCCTCAGGGAGCACATGATTCAACTGAACATGGCCTTGGGCTTGACCTCACTTGCTGGGAGCTGTGTCAAGCTGCCTCAGGGAGATGCAGGAGTGCAGTAAGAGAAGCAGAGGTGAGCAGGGTCATTAAACTGTGACTCCCTTTCAGCAGCAAGGCTGAAAACAGAGCTGCAGGTGGCTCCAGGGAATGTCTTGTCTACAATCTACCATTAGCGATATCAGAGCACATGAAGTGAGGCAGGGAACTGCCTTTTTCTGATTCACACATCTTTGGATTTTTATTAATGCTAAGTATACAGGATCTGATGTGGTAAATCTGCATTGTCAATTATTAGGTGTTGGCTGGGGACTGCAAGGTATCATTTCACATTTCAGGGCATATCTACTCAGCATTGTGTAAGTATAGAGGCACTGGAATGGGCTTAGGTAACCTGTGTAGGACGCTGAGGTACCCATGCTAGTTCGTTTCAAATTGACCCGAGTGGGTTTATAGCATTAGATTGGAAATGAAACTGCTTTCTTTCTTTCCTCCCTTAAACAAACCCCAATAGCTAACCATCAATAGACAACAGGGTTGCTGATCAAAGATCCCAGGAAAAGCTGCCTTTATAACTGAAATATGTGGACCTCTAAGAGAACAGTGTGTGTAAAAGCACAGATATTATTTAACAAGTAGTTTTTGTGTGTAATCTTGGGCACTGTGCTTTTCATACTTGGGAAACAGCGTGACTGGAATCTGTTTAGTTATGTAGGAAACACTGCAAACCAGATCCTGTTACCCTTACATGTGCTGTTTAGTATCTCCTGCTATTTAAATTCTTTCAGATTTTATAGTGTTTGCTCAGTATATGTTGATCAGAATAGTGATTTGGTTAATGGTCTTGTATAGTATCACATTTATGCTTATATTAGGAAGTGGAGTATATTCTTATGTTACTTAAAGCAGAGAACAAGTTATTTTATTTCTTCTAAGTGTGGTGTTTAATTATTAGTAGTTCTGTGAAAGTTTACTGTGTTTACAGAATGACTGTAAAACCATTGATGGCAGAAAATATTTCAGCCAAGATTCTCACATCTACAGTATGTGGTTTTCCTTTTCTCTCTGGGTTTTCTAGCACCATTGTCTTTAGATTTTTAGGTTAAAATGTGTATTAGGCTAAGTTTTTATTCTATTTAATAGGAGCATTTCACAGCATTAGCAGCCAAAGGGTTGCTTGCAGTATATTTAGAGTACTGGTCTGTTTCAGCAAGGCAAGAGGAGAAAATATCTCAAGTATTCTTTCCTTTTCTCCTACTCTTCTTTTTCTTTCCTTTTTCTCTGCTACTACTCCTTTCAGCCTGACACTCAAGCTCAGAGTGGAGAAGTATAGTTGTTGACCAAGTGTGGAAGAAAACAAGTACCAATCCATTTGTTCATACAGAGTCTAATTTATATAAGGAAAAGTCATTTTGAATTGACAGTTTTCATTTACCTTATATTCCCACTGCCGTTAAGAACCTCAGTGTTCTGTGATAAAGCTGGATAACCGACTTGAGGCATTTGCCATGTTGTCAGCAAGCATTTGGAAACACATTTGTAACCGTGTTGGCCCTAGCAGACTAATGCATTGAGTCTAACTTCTGCCCAAATGCTGAACTAAAACATTACTTAAAAGTCAGCTATTTGAGGGGTTGGAAAGGTGTGTTGATGGGCTGTTACAAAAAACAAATGCAGTCTGAGAAAGTTCCAGTGATTGTTCACAAAAGTGTATTAGACTGCTTGTTGTGCAACTAAGAATTACCAGGCCTGCATCACATTCTTGAACACATCTCTAATTTGAGTATTTTTCCAATA
Source organism: Sclerurus mexicanus (assembly GCA_013396755.1). Lineage (NCBI taxonomy): Eukaryota > Metazoa > Chordata > Aves > Passeriformes > Furnariidae > Sclerurus > Sclerurus mexicanus. Next base: position 4,173,481 of record VWZF01006750.1, on the reverse strand, counting down.
AAATCTGAAAACTTGTAACTGCAAGTGTGGAAACCTAATTTTGAATTATTGACCAAGAATTAATGAATCATTCATAGCCTGCGTCAAAATATTTTCATATCACTCATGTGACATCCTCCCACCATGTTTCTTCAAATAGGAGGGGAGGAAGAAATTAAAACGCATATTGTGTTAAGACAGCAGCAAATAACAAAAACTGGCGTTAAAAGTTACTAAAACAACGAACAAGGATTCAAATTGACTAATTAGTTCTTAGAATTCACTGATGGGTACTGTACAAAAAAATCTAAGGTGTAGTTAGAATATTAGATTACCAACCTAATTGGGCAGTATAATTTTGCAGCAACATATATAATGAGAATTCAAGCCAACAATTAATTCAGTGGTTCAGCTGGTAGAATTCTTGGGTAGCAGCCAGCTTTCCTTATAACCTCAATTACATTGTCTCTTTTCCCCCAGTTCCTTCTCCTGAGGATGGTCAGCTTATTTTTCTACTTCTTACTTCAAAAGGAATTTATCATGAAATATCAAAAGTTAGATGACTTAAAAATCCAGTGCCATTCTTGAACAAATATTGAGTATTTCATGAGACAGGAGAAAAGGAAAAGCACTATGTTAATAAATTACTTTGATGAAGTAAAATACTTCAGTCTAAACACCATGCTCTGCTGAGATTTTTTTTTCCTCATATGAAGTGAAAATATAAAGCTGTATTGAAAAAGAACGCTTTGAAGCCCTCATTATTCTCTTTATGTTGTGGTTGTAGAATTCTATACCATTTTTCAACCTAAAAGATTGATAAACAAGTGAATGTGTATGTACACCAAAAAGGTAGGAAGTATTTTGTATATTCTACAATGCTCATAAATCTGGTTTTTTTGGTATCAAAATGCAGACTGGCCAGGGGCAGACTTACCTCTTAATACCCTTCTAATGTATTTTTAGCCCTGTGTTCTTTGAAGAAGGATGATAGAAAACATTTTTATATCAAATATACATAAAACTAATCACATATTCAGGAATTACTTCCTAGTTCAAGTCTCATTTACTTTATATTAAAGATGAACAAATTTCCAAGTCTACAAAGTATTTTGTTATTTGAGAAACACTGAAGGGTACTTCACTTTGCTGTAATTACTTAAGAGAACAAGCCAGTGCTGAGGCAATTTAAATTATCTGTTTATATTGTAGAAAACTTGAAATCCAAGTGACTGCCTCTGGGAGCTAGGAATTTAGGAACGGTAGTAGAATTGTCATTTCTGAACTTTTTGGTTCTTTTTAGGACTTTTCCTTTTGTTTTTTAAATATTTGTTTTATATATAAATATTGTGATTTTCCCAGTACAAAATACATATTTTCATTACTTTATTGGATGCCCTATTTAAGCAGGCAAATGCTTATTCAAAACAATTCTCAGATTCTGTCCAGAATGGGACAGAAAGGCTTTTATGTGTATTTATATCTACCCAAAAGTTGAGTAGAAACAGTCACTTTAAACAATAAAGGTTTTTTACTAACTGATCCTTTCAAATTTTTTATGCTACTTTTAGCAAACATGCTCTATGTTATACAAGTCATAGTGCTGAAATGCCTTTTTGGAGATCAAAACAGTGTGCTGCATGTCATTAACACATGCCATAATATTTTCTTTTACCTGTAAAACTGCCTTGTGCTAATGCAGTTTATCCTGTAGAAATGAGTTTAGGCAGTCCTGTTACAGATTAATGTTGTTAGGCATTAGTAAAATAGTTGGATGGAAGACTTCATAACTAAATAAGACAGATATAAACTATGAAATCACCTGGAAATTCACCAGGTGTAAGCAGGCTTGTGAAAGGAGTAGGAGCAAAGTGTAACACTAATGGAAGCCCCATGAGGATGCAAATTCTCCAGCCCGCTTCTGCATCAAATTGTGTGTGTTTAGTCCTGTATTCTGCAAGTGGTCAATTGAGGTACTATGTCTTATATTACTTTGTTTTCCCCCCTTATCCTTTGTTAACCTGGGACAGGGACAGGAAGGGGAGAAAAGGTGGAGCAGTAACACCCAACTACAGCTGTCAAGTGCCTAACAATCTGTCCTGCTCTAGGAGAGCCTCATGTATATGGTACCTTCTGACAGTAAAAAAAAGAAAAAAAAAGAATAATTAAAAGATAATAGAGTGCAAATGTGTGTTTCTCTAACAGATGAATTCTGAGGTGAAGCTTAAATACTTACCTTTGAAGCAGTTGCAAACTGTTTTCAGCAGGAAAGTTTACATCCTATTAATGTTGTCAATAACCAAGCAGTGTTAAGCTTTTAAAGCTCATATTTATTTCCACTCTCCCAGGCGATAGTTCAACCTGTCGCTTGGATAGAGTCTAAGCGTCGTTGCTGCTGGTATTATTATCATGGTGATAAAATGTTTTGTTGCCATACAGACACACACACGCATTTTCCTTCTCCAGAAGGCTTGCACTGTCACAGTGCTGTAAAACCACACCATGGAAAACTGTAGGAGAGTTGATTTATTTTGTACGGCTGCCATTACATTGTTGCTAATGCTACAGTGTCCTAAAGAGCTAGTTCAAGATTTGTCCTATAGAATGTGGTATTTATTTATATGAAAGTATTTTTATACCAGAGGAGCTGGTCTCAGATATTGCTCAACACCCTCCAAATTTCAGCTGGAAAATTAAGGTGTTTTCCCAGCTTAAATAGTCATTCCTTACTCTTCATGAAATCTGCTAAAAAATGTACCAGAAATGGTAAAAGATGCAGGCTGTATACATTAATAATTCTCCTTTTAATGTTTGAGTTCTGTTTTGGAAATTAAGGTCTTTGCTGTTTTCTCTCACACTGCAACTTGTGAAATATAGCTTTTTTTTTTTTTTCCTAATAATAATTCAGCATTCATGGAATACAAATATATAGTAATCCAGTATTTTGATGGTAGATCCAGGTATGGTGCTTACTCTCTATGCCTCTCCCTTGAAATAATTCATTATTTGGGCAGCAAGAGGGAGAGCTCCTGACCATGCTATTGCACTAGTAGTTCTTGTTGGCCTCTTCCCTTCAAGTAAACTCCATTCCTAATGATGTGCTTCATAACCTGTTATTGATTAAGCAATCTAAATCCCATTTCAGTGCACACAGATGTGCCACAGAAAATAAAAGAAAAAAACATGTCAAGCAATGGTTAAATGCGTTCAGTCTGGAAAACACATTGTCTATTAGAATGGATGCCGTTCAACCCTTTACAGAACTAGAATTTTAGGTGAAGAGAAACTTAAAATCTTTACAGGTGTATTAAGCTTGAGGGGAAAAGTGCATAATCAAACTTTTTTCTTAGCTTATAGCAAGAAGTATAATTCATAATTGCAGGTGGGATTATATTAGAGAATGCTTTATATCAGAATAAGCTTCAGTCAGAATAAGCTTCCTGGAAAAAATAACTAGTTTGTTTTGTGACATGCTTTTTATCAGAATCCAGAATGCTAAGTTTTTCTTAGAAAATGCACTTTGAAGTGTTTTCTTAAGGTTAATATAAAATTGTTAGGTCTCCTCAGAAATTGTACCCTTTCAAAGTATGGATCTGGAATGAGCATTCAGCTTGTTTAGGCTGTTTCAGACTGATTTGATCCTTTTCTAGTGATTAGTCTTTGCGACTTCTTTGCACGCTATCTCCTCACTAGGAATCTCCCAGAATTGGGTAGATATAGTTGATGTATCTGTTGTCTGTCTGATGTCCTTTCTCTAAGGTTTCAAGAAAGCATTTTTCAGAGTCTAGAAATGAGAAAATTGTTTCTGCATGGCATTTGTAGATTTGAGAATTGTCCTCCTGCCTCTCTCAGAAGCCACTTCAATAGTTTAGTTTACTAATGCATTTAATGTTCTCACAACCTACTACTACTGTTAGGATGCATACAACTGCCATTATCGTATCTTGGCACGCTGCATGCTCTGTTACTCTGTGAGGGTAAATAGGTAACTATCACAGGGCCAAAGGCACTAGCAAAACTGGAAGGTGTAGTATTATGACATGCTGATCTTCATGAATCTTATATTGTCGTACTTCTTACTCTTTCTTCCAAAAAGCAGTATAAAGTAAGACCTAACTGTGCACATAAAAATGAGCCACTTGTGCAGAAAACAACTAGCAGAAGATAGTTATGCTGAAAATGTTAGTGTGCACGTGAAAATCTGGAAAGGGCAATAAAGGAAATAATGGAATGTCATAAAAGTGCCTTCCTGGCACTTTTGTGGACTTTAAAGTATTTAGCTTAAAATTAAACTGTAATTCAAATATTTATAGAGCAAATACCTTCTGATGATTTATACAGTCATTTGGAAGGCCAGAAAGCAGGTAATACTTCATGAGCTGTTTCATTTTATCTATCAAATTTCAGATTTTGTATTACCATTAAGTTTATGCTTGTCATTTGCAGTGTTAGGAAAAATGCATTTGTTTGCCTGCTTTTCTTGTGATAATTCTGAATTTCATTAAGATCCCTGTGCCTTCAGTCCCCATCACAGAAGTTTGGGGCTTAGCTCTTTCATAACTATACTTGGAACATAGACACCAAGGAGAAAAGGGTCCGAAATAGAGTATGAATCCCCCCCACCCTCTTTCAGAAAAGAACAGGATAAGGAAAATGCAGAACATTCTGTTAATTCTGTAAAAATTCTTAAATCATTATTATGACCTCCAGTACTGATGCTTACTGATATAAGCATCAAAAAGATGACTGAAGGAAGGGGGTCACAGAGGTAATGTGAATGAAAGACAAGAAATTTACAAAGTAAAGAATTTGCTTCTGAACACTGAAAATAATCCTGCTGTAAAACTATTTGTATATCGCGTATTGAAGTTAAAGTTTGAAACAAGGCATTGCTGCAAGCATTTCTTTTTTTTATAGATATGTAATAAATTTTTTGTGTCTTAACAATTTTTTTTTTAATGTGATGTTAAAAATGGCATATTTCAACCACACTGTCTTTTGGAAGTAAAATGGAAATGCTTCAGTTCTAAAACTATAAAGACCTGAGTGGTCACTTAATTAAAAATCTTTCCAGCTGTAAGCATGTTATATTTACATGCTCTGTGTGATACAATAAGGTCCAGTGATTATATAAAGTTCATCTTCATGTTGCTCTGTAAACTAGTATCATGGTTATGTGCCATCATTATTCTGTTCTGTAGCAATAAACAACTTTATAGGTATCTAAAAATATAGCAGGCAGATATTTCTGCAGTGTAACATGACATTACCCCATTTCATTCAGGAAAGTTTACACCATTTTATGAGGTTAAAATCTGCTGCACAGGACTGAAGTACAGCTCTTTACCAAAATATTTTCTACATCATAGACAAATTTTTATTCCTAAATGTTTTTGTGACTGCTTGGATTGCACCTCAGCAATTCATCTAAGTGTATAAACTTGACTTTTGCTTCCATTCCTTCTACTTCTTTTCCGTAGCTGCCATCCAGAAAATCTGCTCCTACATAAAAATGCATCTACTCTTCCCCCCTACCTCCTTTATTAAATTCTGTGCTGTAGTGGTAAGATCTCAGAGAGATCTTAATCTGTTAATTTAGAAACCATGGGCAGTCTTCAAAGGATGAAGCATTAACTTTAAAATAAGACTGTCTTGAAAACTTTTTTAGTTTTGTGTATTCCTGTTTATTTGAAGGTAGTAGAAAAAAAAAAGAAACTGTTATTGAAATAAAATTCAGTTTTAATTATTTCAGTGTTTGCAAGTGCCAGCCAATGGCAGGAAATGTTTACATTTTCAGGTGGTTTTGTTTGAATCTCTTAAGACTTAAGGGGTGCTGATCAGGGATTATTTTATATAATTTCATTATTAAAATGACACTTGCAAATATGCTGCTAATTAAAAACAGTGATTAGATAAAATCCATATTCTGCAGTCCAAAATCTGATTTTAACGAAGCTTCTATGCTAGTTTGGTTTTATAGAGGCTTAGAAGAGGGTGAAATTCCGTTGTTTTCACTGTTCTCAAATTGGTAGTGTTGGGCTTTATGCTTCCTGCTTTTTTGGAAGGAGGACCTGTTGGTCTTTGAGATGCAGATTGATCAGCAAGACATACCTTGTACTTACACTTCAGGCTCTGGTTTCCTAAGTGGGGACTTGCAGAGTTTGCAGCATGCTCAAAGTCTGTGATAATGACTGCTGCACACAGGCCTGAGCACAGTGATGGAAGGCAGCAGCAGTGAGGTGTATCTTTTGGGGAAATACACACCCAAGTTTCCATCTTGGTGTAACCCAAAACTACTGCTATTCAAAAGGCAGCATATATATATTAAAAAAAAAAAAGGAATAAAATTCTAAGCACTTTGCCATTTTCAAAAATCCTCTAGAAGACATTGAACCCATCTTGAAGGATCCAATTAGCAAAGTTATTTGTTCAGTGGCCATTCAGAACTGTAAGTAGTTTTCAGCAAGTTTTAATTTCTGTGAATCCTTGGAAACGGTGAATAAAAGAAATATTTTCAGTTTCAGAGCAAGTGCCCATTTCTTTCATTATGACATCTATAACACTGTATTTCCAGCATCGCAATCCAAATTGTCTAAACATAGAGGGGTTTCTATTAAAAAAAATTGGGGTGGTTCTATTTATATCTCTATAGGGTAACATCATGAACCACTTTTAGAGATTGTGAACTGGTCTTTTCCAGTACATGTAACATTTATTGCAAATGAAATGCCAAACTTGGTGACCAGCATGTGGTGCCCAGAACAAGGTCACTGTCTGTCATGGGTATGGATCTTCTCTAGATGATAAAAATCTGCATCTTCCTAGAAGATAAAATCCCGCTTTTAATTATTGTGCCACTTAACTGTCTTTTCCAGGGCTTTTACATCTCTAGTATTAACTGTAAAGATCACCTCTTAAATGGATCAAACTCATGCCTGCTGTGACTTGGCTGGTAGACTTGTTGTACCACAGGAAATACAAACATACAGTTTGATATTCTTTGAAGGTACTTAGGAAACTTTGTTTTTCAGGATGAGGTTGTACAGTCTTAGAAATGCAGTTAATTAGCATTTATTGCCCCCAACTCTATACAGGTATTTTAATAGTCAATATAAATGTTAATATGTCTTTCAATAGTGTAAAATATTTAAATATGTATGTATCTGATACATAAGACAATTTGAAGTGCAGCTGAAAGGGTTAAGGCTTGACATTTGCAAGGCAGGATGAATGAAATGTCTCTGTTCTACAGATTGACTTTTTCTTCCACCAACTGCTCCAACTGGAATTAAGTGACCCCACATTACTGAAGCTTATTAACCAAGATATTACTAGTTATAGAAACTGAAATGGTTCTGCTCAGAAACTTTCAGCTTATAATGACATATAATTAGCTTACACATTTATAGAAATCATATTAATAACAGTTAAAGATTTGAAGCTAAGCTGTCTCTTGTTTAAGAATGCCAAGATTTCAGGATGCAAGTAAATAGTTTACACTATCTGAAATCTGGCCTGCTTAAAATTGGCCATAAATCATAAATACACACTGTTTATATATTCTCTTTAATAGCTACATATATATATTTGTAGTCTTGAGTGTGTTTATATGTACACATGCACAAAAATTATGTGAAATAATGTAAAAATAATTGCATAGACAGAAAGAATTGCCTGAAAACATCCTTATGCTTATAATATTTAAGTAAGCTCTATTTTTAAATGCATAGAAATGTAAATGTTCTGTTGTAAATTGTTTCTTCTTAGACAATTATGCAGAAATGATACTGTGTGTTTTAGCTGCCCTGAGAAGCACCAGTATGGCCTAGCATTATGTGAGGGCCCATTCAGATACCTGTGTGTATGTATTTATTCATCTACAAATACCTTTCTGTAATAGTGGAGTTTCAAAGGTTAAATTACAAACCCTTAGTATTATTAACTTGACCAATTAGGAGGTTCTGAGAATTATGGGCTACAGCAATTGTTCTTTTTTCCCAGACATAAACTTTTCAGTAGCATGATATTTATCACAAACATAATTTCTTCTTAGTACTAGCAAAATTTGCTCTGAGATGTGCAGACAAATTGAGTTTAGAGGTTTCATGGCAAAAATCATCCATATTTCAAGTGTCCAGGCTGGTTCTACTTTGGTTTGGGAGTAAAAATATGTATGCCTCTCACATAGGCTGTGGAGTTTTGTTTATGACTGATGCCATTGCCCCAGCTCAGCACGTCCTCAGCAAAGCCTCGCAGCCTCCTTCTCCACCACCACCAAGTCCAACTGTACAGCAGCAACATCTCAAAATCCAGTAATACCCCTATTTTTTTTCATTTTCCAAAATGATGTCAATCTCTAAAAAAAAAAAAATAAAAAAATTCAAGTTATAATTTTGATATAATTATAAAGCTCAGATTACTGTCCTAAAGCTGGAATATATGGAGAGATTTTAAAATGCAATATACCTTCCAAGATGCATAGCAGAAATTCTGCTCTATGATGAAAGAGTTCATGAATATGTCTGAATATAGATAATAACTTGATTTCTTTGTTGAAGTGACAATGTGTTCAAAGACTTTCAGTTTATTACCTCTAAATTATATTGTATTCTGTTAGTCCCTGAAAAACAGGACATATGCTAACAGATAAAACGAAGAGATAGAATCTCGGTTTGGTTTATGATACTCTGCATAGCCCAGCTGAGTGATACAGCCATATTTCCTACCCTACTTGACAAAGATACTTCTCAGAGGATTTTTTTTTCTTTGTACCTCTTCATTTTTCCAATAAAATGTAGTGGACTTTATCCTAGTCAAAGCTTCATCTGTGTGTCTTCACCACAGTGGCCCTGTAGTGGGGTTCAGATGAAAAGTGAGAGTAGAATAATTAAAAAAAAAAATAAGTCAAGGAGGGGAAGAGGCTTAAAGTACTTTCACATACAAAACTTCAAGCTTTTATGTTCACAGTGCAAAAACAATGCTTCTGTTTAATTCCATTTCTTCTTCATCTAGTACAAAGAGAAATAAGTAATTGCCTTGCTTGTGGAGCTGTTTTGTTCATTTTGCTATGTAAAATTGATGGTTTGAAATTTTTATAGAACTGGTACTTCTAAGAGTATCATTTTTCATTTCACCCTTTCTATTATCTCAAATAACATACATTTTGTATTGCCACACTTTTCTCTGTTTATTCTTCACACTCTTGGTTTTGTACAATTGAGTAGCTCTGAAAAATAGCATAGATATATTCGTAAAAGAATAACAATACTAGGTGAGCGTTCTTTAGGAAAAAAAAAAAGCAACTTTCTTTTGGCAGTTTAAAGCTCTGCTGGAGTAAATGTAAAGCTGTGTATTTTATCTATACAGCATTGTGAAAATGATGAATGCACAGTAAAATTGCAAATTAGCACTGGATGAAACCCAGACCCTGATACAGTAGAGGGAGATTAGAAATGATTTGTTTGGTCTCTGTGGGGAGGTGTGCCAGATGTCCCTCTGTTCAAACAATCCCACGTGATTAACCCCTGAAGCAGTACTCTTTGTAGCTAAGGAAAGTTGCTTGCCTGCTCTCCACACCATGTTAGGCATTGCCTCAGGAATGAAAGATGTTCCCACCCCTCTGCCACCAAAAGATAATGTCCCACAAAATATGTGTCAGGTGTGGAAACATCAGGTTTAGGTGAAGGGCATAGCTTTCTATAGGTTAAGGTGTCTTAATTCCAGACTATACAATGGTGCAGTCTAAGACAGTCAAGTAATGCAGTTTTACTGTAGTGGACCTGCTTTTTGTTGACTAGTGGTCTAATTACATAAAAAAGGGAACTGTTTGCAAAGTAAGGGAAGGTGATATTGAACAACTTAATTTAAGTTTCTCTAATGTGTCTGTATAAAATATGCATGTGCATGTATTCATACACATTGAATGTATGTAGTTTTTTCACATACTAGAAAAATTATCTAGAATTAATGCTGAGATTGTGCATTAGTGATTTGGAAGAATGGAAGTGTCATAATAAAGACTTAGGCATGCTGCTGGTGTAAATTGATAGAAGCCTAGTAAAGTCAGAAGATAGCCTGTCTTTAAGACTTGATTTCAGTTTTGTCCTCTGGATTTGTATAACTCAATGAAGATAATAATTGCATGAGCACAGTTTTTCCCAGTAATTAATAAATCACCATCTATTTTAGCAGTTTGCAAAATGAAAACCTTGCTTTCTTGTGTAATGTTCTGATTTTTTTAATACAGATGAACAGAAGCAACTAATACTCTTTGCTGTCTTAGTTTGCTAAATATCAATACCTGCTGACTATAGATAGCAAGGGACTCAGTACATGCCAGTAAGAGACTCACCTGCTTACCCCTGAGTTTAGCTGGTATCACTGTCCTGCTCTTCAGCACACCTGAGTAATTCCTCTTAAGTGTTGTGTGTCTGCCCCTTCCTTGCAACTGGGCTTTTACCTGGAAACATCATGTATCTTAGTTAAGGTAGCTTATTTGAGTGGCTAAAAAGTGCCTTCAATTTCCTATAGTTACAATGCAAAAGTGCTTCTGTGCAAATGAGCTTCATCCCAACAGGAGTCGTAATTGCAGAGTGCGTTTTTACGGAACAGGAACTGTTGTGCAGCGTTTGAGAGGGCACAAAGGCAGTGGAGACGAGCAGTGTTTCTGTCCTGATGCTTGATTTCCTAAAGAAGTGAACCAAAGGAAGGCGTATGTATGTATTTTCCGCTCTGTGACAGTTGTTAGGAGGCCGTGCCCCACGGTTAGTGTCTGGAGTCCCTCAGGCCACACAAAAATTCATTATGGCCATTCTAGAGATCATGAGTGGCAATGACTTGGACCTAAGCCGAGCTGACATTTTGACCCATATTTAGCTGATTAGGGAAATATTTCCATTTCAAATTTGGCTTGTGCTGTAGGCTACCAGGAAACTAGGGCACAGATTCCCAGAGGGTGGGGGTTTTGAATTGGATGTGTGTTCAAATGTATGCTTATGTAACTGTGGCACTGCTAAATTACACACCCATTTGTGCTTGACTATTGAATAGTCAAAAAAAGGCATTGCTCCCTAATTTTGCTCTTAATTCCCCTGCCAAATTTGAAAATTAAGCAGGAATAAACTATAGTCAAGAAACATGATAGCTGTGATTTTTTTTCTATGCCTAGAGGTCAGCGTGTTTAAAGACAGAGTAAAGTTTACAAAGTTCTTTATGGCTAGTAAAGGGTGGAACTATGGTGTTTGTGAACCCATCTTAGCCAGGTAAGCATGACATTTCCTCAGCAACTGTGAGATTTGAGGTTGGACACCATGACTCAAGATTGAGAAAATGCTCCCAAAGAGGAGTTGTACTGCCTTTTCAACATTATTGCTGCATAGAATAGTGATGAAAAACTCTGTGGTTAGAAGCTAATAGTTTTTCTTGTAAAAATTAATCATGGATTTGTGTGTAGTCCTTTGTAGGAATGTAGGTGCTTGAAATACTGTTTACATTGTACTTCGTAGCTGTTTGATGTAAACAGTTGCGTAGTAGGAAGTAGCTTTTAGCTACCAGCTGCGTGCTTGTTTTTGTAAGGATTTCTCTGCAAGAGAACCCAAACAAAAAAGCTTCTTTATTAAAAGAATATAATCATCAAGTTGTTTTGCTCATCCCAACTTAAATGATTGTAAGCTTAACTAATTAGTCTAATTAGAATAGATGCATAATAGATAATAAATACAATATCCTGAAAAATTTCTATGAAAGTATTTGTTTCAGGTATTATACAATTTAATTGCTAAAAGCTTGTTTCTTTTCAAAAAGTGACATTTTTATTACATATATATTCACAAAATGTAGACATGATGGACTTGGAGGGAAGAAGAAATATTGTGACAAAATTTGAATGTGATCTATTGTTTCAAATTAAATAACACATTCTAAAAAAAAGTAATTTGATTATATATACCTCGTAAAACTGTCAGTGTTGGAAAATGAATTAAAACAAAGCAACTTTACTACATTTTAATATATCTTTATTATTTAGATTTATCTTGTTACCATAATGATAAGTTTTCTGTCATTTCAAGTAATTCAGCAAGATTTAGATTTTTTTAATTTCCGCATCAGTGTTTGACTGGCTTCTTATAAAGCCCTTTTGCATTTTTTTTACAGTACTTCTTTATCCAGTCATCCGTCTCTAGTGTATAATGCAACAGTAGCTATCCCAATATCTAAGCTTGAATCAAGCTTTCCATTTTATAATTTTTTTTTTTTTAATCCAAGATTCTCCCAAAATAAACTTATCTCTGAAATTGTAAATAATACATCATGACCAAGGTTTCATTTCTGGGAGGAGTATATGCATGGAAAGAGTTTTTAACAAGAAATCTTGTAGCGTAAGGGTACCTTGTACCTGCCTTTTTAATACAAATTTTTCTACCTTGTATTTGGACTGAAATCACACTGTTTAACAGTATCATCAGGATATTTCTGACACAAAAAGAAATTCTCTTGTCTAGAAAATGTCATGCTAAAATAAATGTTTATAAATTGTGTGTATCAACTGGTTATGTACATTTTGAAATTTGTACTTCTGAAATGCAAATTAGTAATGGTGGATCAGTGAGTGCCACCCATTCTGTAAAGCTTGATCGTTCAGTTCGAGGTCTTCTATTTTTTAAGCAGCTCTGCTGCTTGTAGCAGAGTTTACTTTTCAGGGGCTGCATAAGCTAAAAATGTGAAGTAAAACATTGGGAAATTCTTTCCCTTAGTACTAATGAAGTTGAAAATATTTTGTCATCTTTGTTCTCTATTTCTGGGAAGTCTGTTGAGATGTAGAACAGACGTCATTTATATGAAGACAACATTTATATACAGGAAGCCAGGTGTCACAGTTGAGAGCTCATCTCAAGAACGAAGCTGTAGCAGGTTCAGAGGCATAGCCTGTAGTCCTAAATTTCACACCTACATGTGAGAGTACATATTTACTCTGGCAGCAATTACAATGTGCTTTAGAGTTCGAACTAGAAATTCTAATCACAAATGAGCATTAGAAATTACATGTATAAGTTTTTCTAGGCTTTGTGGTTTTCGTAGAAATGTTTAAAATGAATTTGAATGTTGTGGCTGCTTCATGAGGTTCACTGCCCCTCTCCTTCCACACTTGAGTTCAATTCATTGTTCCTCTTTATTCCAGTGTGAGCTTTAAGATATGTTGGAGTTTGATTCGCCATCTTTGCTCACTCCACCATTATGCAAAGTTTTAGATTGTGTTTATGGTATTGTACTTCACATTTGTGTATCATCTCTTCCAGCTGGTTTGAGCATGGGAGAGTGGACATCAGTGGCATACTTGGCAAAATGAGAGAGAGAGGCAAAATGACTCTGTTTAATGTCTGATACTGTGCAGGCGGCTGAAGAGATGGAGAAACGCCAGGAAGCTCTGCTAGGATAGGAGGAATTGGTCTTTCTGCAGACCAGTGGAAATGTAGTGGTAAGGTTCGTGGGTTGCAGTGGCAGGTGTTGGCATTTTTGCAGGAGCTACTGGGACATGGTCTGCAGGCTTCATAGTTAGACAATGACCTTCTCCCTCCTCTTTCCCCTGGCAAACATTCTTGTTCTCCACTGATGCCTCTGTGCCCATACTATGCTGATGCCCCTCGCCTCACCTCTGGCTCACTTGCCATCCTAGTGCCTTTCCAAGACAAGGAGACATGACCATGGAAAAAAAGGCCATTATCCTGATGTAGCTGTAAAATAGCATACTTGGGTGAACTTTTAAAACTCTTTAAATTCCTGTGTGAGCATGATGTTTGGTCTTTAAAGAAAAGCTTTTGAATAGTATCTGCTACACTTGTATTTTACTTTTTTTCCCCCTGTTATTATTACTATTTTCTCTCCCCCTCTCAAGGAGGTTTTACAGTCTGCTTTCCCTTCCTTTAGGTCCTGATACGCTTTCCTCTGTTCCACTTAGAATATAACATGATGACATGACGCCTTGTGACCTGCAGAGTGTGTCAGAGAGTTTTAGAAACAGAGAGGAAACATATACTCCAGTCCTGGTATTACTTCTTATCAGTGCATAAGAAAGCACTTAATGTGGATTTCTTTGCAACATGGGATTGGAGGATGGTTATTTTTGCTTCCAGTACAGGCTAGTGGTTTGTGACTGTGATGTTCTTTTTTCTATTTTTGCTAATGTGCTGGCAACTCACTTGGAAAAAATGCTTTTCAGGTTTATTCATTGTGATTATGCTGACTTTTTATTAAGATTTTTTTTCCTGCCTGTCACGTTCAGTTGAAAGAAAACATAAGAAGTTAAATATAATCAATAGTTCTAATAGACTGGCAAAAACCCTTATAAACATTAGTTTTGAAGGAAGATGCAGCTATATGATGTTTGCTGTGTGATGTTCCCCAAGTTTCATTGTCCCAAGCTATCCAGTTTCAGGAAGCAAACTGCCATCACTCATGGCAAAGGCAGCAAAATTTTCAAGAACATTCTGGGAAACAGGGACTGTTCTTCTTTGACTTGCCCTGAGCTTAGATTCAGGTAAAGAGACTTTATTTCCGTTATTATATGGATATGGAATTTGAGATATTTCCCCTGGCCAATGTAATTGCATTGGTGTGTTTCATTACTTTTCAATATTTTAGTATATGGATACTAAGTGATCTGTGTAATTAACAGAACCTATCGTGAAAATGTAAATAATGTAAATACAATTGCCACAAAAGTCAGCTAGCCTGTTGGATTCTGTTCTCAGTGGAAAAAAGTACTCAGAAACTGCACTAATTTGCATAAATCTAGTCTGGTTGAATTTTGTCTTTTAATGAGATGGTTCCCAGGATATCTAAAGAGAGTGGAGAAATAGGGAGGAAACTAAGATTAATAACCAGTAGTTTGGTTGTGCTCAGAACTGGAGTTTCTATGTGAGTTAATATATCAACATCATTAAGGTGGCCTTAAAGGAGTAAAAGAAGGAGAAAAAGAGCAATTGTCTAAATACTGTTTCCATTAGAATAAGTCTGCAGACTTATTTGCTTGCAGGTGTTTTATTCAATTTGTCAAGAGGTCTCTACATTTGTGGCAGCTTTCTTCTTGACGAGTTTCCCCGTGAAGCGTTTTGTTTGCATTTTTTGCGGTTATTAAACACTGCTTAAAAGGCGATATCCAACTCTTGCCATGATTTTGTCCTTGTTTTTTCCTTTTAAATTGGAGGAAGGATCTCTTGAGTTGCAATACATTGCTCTCTATGAAGCAATACTGCAGGAAAGGCCTAAATGTAATATCTAGAGTTATGAGTTCAGCAGAAGGGGATAAGCTTTGATATTTATTAGTTACTACTTTAAAGGAAAAAATAAAAAAGCCAGCTTCCGCATATCTGAATCTGAGGAAGAGCTGAAACCACAATCTCTTGAAAAGTGAGCCATTTGTCACACTAACCATCTCCAAACTGCTGAAACCTGCTAAAGAGAATTGTGCAATCAAGTGCAGTGAACTGCCAGAATATCAAAGTTTAAAAGATCTGCAGAGTCTTGATTTAAGATTTGGGTTAAGTTTTACTGATCTGAAATTCATTTAAGTTTTTAACATGTATTATAGACAGAGATAATTTGCGCTCTAAATTGGATGGTTTTATTCCATCTTTGTTAAGTATCTAACCAGGCTGCACTTCATAAACAATTAGCGAACCAAACCATTGATTACGGGAAATAAAAACACAGTACTGAGTAAGAAGTTTTATAAATGGGAATAAATTAGTAACTCAAACTAATTTGTGTAGTATAATTGTCAGTTCACATTCACTTACCCTCAATTCTCTTGCTCTAGTTTTTATACAAATCAAAATACTACTAGAATATTTTACCAAATTGGACACTTGCACAATTTTGGAGGAGAGAACCCTACATAAGGCAGAGACTAATGAAACCATCTAGTTTGTCTCCCTGAAAATATGTGGTTTATTGGTAGATTGTTGAATGTAATGTTGATTCTTATTCTGCATTGGTATTGAGATTTAAAAGCAAATTAATCTAATCCTTTTCTGAATAATGACATTTTAATGACTCAGGTCAGTCTTCATGTTTCATCTTGTAGTTTAACAACACTAGCATTCAAATGGTTGAACTTCGCTGTTAATGCCCCTTTTAAGACAAATGGCATAAATTGCCAGTTTAGCAAGGATTTTTTCAATCTAGTCACAGACTGAGAAAAAAGCAAGAGATTGAACATATGTTTCTATGTAGTGTCAGTGACTGGAATGAGAAGAAGCTGATCAAGA
This sequence comes from Sclerurus mexicanus, assembly GCA_013396755.1. Lineage (NCBI taxonomy): Eukaryota > Metazoa > Chordata > Aves > Passeriformes > Furnariidae > Sclerurus > Sclerurus mexicanus. The sequence continues at coordinate 4,157,237 of VWZF01006750.1, read as the reverse complement.
ACCTTTTAGGACAAGGGTTGGGAATTTGGAGCCAGTTGATTGGCATATCAAATTATATTAGACTGAAAGAAAAAAAATGTGACTAAACACTGGTGTGGGAAGAAGAAGAGGAACTCCCACCACATGCTCTATCATGATATTCAATAATTATACATGTTAGTTTCTCTGAAAAATGTAGTTTGTGATGAACTGTGTTGTTGTGTATTTGAAAATGAGTTTCTGCATTGGTATAGAAGATTTTTGCTTCTATTGGGCTCTAAACAAGCAAACCTGCTCTATAAATTGCATGTTAGAAACATCTCTGGTCCAGAAAGCTAGATAATGGTTCCTTTCTTCCTTTTATTTTTTTTTCTCTTTCCCTTTTTCTTACTAACTCTGCCTTTTCTTTGGAAACAAACAAGTTTCTTTAGGGAGAGAGAATTTTTCTCTATTTTCAAGGGATTTGAAAATGCTAGATCCAAGTACAGGTAGCTGTAATCAATATTCAGTACTGTTGTGGAAGACTGAACAGAATAAATTTTCATCTGAAAGTCTCTAATCCTGCTTCCAGTTACTACCAGTCATGAATACACACAGTCTGTATTTTACAGTTTGTCCATGAGGTGGCAAACACTGTTGATCCTTGGCTTGCCACAAAGAGTTATATTGTGGCAGTGTTGCTGATATTTTTTACAATCAGCGTAGTAGTTGCAGCAACCTTTCTGATGTTTTGCAATAAAGGTGTTTTCCTTTCGCCAGTACGTAGCAGCATCGTGATTTCTCTTCTGAAAAATCTGGTTGAAAAGGTTATGGTCCCTTGCTTTTCTCCCCTCCTCCTTGCCAGATTCTGGCTCAGCTACAGTGGCAATTACTGCCTGTGATTTAAATGATGCAGTGCAGAGAGGAGTGAGGAGCTGGAACAACGTGGTGCTAGGAGCAAATTGCATCAGACTTTAAAAAAAAGAAAAAAAAAAAAAGGCTGTTGCAAAAGAAATTCTTGGAGGGATTCATTACCTGAGTTTCCCTGGGGAAAAAGTATATAAGTTTATCACTTAATTTTTCCTCTTTTTCCCCTTCAGCAGTTGACTTGGTAATCTTCAGTGATTTCCCCCCAGTCTATACTGTCCTTGATAAATGGCAGTCCTGTGAGAGAGAAGACTAGGAGTTCAGTTCCTGCAGCTGCTAGGTGTTTTCTTGTAACTCTTTGGAGGAGTCCATGGGAAAACACAATTCACCATCACCAGTCTTCTACTCATATAAAAAATGAGCTTCATGTAGGTAAAGGATAAGTAGGTGACATGCTATAAACAGTTTTTCTCTGTGAAGACTATTCCTTTGCCTGGTGACGTTGCAGAAGTTATACAGGCAGCACAACTGGTCAGTGTCACAAAGATGAGTCCTTTGATCAGCAGCTTCTTGTCAGTGGGAGTGGGATGGGCTGGAGCGATGTTGTGAGGGATTTACTAGATGTTTTAAGACTTCTGTACAAATTTTTGCCATGTAAGAGCTAAGTATCTTTATTATTGCTAACAAGCAAATGAAAGAGAAGAACCACAGGATGGTTAAAAATCAAAAGTATGACCCCTGATTGTAGGTTATATTTGCAAAGATAGTATTTGTGGCTGCAAATACAGGACTTGCCTGTCCAGGCAGACCCCTGCACTGCATGGACAGAGCGGTTGGACCTTTTGTGTGGAACCTGCAGGATTAAGGTCCTTGTGGCAAACTACTAACAACCAAACAGCGTTAGCTTTTAGTAGAAACTCCAAAAGCAGTTTATGTGTTTTGTCTGTATGGGAGGTTGCATAGCTGTGCTTCACAGATCTCCCCAAAGGGATGTACAAAAAAGAAAAACCTCTCTCAGTTTTTCACATTTATAGAATTTAGAAATCTGTGGTGATTGTTCCTCACAGGTATACAAATAACTATGAACTCTCTTATATTCAGAATATGTTATTAAAACAAAGTCTTCCTCTAATTAAGTTTAAGCACTCAGGAATCTCTGACATTTAGCCTACTTAATAGCATCTTTCATTTTTGTTATTTACAGCAGGTCTGCTGCTGGCATTTATGTAAGGTCCATTTCTTCTTGTACTTGGTGTGTTAATTCCTTATGAAGCTCCATATTTAAAGAGTGTCAAGGTAATAAAGTATATGTACCCTATGAAAATCAATAATTATAAAAGTAGACAATTCTCTTCCTTCCAGATTCTCTTGCTTACCAGCTCTGGGATACAGTGTTCTTAACTTGAGCTCTGCACTGTTGCCTTTTATAGAGCAAAAATCAATATTCGTGCTTAGCTCTTTTATGGCATCTACATTTGCCAGATTCGTTATCTGTGTGTTACAAATGAGAAAATTGAGAGCAGATATGTGACTTGCCCAGGGTCATACCTGAAATCTGGCAGTTTTGCACATTTTCTGACTGGAGCTGAAACCATTAGACCACTTTACCTGTCTCTGAAGAATTACATGAAGGCGATGTGCTGGTCATGCATAAATAGAAGTTTTGCTGTTGACGTCAGTGGATCAGAATTTCTCTCATGTTGTTTGGATTTTTTTCCTCAGTTTGTCTTTTTGTTGACTGACAGGGAGGATATACATGTACCCAAGAGTTTATTGAAACAAAGGGCAGCTGCTAGCAGCTACATTATGAAGAGAAGGAGAAAGCAGAAGGTGAAGTGAAAAGCCAAATTACTTAATCAGGGCCACGATTTACTGCCTGTATTGATGTGTAAGTATTTCTTGATTTTTCGAAGACTGCATCTAAAAGTATTTTTCTAACATGGAACGAGTAGAATTAGATTTTTTTATTCACTGGTAAATATGTGTCCTGAATAGAGAAGAAGTATAAATATAGTCTTGTTTTTGAGATTTTAGGGAAGGAATTGGACTCTTTGTTTGCTATTCCTAGGAGGCCATATCTTATGGGAATTTTGAAGTCTTATCTTACTGACTATGGTTCTCATAGAAAATATAAATGAGCCTTTTTGCAGCTATTTCAAGTAAGTGCAGATAAGGGGAAAAAATAGAGAATTTAAGAGATGTAGTCTGATAGTAGTGTTTTACATTGAATTATCACAGAATCACAGAATATGCTGAGTTGGAAGGGTCATCAAAGTCCAAGTCCTGGCCCTGCACAAGACCATGCCCAAGAGTCATATCATGTGCCCGACAGTATCATCCAAACACTCCTTGAACTCTGTCAGGCTTGATGCTGTGACCACTGGCCTGGTGAGCCTGTTTCAGTGCCCAGCCACACTCTGGGTGAAGAACCTTTTTCTAATATCCAACCTAAACCTCCTCTGACACAACTTCAGGCCATTCCCTTGGGATCTGTCACTGGTCACCACAGAGAAGAGATCAGTGTCTGCCCCTCCTCTTCCTCTCACAAGGAAGTTGTAACTGCAATGAGGTCTCCCCTCAGTCTCTTCTTCTCCAGGCTGAACACACCAAGTGTCCTGAGCCACTCCTCACACGGCTTCCTCTCAAGGCCCTTCATCATCTTTGTTGCTCTCCTTTGGATACTCTCTACTCTTAATATGTTTCCTATATTGTGGTGCCCAAAACTGCACACAGTATTCAAGGTGAGGCCACCCCAGTTCAGAGCAGAGTGGGACCATCCCTTCCCTTGGCCAGCAGACGATGCTGTGCCTGATGCCCCCCAGGACAGGGTTGGCCCTCCTGGCTGCCAGTGCACGGCTGACTCATATTCAACTTCCTGTTGACCAGGATCCCCATGGCACTGCTTTCCAGCATCTCATTCCCCAGTCTGTATGTACATCTGGGGTTGTCCCATCCCAGGTGCAGAATCCAGCTCTTGTCTTTGCTGAACTTCATATGGTTGGTGATTGCAAAGATGTCTCCTTTCTTTACTGTTTCTTTTTTATCCATTTTGTAGATAGGTGTTTTCAGTGCTTTGCTATTCTCAGTTGTGGCAACTAGTTTCGCTACCATCTACTAATACTATATTTGTGCAATGGAAAAGTAGCTACAATACTGCAAAAAAATTATATTTGTTCAGTGCAAAAGGGAACTAATCGTTAGGGTCTCATTTCTAAATAAACCCTGAACTCTGAGAGTGGAAAAAGTAAAGATTCTGACTGTGTTGGTTACTCCTACATTTTAAAAATCTGCTTTTCCATAGTAATTTGTGGAAGATCCTTTCTTAGAACTACAAATACTTTGTTTCTGAAAAATCCACAGCCTTAGATTCTTGCTGGTCCTAAGGATGTTGTAGAGATTGCAGTTTAATGATTCTTGCTGCAGGATAGACGAAAGGACTGAGCCTAATCAGTTTAATTGGGACCTGAGTATGGTCATATACACTCCTATGGCTTCCATCATGTCGTGGGGACAAGTTGCAATGCTTTTCATCAGGTTTTTGCCTTTGACTATGACTCTAGTTACAAGAATTAAGTTTTTTGAAATTCCCTGCCTTCCCATAGAGAATTTTCTCTTCTGTAATTTTACAGAAGAACATTGAGTCTCTTAAACAGAATAAAATTGCCCTTGTTGCTGTTATTTTGTGGGATATGCTGTATAGTATGAGCTCTTTAAGAAGACATTAGATCATACTTTTCTCCATCTGATGGGTTCTTAATCAGCAGGCCTAGGATTATGTTTTACCTAGATGAATTCCATTTGTTGGCAACAGAACATTCCCCACTCTTCTCGGTGTCAGTTTATGTCTCATAGAGAATAAAAACTGTTGAAAAACATTCTCAGACTTATGATTTTGAAAGCTGTAGTTCCCAGGTCCACAAATAATTTACCATCAATTACATTTTAAATTATCATCAGTTGGAAGTAGGAAATGGAACTACTTCTGTGACAGACTGGTTGAAATGTTTTGTCCAAATAACCACTTTATGCCTATGATATATCTGCATCAGTCCATAAACTATATTTTCTCTCTCCTGAAAACTAGTTTCTCAATGTAGTTATCGAAGAAAAAAATCACTTTGTGCAGTGAATTCTTACCATCATTGTCCTTGATGGTTCTATTTGTGTATTGGATGTGATATGGTGCCCATCTAATTAAAGATTACTATCTCTGGGAGGGATGTAAGGAAAAAACAGAGATATTCTACTGAAAATTTCAGACACTTCCTTGATTATTTTAGTTGTTTTAGAAAGCTGTTTCCTTTTTCTAACCTTTCCGGAATGAAAAAAATGTATTTGCAATCACATATTATTAGAAAATGCATATTACAAATATGCCACTGTGATTTTTAAATACTCTTACAAAGTAGTTTTCTTTGCATGGCAGCCAATTCATCATTACATTGAAACAATAAGATGTTTTACCTCCTGATGGCTAGTGCTATAGCTAAATGTTCAAGGTCACTCTGTCTTGGATGGATTCTATTTTTAACATACATAGCATTTTCATTTGGCTAATCCATGAACAAGCAGTCTTCTTTTTCTTTTCCTTTAGGTTCTTTGATAAAACTTGCCCGGGGACTCATTAAATCTTAATTCACAATACAAATCTTAACTCAGCTCATTCCCTGCAGTGTAGCCTGTCGTCAATTCTTTGTAGATTTGTCCTTTTGTGAAGTAATTGCCTATCTTCTAACCCCTTTAGTTCTCATGCTAGCCTGGGAGTTTCAGAGAGAACAGTTCATGATTGTCCCCCCGAAAGACTAACATGCTCAAGAAGACCAGAGATAAACAATATACTTGACTTTTTGGGTTGTTTTAGACCATAATCATCATGTAAAAGCTGTGCACAGCCTGTGCACTGTGTTAAGCCTATTACCTAGAAGTCCAGCCGAGGAAAAAAAATGTAAGAATATGCTTAATCACTTAATTTTGAAAGCATGAATAATTTTCTTAGCATCAATGAGATTACTGGTGCATAATGCAAATGGACTTACGTCCTGCATCGATGTGAATGTTCTGAAAACATTTCTGCTCTTTTACGGCCACAGATAACCTTGTAGATACAATTACTTTAAAAATTGCCAAAAGTACTGGGTTCTCCTGGGATTTCAAGCGTACTTAATTTCTGACCTTATTTAGAAATACAGGAAGAAGGCCTCCTGTGGAAAGCTGGTCATAAACTAGAATTACAAGGTAGGAGACTCTGTTTGATGTTTAATAACAAACAGGATTGTTTTGATTAGTTGGCTGTTTAGAGGGTTGCTTGATTTGTTTGGACTTTAATCTATGTATTCTCCAGGCTTACAGAAGTCCTAGAAAGCAGTATCAGGATGAAAAGCCAGTTCTGCAGTGTCTGAAATAAATCAAGGGAAAACCCCCTCATGCTGTTTAATGGAACTGTTGTGTCTTTTCTTCAATCTTGAAAAACTTCTTAATTTCTTTCAGTGGTAAGATTTCCAGTAGCTTCTGTGGCATTTTATGTGCTTTAATGTGGTTTAAGCGTATAAAGGAAGCATATCTTATTCTTAAGTATTCAGATTGTGAGCATAATTCATAATGCTGGAAGAGCCTTTATCACAAACTTTGTTCTCTCAAAAGGTATTTGTCATGACAACACCTTTCAAAGGTGAAGTGAAAGTGACTTGCTTAATGAAATAGTAATTTTTAGATAAGTCCCTCTATCTAAAGATGTCCCCTTTGAGTTCAGGAATAATAACTGTGCAAGGAGCGTGATTTTATGTAAATTATTGAAATTAACACATTACTGAAACTCTGAAACACAATACACCAGTATGTAACTGAGAGGGCATTTCTGTAGAAAGTTAATTAGGTCTTTTTTTTTTAAACAACAAAAAGCAACTTATTTTTCACAAACTAAAAACCCCCAGAAAAAAAAAATCTACAAATTGTTTCCCTTGGTCCCAAGAGATGGGATAGCCAGTTTACAAATGTAAATGCAGTGATCAGTGTACATCGCTAAAAGTATAAATTTGTCTCTTATCACTGTTGTTCTCCTTTTCTGTTCAAATAATTATCTGTTTTGACTTCACAATATTATTTTTGAGCCATGTCTTAAAGAGTTTGTTAAAACTTGTCTTCGTGAAATAACGACATCTGTTTGCTGCAGTTACTGCTGCTGCTGTTTCAAGAAGCACTGCTGGGTTTGACCATTTGGGAATTTATTACATTTGTTGTGAAAACCTGCCTTTCTGATTAACTGCTTATGTTCAGTCCGATTAGGATCTCTGAAGTGGGAATCCTTATGGGTGATTTTAGGCTCTTACAAGCAGGGAATGAGTATGTGGCTGGTCTTTTACAGTCTGAATTGCTAAAATGCTCTGCCTGTACATGACCAATCATTTCACTACAAGGAAAAAAAAAAATTACACAATTTCTTCTCCCTCACTGAAATCTGTAATTACTTGATGGTATAGGTGCCCTAGGGTTTGATGTTCTTCAAAAGAACAGTAAGTTGGGGCACAGTTATTGTTTGGGAAATAGTATACACCTCTACTCTGTCCTCTTTCCTCAAGGATTTCATGTTCCCCGTACTTAATGTGTATTATTATTTACAACACCAGTATGTTCTGACTATGTGTTTCTATTGCATTACTCACATTCTAAATTCAGTGTGTATGATAATGTACTTGGGGGTGCCATCACAGGTAAGACTGCAATCAGATGGATCCTATCAGAAAGCTAAGAAAAGAAAGTCTCATTTTCAAAATAATCTTTGAGAAGTACTGGAAAAGTATATAATCCCTACTGCATAGGTGGGGAGCGAGGGTAAGTGTTTGAAATACAGAAAATTTAAGTACAGGAAGACTGTGGAAATTAACACTCTCACCCGGTGCTAAGAGTGGAAATCAGCGTTAGATGACTGACTTCAGATTTACCCAGTGTGGGGTGGATAGTGGCTGCTACAAGAGGGTGCTTCTAGGTGTAACACAGAGCAAATGTGAATCCTCTTTCCCTTTGTGATGGGAACTGGACAATACAGATACACTGAAAACTATAAGGAAAAAGTATATGTTCAGAGTTCAGAACCTGGCTAGGGTGAATATGATCGTTTATATCGTGCCTGATCCCACAACTGTTTACTGTCGCACCACTATGTACCATAGCACTGTATGTACCGTAGCACTACTACTACTGCTTTGTCTTTAGCTCTGCCAATCAGAGCATTTGCATCTTACAGGTGGCATTTCAATATTGCGTTCATTGCACTGCTCTTCTTTGTAAACTGAGTGCCATCTGGATTTTTTCTTGCCTGGGAATCTCTAAGCACAGCGTAGTTAATTAGTTTAAGACTTTAGGACACATTCTTTGGACTCCCTTAAAAATAAATAATACTTAATCTGTTTGTATTACGTTTGATAGAAGGAAAAAAAAGAACTGACACTTTCTTCTTTTTCATTATGGTGATAAAGGTGAATTTAGGAAAAAAAAGCAAAAAACCCCAAACTTTAAAGCAAAGTTCCTTTTAGAGACCCCCAGTCCAAAGGTATTTATGTTTTATGGCAGGTGTTTCAGCAATTTTACTAACTGGAAAATTAGATGCTGTTTCTATAGCAGCATCTTTATTCACTAATTGGTTTTGGCACATTTTAACTAGCAGTAGCTCAGCTAGACACAAAGCTATTCAAATGAGACATGTGAAGGTTTGCACGGAAATGGTGAGCCAGTGCTGCAAGTCACTACATTAACCTCTTGGTCCTGGACATAAACCAGGCTCTCTGTGGGAGCCCAGGCAAGACCTTGGTGGCCTCATTTGTGTTACTAAAGCAGAAGAAAACAGGAAATTGGTGGTGGTGTGATCTACAGTTCTTCAATTCCCATTCTTCATTTCTGTATCAGTTTCTGCAGGGTCAGCAAACTCATGTCATTTTCCTTTTCAGACTGCCTTGCTGCTGGCTCGACTGGTTTTCCAGTGACAAGATGCTGTTCCTTATGTTTGGGTGGGTGATGTGTCTTTGCTGATCTCCAGAACCTTTGAACTCATCTTCCCTTGACCTCTCTTGAGCTTTTTCCTTTGGCTCCCACTGAATATTTGCCAGGCTTTGATCATTGAAGTTACCTCTTTGTACAATGTCACATTTATGTTCTGTGCAATTTAAGGGTTTTTTTTACTGTCTCTTTGCATGTGCCTTGCAGTAGGATGGAGCTCCACTGACATGCTGCAAACTGAAGGATTTTCTTTATTGAAGCACATTATTCCCATATTAAACTTTGAGAGGTAGAGCTTGCTATGCAATATTCCTTTTTTTCTTTTTTTTGCTCTACCTCTCCTGAATTTTGTGGAGATTTTGAAGTCTTGGAGGTTAGTAGAATTTGTGAACAGCAGTTTCAAATCTGTTTGCTTACCGCTGCCCCATCCCTACATTCTATATGGCCTTCGCATCCACCCTTCCTGTGACTGTAGGTACAATGTTAAGGGGGAGAGGGCAATTGTGTAATAGTCACTATGGTTCCTTCAGTCTTTTTGAGTTACTTAAAATGAATTTCAAGGGCTTCTCAAAGCGAGAATAGTATGAAGTATTTCCCACTATATGGCTGAGTAAGGAAGGCGTAGTGGCTGTCTGAGCACGCATTATATATTATGTTGGAGAAAAAGAAGATTCCTGTTTCACAGGCTTTGGGTGCATGAGCTGCATTGCGAGGTCTTGTGTGTGTGTGTTCACAAATACTTTAAGTTACTCAAAGTACAGTTAGAGCCGTGCCTTTTTCCCCTGCAAGCTCATTATGTGGTTTTGTGCCAAAATATTGAAGAGCTGTGTGCCATAAAACTGCTAATAATTTTTCATTCTCAAGTATATTTCTTAGGGAGTAGTGAAATAACCCATTTTGATAATATGGGTTTAACTTCAAAAAAAGCCGTTCTGTAAAGAAGGGATCTGTTTGAAGGTGCATCCTTTGGGCACTGGATAATCTGGATATGAGGGTTTGATTTCTCAATGTGACATTAGCTACTGTTAATCATGCCTTGACAGCTTTTAAAATAGCTTTTGCAGTTATGATAGTTTTGGGTTTTTTTAAGTAATAGTAAACTCTTGTTTTAATGAGATTCATACTGATAAGAAGTACTCAGATGTCCAAGTTCTTTCGTGGGATGGCAAATATACTGTTGGTACTGTAATGATAAACGTTTGTGTTCTACGATATAGAGCATATGCAAAGTTAAAGGATGAGTTGGGGTTTTATTTTTTTATTTCCCGTTATATGTCAATTTAAATGTTTGTTAATTTGGGATAAAGAAAAAGTACTCTGAACCCCCAGATGAGTTGCTGTATATATACTTCATGCTCTTGTAGTAGACATTCTCTAATAAAAGGAAAGGAAAAGATTTTGAAAACCAATGTTGATTGTTATAACACTCATTCTAGGACAGTTGTGTTTGTCCTCCTTAGTTCTTATTAAGCGGTGTCCTTTATTTGACAGTAGCATAGCCTTAAGGCTATTACAAAAAAGAAGAAGAAGGAAAAAACACCTCAAAATAAAATAATAAGGAAAAGTCAAGGTGACTCTCATCAGTTATACAGAAAACAAACACATGTTACTTCAATTTTTGTGGTACTTATGAAAACCGGTATTGTATCAAATCCCAGGTGTATGTATATGTGTAACTAACACTCCCCTAACAAAAAAGCTCTGTAATATCTTGCCTTGTCATTCAGGTTTGAATTCTGCTGTGTTTAATAACCTCTTTTGCACTAGTTACTATTTTTTTATGTCTAATCTCATTTGTTTTGTAGTAGAGTTGTATTTGTGATTTGGGAAGTTATGAAATTTCAGTTAGGAGACTAGACACAGCTTGAATGTATCTCCAGCAGCACAAAGTTTTAATCAAATGAGAATTGCAAAGATCCCCAAACCTATACCTAAAATGTCTTCAGCAGTTTGGAGTTCAAAGTAGAAATGTCACCTGCCTTATTTTCACTTGTGTTTTGACCTATGTTTATTAGACATAATTTCCACACAGCTTGTAGCATCATCCATCTGCTGTAGCTGAGATCTTCTTGACTTGGCATTGTTACTGATTCTAATAAGAGAAGCAGACTTTTAGTCTTTTAATCCATCTCCTCTTCCCAGGTTCTCAGTTTCTTCTGTTTCCTCATTTTTTGTCCTCACCTACTTACAGTTTTTTCTTGCTTTATACATAATTTTTTATTTTTTTTCTACCATCCATTCAGTAAAAAGTTGGATTTATTGTGGCATGTGCCCTACCAGTAAATCTGATGATAGTAGTGAATTTTAATACATCAAGTGCTAAAAAGACTTTTTTTGGTTTGGGACTGCATAAAAACATTAGTTCAGTTGCAGAGTGTGGGAAGGAAGAAATGTTTTGTGCCAAATTAGGTTTTGTTGTGCCACATGCTTTGTGTGAAGCATGTAGCATTGTATTCTTAGGGAAATATGCACTAACAAGATATCAGGGCATCTGACAAGCAACAAAGGCAAAGGGCTGAGCTGCATTCAGAGTGTTTTAATGTAGTTACAAGGCATTCACTTGCTTTGAAAACACTTTGGTATAAGAGGTTGAAAAAACAGTGTTCAACTGATTATTTCTAGATAAATGTTGAGAAAGGGACAGGCTTAAATGGAATAGAGAGTGTTTCTGAAAGGTGTGCTAGCCCTCACACTGAAGGAAGTAAAAAATCAAGCAGCAACAGAAACATGCATAGTAATAACACCACACAGGCAGGTCACAGTAAATCACTGCAGCTGTGTATAAGGTGATATCGTGGGGGGTTTTTGCAATAAATTCCTTAAATAGCTAAGGTGCTATTGAAACACTGTGCTTAAAGGCTTCTGTACAAAGCTAATGGGTAGCCCTGAATTACATAGAATGTTTTGGGTTGAAAGTGACCTTTAAAGATCATCTCGTCCAGCCTCCCTGCAATGATCAGGGATATCTCCAACTTGATCAGGTTGCTCAGAGCCCTGTCTGACCTGGCCTAGAATGTTTCCAGGGATGGGACATTCATCACCTCTCTGGGCAACTGTTCTGCTGTTTCACCACCCTCATTGTGAAAAACCTGACCTTCCTTCAGTTTAAAGTGATTACCCCTTGTCCTATTGTAACAAACCCTGCTGCAATCTGTCCCCATCTTTCTTGTAGGCCCTCCTTAGGTACAGGAAGGCTGCTTATAAGGTCTCCCTGCAGCCTTTTCTTCTCCAAGCTAAACAATCCCAACTTCGCCTTTCCTCATAAAAGAGGTGCTCCACCTCTCTAATCAGCTTTGTGACCCTCCTCTGGATCCAATCCATCAGGTCCATGTCTTTGCTTTACTGGGGACCCCAGAGCTGGATGCAGCACTCGAGATGAGGTCTCACCAAAGCAGAGTAGAGAGGCAGAATCACATCTTTCAACCTACAGGTTGTGTTTCTTTTGGTGCAGCCCAGGATACAATTGCCTTCCTGGGCTACAAGTGCACGTTGCTGGGTTGTGTGCAACCTCTCATCCACCAGCACCCCCAAGTCCTTCTCAGCAGGGCTGCTCTTGTTCTGTTCATCCCCAACCTGTATTGATGCTGGGGCTGGCCTTGACCCAGGTGCAGCACCTTGCACTTGGACTTGTTGAAATTCATGAAATTCTTATGGGCCCACTTCTAGAACTTGTCCCTCTGAATGGCATCCCATCCTTCAGGTGTGTCCACTGCACCACCCAGTTTGGTGTCATCTGCAAACCTGCTGAGGGTGCTCTCAATCCCACTGTCTCTATCACTGATGAAGATATTAAACAGTACTGGTTCCAATAGACCTCCGAGGGACACCATTCATCACTGATCTGCATCTGGACATGACAAAAAAGGTAAAATACTGTATTGCTCAGGTGAGCATAGGTCAAATTAATTCATATATATGAAACTAAATGAAAACAAAGACAAGAAACAGTTAGCAAAGCTAAATCTGGTAGCAAACTTCCATGACTGACCATATGTTCAACAAAGAAACATATTTTATTGAAGTAATTCAAAAGCTCAGATGCTGAAAAAAGTTGATCAAAGCATGAGCACATCAATCACACTATAGTTTAGATATTGGAATTTTTGTGATTTTAATTTGCCTGCTGGTATTTTTATAATTATTAATATTTTTAAGGTTTAACTGTCAAGGCAGTCTTATCTACAGATTTTGGAAACAAAAAGCAAATATTTTCTTTTTAAAGGAAAAGAATAGACAGGAAAGATAACTGTCTTCAGGAGCTGAGAAATTAAGACATTTCCTACCAGGCAGTTGGAAATTAAATTCTGAGAGCTTGTCATACTGCCTGCAAAAGAAATATCAAAATGAGATGTATCATGTCCCTTTTCTTGTGTAGTGCATGTTTTATTTATATCTTAATTTGGTTTTGAAAAGCTGAATCAACAATCTGAAAAAAGGGTCTTCTGCTTGAAGGTGATAAAAATTAACATACATCTCAAAATCTTTCTCAAGTAACAGTTTGCTTCAGCTTTGGGCATAGGAGGAGAGCTTGTGTCCAATTTTTTTTTTTTCTACCAAGTAAGGATGATATTGTTTTCTCCCTCCTTGCCTACCTCATCCCCACCTCCTGCAGCAGTGCTTTGTTGTAATGTGAGCATTTACAGTTAAGTCCAGGACTACTAACACAGGAGCCATCAAGCCTTGACCCCATGGCAATTGCTTTCATACAGACTGAGAGAGTTCATCTTCTAATAACCATTCCTTTCCTTTCTTGGCAGTCAGTCACCTTCTTCCTTGTGTTTACTCATATGATTTATTTATAGATATATATTTTAACTGTAAGCCTCACCTCTAGTAAGAGCTATCAAATTAGTTTAATAACTCATGTTATTTGTAATAATGAGTTATTTGTGTTAGCTACTTGTATTATTTGTTACAAATAAAATTAAAATTAATTAAACTGGAGCTTTTACAAATATTCTCTCACTTGTGGATTGTCAGTATCTTCATGTGGACAACTAATAAATACAGTGAGCGCTCCATACTGTCTTTGAGCTTGCACGAGAAGAAAATACTTTGGCATGCGAGTGACTTCCAGTGACTTTTGATCAGACTTGTAGTGTAATCATATCAAAACTGGGACTGGTAATCACATTCATGGTGATTTGTACAAGCTTCATATTCACCCTTTAGAAACAAGAAAATGAGTTTGGCTTGCTGGGGTGTTTTAAAAGGAGACAATTACAGGAAATAGGATACAGAGCTGTGGAAGTATTTATTTATTTATTTAGTAACCATTTATTTAATGTGGCAAAGCAAACATTGCAGATCTGCACTTTTCCAGTGAATATGTGCATAGATTTGCAGTTTGCAATTGGGAGAGAAGTCCAGATTTCACACGTTGTTGTTGTGGTTTAACCCCAACACAGCCACTCACTCTCTCCCCCAGCAGGATCAGGGAGAGAATCAGAAGAATAAAAGCTGGAAAACTCTTAGGTTGAGATAAAAAAAACCTCTATATTCTCATCACTGTGTTCAGTGCAAATCCAAAAAGCCAAATACTAGCCATTGTAAAGAAAATTAACTCTACCCCAACCAAAACCAGCAGAGATGCTCATTGTTACATATTTCTCTTTCACATTAACGTTGTTTTTTATGAAATCACAGGAGGCTATTTTTAGAAATAAATGAGCGCTAGTGAAAATATGAGCTGAAAAGGTAGCTGTAAATGTGTGCTTCGGCATTAGGTTCTGATTAAATTAAAATTGGAATATGAATCCCTAGGCATTCAGTTAAGCTTTGTACAAACATTTACTGCAGTCTTGTGTTCTGATCTAGATATAGTCATCTGATGGTCTTTGCACTTTTCTCTATTGAATTTTTATTTTATGAGTTGGTTGAGTCAAAATTCATTGTTGACACCTGGTTTTCAGCAGGAGGGGAAACTACAGGACGAGCAAAGGTCTCTTCCACATAGAAGAGTGCAAAGTGTGTAATAATCAATCAACAGGATGTGCATATATCTATACCACATGGATATTTGAAGTGGTTCTTGAATATTCTCAACACACATCGCATGTGTGTGTGTATATATATGTCTAAATTCAGTTGTATAGGCAAAAGCAACAGCAGCTAAAAGTGGGAAGTGAAAATAATTACCTTCACAAACAGAATCATTTGACCTTTTGCTTCCTTTTGAATCTAATGAAGAAATTTTCCTATGGCTGATGCTGGGAGTAATTTGAGGCTAAATAAGACCAGCTTTCAAAAAAACCCAAAAACAAAAAACCAAACAAAAAACACCAAAAAACCACAAAGAAACAAAAACCCACAAAAAAAACAACCCAACCCAGTATAGCGCAGTGTAGCAATTTATTGCATAGAAAGCCTCTAATTGCCCTTAAATTATATGCCAAATTGACTTGCTATATAATTTAATGAGTTACTTTTTTATAGTTGTTTTTAAAGACATCTCTTGTGTTTGCCCAACAATGGCTAAACATCACTTTGCAGAGCTGGGTATCATAGTTATGAACCAGGTACAAGACATTAGTGGAAAGTTTAGTTCAGATAAGAGAACCTAAATACATGGAATCAGACTGTCAGCAGAAGGGTGGCTTTTGACAGGATCAAAGGGCTGAGGAGAAAAGGGGTGGAAGTTGCCCAGCAGTTTGTCTGAATTTCCAGTGCACAGCCCTAAAATAGAAACACTTTTACTGAACCTTGTACAGTTGATATGCGCTAAATAAAAGACTTATAGGCAATAGTGTCTAAGAGACCTGTAAGCCCAAGTTTATGAAAGACTTAAATGAGCAAAACACGGTGGCTTTAAAAGAACTTGTATAAAACTGAAGGCAGGGATAGGAAAATTCAAGTTCTCTTAAGTCTTCTGAGAGGAGAAAGAGTCAGAAAATAAAGTGAATAAGAAATTAATGTAACATAACTTCTGAAGTGTGAATGAGATGTCTGAAAATGAGTTAATATTTTCCTATTTATTTTTTTTTTTTATGTTCACAAAAAGTTTTCTTTAAATGTAAGAGCAGTATTTTGGCAGATGTTGAGGTGAGCAGGGATCCACAATTTATAAGAAATTTCTACCTAAGCGATTTGAGCAGGTTTTTTTGCTAGTAAGAGTTACAATGAAGCATTCAATTAACAAATGGAAGCTAGCTGTATAGAAAAATACTTGGATTATCCATTTGAAACACGTATCCTATTGCTATCACATAAGGGAATCTAAGTACCCAGAAAGACTGTTACTGCCTTGTCTGATTGTATCTAGATCTAACATAGTATGTATAGGTTGGCCTTCTGAGATTACAATCCAAACTCTGGTGTGAAAGTGTATTTTGGGATCTTTCACTTATATGTGGAAGCAGATTGCTGAGAAGTGCATGTAAATGTTGATTCAGAGTTGAAAACGTGCCAAGAGACTGCTAGTAAAATATTTACTGGTAACTTTAAGATGGAAATATGTCTTCCTTATTGAACTATAACTACAGTTTGGAATGTATTTGGAGGAGGAACATATATTAATCTATCTATAGACTATGGAGCCACATTTGCTCTTGGGGCTATTTTCTTTTAGTAATTTTGTTCGTGTCTGGCATAGATTTCAAAAAAATGAAAATGAATGCGTGTGATTGTGTGCTATCATCTCTAATTGCACATAGATTGAAATATTTTAGAGTTTTATGAAGGTCTTATGTTATTTCAGACCACTCTAAAAATATTTTTTCTTGCGTTTTTTTTAAGGTAAAATACAATGCAATGTAAAATCTAATAAAGGAAAGAGACACAAATGATAAGCAGTTTTTCATCAGAGGGAATGTAAAGATTGAATGTTGGCTATATTGAAGCATTAAAGTTGAATAATGTTATAAAAGAGATTAAGTTGTAAACAATTGTTTGTGAGAAGGAATGGAGAATTTTACTTGCTTGGGGTTTTTTTTTAGCATTTTCTAATCCTGTGTTTTTGAAGGAAAAAGAATTCTTCTTCTGTTTGAGTTTTACTTTAAACCCTTGCTGGTCTTCTTTAATACTACTATTTTGACTATTTTTTTAATTTATTTTTATGCAGATGATTTTTTGTTCAAAGTCTCAATCTCCTCATCTCTCTGTATTCAGCTTGTCAGAATTAACCTGAAAGATGCATGGTTTCTACATAAGTAGAAGTGGTCTTAGCACTTAAAGTTTTAAAGGAGGAGTTTTTAAAATAAGCAGTTGAGTGAAGGCTAAAAGGTGGTATATGATTTTCAGGTAGGAAACAGAGAAAAATTATCCTAACTAGCACAGTCCCATTGAATCAGCTCACAACAAAAAGAAGTCGTGACAAAAAGCAGATTTTTCTATCAAGATGGTAAAAATCCTGAAACCAAAATGAATGACTTTCCATGGCCTGAAATGAAAAGCTCTACAGCAACCGTCTCAGGCATTTATGGAAAAGCAAGTGATAAGACATTACTACCAAGGTATAGAGTGAAGTTGGGACTCACATGGTAAAAGCAGCTGTTACAGTCTGGAAGAGGCTGAAAGAGGCAATACTTATATCAGGGAGGCTATGGATCATATTGTGACAGTGAGGATACACTGGAGAGCTACATAGGGGTCTTCAGTTGTGAAAGGGCTTTTGAGATGTTTGTGCCTAGCAAGGTTGTGTGCACAGTAAAATCCAATGATCAAGAAAGTGTTAATGAATAAGTTTCTCACACCAAAACTGAAACTCTGGAGAAAAGAAATGGAACTTGGTCAAGTCTGAATGTTTTAGAATATGGTGACACCGTATCTGAAGACATCTAAAATCATTATATCAGTTTAAATACATATATATATATATAACCTTTTAAGAGAAGCCATTGCACTGAAATAGTAGATCCAAGGCAGCCTTTACTGAACTCAGAGGAGCAGCACACTAGTCAGTGCATTATTTCACTCGGTGAGTGAAGTGATCTGTCATACAAGTGTAAAGTATCACAGCGAAGCACATCGTACCATTTTAATATTTGCTCTCTTTATGAAAGAAACATATTCTGCTCTTACAGGAGAATGTAGGAGTGATATAGCAAGTTTTTCTGTCTCTAAGAAGTCTTATACATCCTTGATGTTATGCCATCCTGCGCTGATACGGAATTATCTTTCAGAACACTTGTGAGAGTAGTTGAACCTTTTTTATGCAGTAATAACTAAAACTTTGGTACAGACTGTCTTTAAAAACTGGGGTTTTTATTCTTAGTAGTACTGTGAAATATTCGGAGGTGTTGGTGTGGTTTCTGTGATGAGAAGAAAGGAATGTGTTCATATTCAAAGTTCATGTCAAAGTATAATATGCTTTGTATAGGAAAAATGCTGTATATCATGAATTAGCCTCTTTTAAAATCATAACATGAAGTTGAGGTGGTTTTGGGTTGGTTTTGGGGTGGATGTTGGGGAGGGGTTGTGCTTGGTTTATTGTTTTTTTTTTTTTATCTGCCTTTTTAACCGTGTAATAGGTGGGTTTGTGCTCTAATGGAACAGAGGGCACTTAGTGGAAAAGCATTCATTTGATGGATAGTGAGCTCTTCTATTTATTTCTGGCATTGATTGGTCTGTTGTTAATACACATCTTTGTGGATATTTCTCATAGAAAGTGACAAAAAAAGAGCAGCAGTATTTGTGTAGTTATGCTGCAGAGGAGGTAGTGAGGTGAATTGATTTGGTCATTTCATATATCTCAGTACTCAGGCTTCCAAGTTGCTCAAGGTGAACCCAGAAGACTTCAGTCACTATATCAGTTAACAGCAGGTGAAATATTAGCTTCAGAGCTCAGAGAGATGTAGGAAACATGTGCAGTTGATAAAGTATTTTTATTTAAAAGCTTCCTTTGAACAGCAAGCTAATATATACTTGGATGTTTTGCTTTGTTGAATAGGTTGCATTATGAGCCCTTTTCATTTGGACTTCCTTGCTGCTGTTGTCCCAGAATAGCTATAGTCATAAATATTTAGACTGGTTGCTGTTTGTAGTTGTTACTTGAAAAAGTTGACAGTAACTGGTTTTGCTCAATGTGAGAATGTGAGAAATAAAACAGCTGTGGGAACTAAATGCCAGATTCCCTTGCAGAGTTCATTGGAGTTTTCAGCGAATACTTAACTGTGACTTCTGACAGAAACTGTGTCATACTCTCACCTTGACAAGATTAAAAATTGATAGTGTTTTCAAAAAGAACTGAGTTTTGTAATGTTCTGATTGCATTTCTGAAAGCTAAGTGAAAAGAACTTGGAAATGACTGACTGAAGGAATGTAAATGGAACAACTGTGTATCTGCTTGTCTGGTGCATAAAATCCACATTCATTTTAGGGCTGTCTTGGGTAATCAAACATTCCTGCATTAACAGTGAGGGGATGCTGAGGATATGTTATATGGAGGCAAAAAAGATAAAATAAAAGCATCTCTTATTTTTCTCTTTTGAGGAACAGAGACTGTGGCACTGAATTACATGGCGAAGGAACGTATAGAAAAATTAGTCTATGCCCTGGTTCATGGGGAACACAACTCCTAGGGAATTTGTCCTAAGCATGAGTTAACTAGCTGGTTAGTGCTTAGTTCAGCATCTGATGCTATGGTAAATATTAAATAAATTAATCTAATTGCATAGTGCGCTTAAGACTTAAGCCTCCTGGCCTTCCCAGGCCAGCAAGCACTTCAGACTGAAATCTCAATATATTGCGACACAGGCTATAAGGTGCAGGCAGGAATCAAGACCTGAGCAGATCTGTTTTCTTCTCCTACTGTGTTGATGTGCAAAGCAGTCCTAAAAACTGTGTTTCTTTCATTGGCCTTTTGAATAGGCCAGGTGTTATAAATGAGGCATCCTGGCATCCTCACTCTTAGAGTCTCACGGAACCCAATGGATTCCTGACCTCTGACTTTTTAAGTACTTAGACCTGTTTTATCCTCACACATATATTCAAAAGTTAAATTTGGGAGCTGTCTATTTTTAAACCTTCACTGCCTAAAGCCTCTAATCAGAAAGAGTAACTTTTTTCAGTTTCCTTACATGGGTACATGGCTGCTGATGAAGTGTACTTTACAGTGCTCATTAGACTATTTTGGTATTTGTTGGAAGAATAATGTATGTAGCAATATCAAGAATATGATTTTAAATACCTATTCCATGTTAAATGAATTATCAAAGAGAGATTTATTTATGCATGTTAATTTAAAAATTTCTTTAGAACTAATTGAAGTAGTTAGGAAATTTAAAAATGTAATCATAATAAAAACTTTTCCTGCTTCTCGTAAGTGGCAACCTCACTTCTCATTAAAAAAAAAAAAAGTTTCTGCACAGTGATCTAGAGATGTTGTTTCTGTACCTTTGTTCTGTACATTTACATAATAAAGGTTTAGAAGGTGCCATTGTTAGCATGTTTTATGTACCCTTTGAAAGAACTTCAGAACATTCTAAAAATGAGTTACGTACTTTAAAATGTATGGAAATCAGTGTCGTGGTGGATTTAATGCATGCCACTGTGTTTAAAGATGAATCCAAATTCAAACTGCTGCATACATAACATTATTTTGCGAGGTGCTATTCTGTAAGTGATGTCTTAGTTAAAATTATACAACAAAAAGGTAGGGAAGAGTTAGCCACTTAGAACCTTTAGGTGCATGTGCTAACTTTTATAAACCATTAACTCAGTAACTACAAGGTAACTAGTCATCTACAGTGCCTCTACGTTATCGATAGCATTATCCCTTTGTAAGGCTCTACATTTCTATGAATCACAGGGCACTTGGAAAACTTAATAAAGGGTTTAGCACTGAAGCTATCATGGAAACCATGCTTTCAGGATTAGGTGTTGCATCACACAGGACAGAAAAAAAGTTATATGTGATTGGAACTGTTGCACTACCATGAGTTCTAGCAGAGCCTGAATTTTCTACAGAGAATATCTGAAACTTGTCTTAGTTTTGAAAAATGCTCTTTATTATTGTGCCAGATGATACGGAAGGATAATGTTTATTTCTGGAGTTTACACAAAAAAAAAAAAAGGAAAGGCAGATCTAGTTAAAAGATAAAAGTATGTATCTTTTTCCTTGAGAAGGACAATTACGCTGGAAATCAGAAATGTTAAGAAAGTAATGCAGTCAAATTCATTGGCATCTTGCTTTTCAAAGTAGCACTATGCAATTGGAAACACATAATTCGCATCAGTAATGATAACAGTAATAAGCAATGAATAATTAAATTCTCGGTTCTTTGGTTGATGGATTTGTGTAAGTTGAGGCTGTGTAAATGTCTTCCTTTTGATTCATGGCTGGGGTAAATGTAGATGCTGCACATTAAAAGTATAGAAAAAAAAGAAAACTTCAGGCTAAATAAGCAAGCGATCATTTGTCAGACCAATTTACTTTGCTCTTTTTGTTTTTATGTATGATTTCACAGATCATTTTAATGTCTTTAAATAATGAACTGAAAACTTGCTTTTAGGAGTTGCCTTCATATAAGGTACCACTGCATACCTCGGCTTTTCTAGAAAGCTACCTTTAAGCAAAACAGTAGCATATAGTTGGGACAATGGGGAGATGGTGCTACTGCCTTTATGCAGTGTGTGTTTTTCAGTATTTCTAGCTTTGCTTTATGTGAATTTCCTTAGTATTTCAAATAACTGTATTTTGTTTTTGAAAGACTTCAGGGAGTGCTGGAAATATTAGGTAAAGCCTTAGCACCTACTGAAGAACTCACGTGAGTGTTAAATGTACAATTGGATTTGGTACCCAAACCAATTTGCCCTTTGGCTACTATGAGAAGTTACCTGGAGCTACCTTCAAAGGTGGACTTTGGCAGTGCGGAATTAACCCCAAAAGTAACTGTGGCATTGGGGGATAGGGCACTTGCCTGCCCTGGAGGAAAAGGCTCTGAGCACTCTGTGTGTTTGCACTGTTTTCCTGGTAAACAGGAGAACTTACTGCGTTTTCCTGGCAGCCTTGAAAACAAGAGATGCAGTTAGTGGGGTTTTGCTGCCCTAATGCAAGTTAACCCCAGCTTGCCCCATTGGCTACTTGTTGCAGTGCCTGTGACCTCTCACTACAGCTGCAGAAAGGAGTTGGTCTTGGAGTGACAAGCTTGGGATGTAGTGAAACAAATGGTTTCTGCAGAGCTACCCAGCACTGCATGTGGCCATAGCATAGCAATCTCAGTGTCGCAGCCATGATGTCTTAAATTAAGAATGGTCATAATTATTCTGTTTTTCCTTTAAAAAAGGGGTATGGGATCAGTGATGTAAAGATGGCTTTCCTATAGCCCTTTCTAGATATGCATATGTATGCTTCACTCATCCTAGGTAAAGGAAAATGACATTTTACAAGAGCTGAAAGAGAAAATTATCTCTAATAACCTGTGCCTAGCTGTCTAAATGTTTTGTAAATCAGTTCCCAGCCTTGACTTCTAAGAGATGATGGAAGTCAAAATGACTTCAAAGGAAGCCAAGCTCCCTTCAAGTCTCATAAGGTTCAGGTGTTTGTTTTTTGGGGTTTTTTTTAAGGCTTTGCTCGCAAACTAAATTTTACTGTAATTTAGTCAACCTTGACTGCCCATTCCAAATTATCAGTATGCCCTTTTACTTTGGGAAGCAGAATACAGTCTTGGACAAAAACTCAAAGCAAACCTCTGATTCATGGTCTAGATTCAGAATGAGATAACATTGTTTTAACAGTGCTTTTCAAATTTTATACACTAAAATTTCTCTTTACCTAGTCATCCTCTTTTCTTCTCTTAGTAGTTTGTTTTTTCTGGGATTGGTTTGTTGATTTGGCGGGGGGGAGCGGGCAGGTGTGCTGAGGGAGGTTGTGGGAATAGAGATCACACTGGGAAGAGGTTTGCCTACAGATCCTAACCAGTATGACTTGCTTGGTATTTGATTCATGGTTTGATTTCATGCACAATTGGTATTTCAGAGGTGTGTAGTAATTGCTGGCATAATGGACAAAAGATGAAGTACTCTATCTACTGGAAGAGTATTCCGCCTATATTGATCAGGGATTTAATAAAGCTGCTTCCTGTCAGCTGTCTAAAAACTGACCCAGTGGGGACATGTTGAATTATGGAGAGAAGATGAGGAGGAAGTGGCAGGAATCAAACAGCACTACACTCACTCACCTTCACACCTGTTTGAAATGTACTTTACCTTCAAACAGTGACAGTATCAGCTAAGATATTGGTTTAATTGAGTCTCCTTATTATTGTAAAGAAATTCATATTAATATATACTCTGTACGTTATCCTTTCCATCAGATTTAATTTTTGACAACTGTGAGCATGCCTATCTTAGGCTGATACTTTTTTTACTTCTTTCTTTCTCTCTCCTTTTTCTCTTTTTGGTTCATTGTGTTCACTGATGGGTGGATTACTCATAGAACATTCGCCACTATAATTTATGTTTATCTGAAAATAGGAACTGCAGCTCTTCAGTAATAACAGACTCCTCTATCTAAACAGTCTCTATTTCGTTTCACTGCCTTCATTTTCTTCATGTCCTGTCATTTTTTTCATTTGCTGCTGCTGTTAATCTGACATCCTTTGCTCCAAAAAAAAAAATGTGTTTTATTTACAGGGCACAGCATTTGGAAGTGCTCCTGTACCTTCTCGCAGGCAATTATGTGAGTCTCTTAAATTCTGCTCTGTGTTGTAAAGATGACTATGTGTTCATGTGCTGTAGCATGGCATGCCAATATAGAGTTAATGCCCTGAGGTCAATATTCAACCGCTGGTGTTGTATATTGCCTGTAATGTGTTTGTAGCTAACAGCTTCTATTGACCCCTTCTTTATTTCTTTGTTGTGTTTTGTTGAACACATCATAAAATGGGGCTGCACTGTGCACTATAGAGTTGCAAGAAGGGAGGAAAAAATACCATGATGGCTCAAAGTCTGGAGGGGAATAATATTATAAGATCATGTGTGCAACATAGTTAAGGACTAACATTGTTAAAACTAAAGAATCCCTTTTTCCTGTTTTTCAAATTAGTCTCTCTATTGCACAGACAAAAATAAAAAAATCTGGACCTCAAAAAAATGAAGAAATGGAAAATCAAACAATATGGTGTAAGGCAGACATTACTGAGACCAGCTTTATTCTTTGTAAGACTTCTAATTAATTTGAAGAACAAGTCCATCCACTGAGTTGAGGAGGAAAGGAAAGGGAACTTTTAAAAAGGGATCTCATTCATTTTTTTCCTTAAATACATTGGGATTATTGATAATAAATAAGATTTCTTTTAAATGAAAATAAATTCCCCCTTGTCCACCAAAAATCCAAGAAATCACAAACAAAATGTGCTATATATTAAAAAAAAAAAAAGAGAAAGGCTTGCATTCTTATTCAAGATGATCACTCTGCTGCATTAACAGTGTTTGTGTGTTCATGTGTATATTGAATATATAGATTCTCAGAATACCATCAGACTTTGAGATGAGGACTTTCTTACATTCCTTATTTCTGTCTTTCTCCTCCTACCTTGAGTTAATGTCCATCCTAAAGACATTGGTGTCTTCCATATGCATATAATAAGCTACAGCCATGCACTGCATTATTGTAATTACTGTGCACTGCATCACACTGCTGAATGTCAAACAGATTCATTATATTAAAACATTACAGGCTTATAAAATATAGTGCAGTTTGAACGATGCTTCATTGTTGGCAGTCTTGAAACATGTTGCTTGCATAAATTCACTGGTGCTGCTCTTGTGTATTCCTAGGAAAACATACAGCATTTGTCTATGAGTGTGGGTCTTGCAAAAGTAACAAAAAATATGATCTGCATATGACTGTCCTTTCTTTTGTGCAATTATCTAAGATGTTCCTATTCTACGGGATATATCTAAGGGAAGAAAATATCAAGATGTAACACTCTTCATGAAATATAATTGTTCTCCTATTACAGTTATTTAAAGTGTGGTGGAAAGAATTAATATTCTCATTGAGTCCTTCAGAAAAACAGTGCTGAAGTTATTTTTATCCAATATGTATGTCACTTAGCAGTCTGCTAAAATGCAAATTCAAATTTCTGCCTGGCTTACTCTCATTTAAATTAGTGCTGTTACTGATTTATATGATTAACAACATCAGTGAAGACTTTGGAAACACACTGAAACAATAACATGCTTTAACATGCTTAATTATAAATAATCAGCACTGTGTATGGTTGACAGCTTCCTTCCTTGTATGGACCCTCCATTTGAGGTGAATGATGAAGTGTCATGTAATGAAGTTACTGGGATTTGAACATAATGCAAAGTGTGAGAAGGGCAGAAAATGTTTTATTTGCCAAAGACGGGTTAAAAATTTGGGTAACAAAATGAAGATGCAGAACTCTGAAGTGAATGGAGGAATGGTTAATGGCTGGTTTAAGTATGTGGATGAGTAGGCTGGAAGAAGTGGTCAGAATCTGTGCTTACTTGATGAAATAATAGTAAAAGTAGTAGTAAAACTAACATCGCTGAAATGATGAGACTTGAGAAGTTTAAAACAGCATATATAGAACATGTCAGTGGCTTAACTGTGAAGTGAATGGAAGCAAAGGAAACATGTAAATAAGGGAATCCATGTCATCGGGGGAAATTATTTCAGCCAGCTGTTTGCTGCTTTTGTTTTTTTCTGGGAGACAAAGATTATATGGAACTGTGAATATGTTGCTGTAAAGTTCTGACAGGAAGCTGGAATTAGAGCTTGAACATCCTGAGCTTGTCTTTTAGTCATTGGTGATAACTTTTCTGGTCCTTGTAAAACACTGAATGTTATTATTTTTCATGTACAGAAATGGGAAATGAGGACGTCAGGGAATCCAGAGCAGCAGTGCTACTGGATGAGTGCTGTGTCCTATCACACAGAAACTGAAAGGTAGCAGAAATGTTTTTTCCAAATGGTGTGACCAGTGATCCTACAGTAACTCTACTGCAATGGAAGAGGCAAGATTAATTTGATATCAGTTCATGTGAGATGTTTTAGACTACAGGGTACTTGTGTGTGCTTCACCCCTAGAGGAGGGTTGGCTCTGTGGTGGTGTTGCAAGTCATTGCGAAGTCACAGAGCTATGGGTATCCAAAGCCATTGTAAACACTGAGTGGCGTCTGTGCCGTTGCTGTGTTACCACATTTCCTCTTGTAGCCCAGGGTCCAGAGAAGCTGCTGGTGAAATGTGGCAAAGTAGAGAGTGGTCTGGACTTAAGATGCTGTTTATATAAAACTTTAAAGTAAAAAGCTTCTACTCATAGGACGTTCTCTGACTATAAACTATGAGACACTGAGTATAAGGATAGCTAATAAATTCCAATATGGGAGTCCAGACTGCTTACCACAAGATAAAAACTTACCTTCTGAAATTGCAGGGCTGCAACTTTGTTTCTGTTTTAGAATAGAGACACAAAAGTGGAAGAAAAGAAACACAATCCAAATTGATCAAAAAAAATA
Source organism: Sclerurus mexicanus (assembly GCA_013396755.1). Lineage (NCBI taxonomy): Eukaryota > Metazoa > Chordata > Aves > Passeriformes > Furnariidae > Sclerurus > Sclerurus mexicanus. The sequence continues at coordinate 4,130,996 of VWZF01006750.1, read as the reverse complement.
AGATCATCTGTAATTAGCAAGAAAAAAAGATTCAAAAACAGAATAGGGAGTCCAAAGTGAATATAGATGTCATCAGGAGTCTGATGATAGCTGTATGTCACAGCTTTGGTTATTGGAGTACTGCTGACCTGAAGGCAAAACACAGATTTACAAAATGCAGTTATGACTAAATAAAATTTTGTATCAAAGCAAATGCAGCTCCAGAGATTTTGGCAGAATGGGAATATAATCACTCTAAGGTGAAAAAGGCTCTCATATTTTCTTCTGTCTCTTGTCCATTACATAGAGTAGAAGCACAAATGCGTTAGTGAATCATATGAAGAAGAGTGAACCCCACAATTCTGAAAACACACATGTTCATTGAAAGAATTCCTTCAAACTGCACTTTTGTCCTGCTGAAGTACATCTTAGAGGCAGGGATTTAGGTTTATATCCGGTGCTAAAACATGGTGGATCTTGCACCAGATGACAACACTTTAACTTTTTTATACCCATGTTAATTTTATAAAGACTCTATTCCAAACGTTTTCCTTATTTAACCTAAAATGTCCTCAAACTGCAATAATTGCCACTTGAGGCAACTGTGGGTAGTGCTTTTTAAGAAAATGTATTATCATTGATGAGTAATTTGGGAAATGAAAAATGCTTACCTGTTTTGATTAGCTACTACTTAGAAGAGGAAATCAATGGGAAGACATAGCATAGAAAGAACCTTGCTGTAATAGATGTTCCAGAAACAAAGTAGGATCCCTACAAAAATCCATACAGTTATGTGATACCTGACAATCAACTTGACAGACAGAAAAAAATGGATCAGACACTTGGAATGGTCATATTATGTCCAAAGAATTTGATACCATCTAATGATAAGAAAATGACAGATTTGAATGCAGCTAAACTGGCATTCTAGACAGAGAATTTCATCCAATGAAAAATTAAAAATAAACCAATCTAACATCAAAATTAAAGGAAGCAGAGTCTTAGTTGGTTGATAAATGGCACTTATAATGTTGCAATCTGACAAACAAAGTTTAATTTCATGGGTCAAATAGAAATCCCTCTGAGTTTTAAATTCATCTGTAGCAGAATTTCATTTCTGCTGTAGCAGAAAGTATGTAGAATGGAAACTGCAAGTGTTATATCCTCAGCTCCCTCAGCCACTCCTCACAGGACTTGTGCTGCAGACCCTTCACCAGCTCTGTTGCTCCTTTGTATAGTAGTAGGTGTATGTAGTAGAACAGAAGCTGATCCAGAGAATGAAGTGATTGAGGCTGATGCACTGGAGGAAAAGTTGTCTTTATCTTAAAAATTCTAGTTGTGCAGCAATGAATCTGAGTAACTCAGTGTCTTAACTCAGTAGGACTCAGCACAGGTAAGATTTTTGTGAACTCAGGAACCTTGCTAACTGCAAGCTAATCCTGGATAGTTTCTCTCTTCAAGATTTGTGACTGAAATTATGGTTTTGGAAGAGGTAAATTATGATTTATTTTTTTTTTATTACCGGTTTTCTTACGGGAGGTGTTTAAATGTTTACAAGATATGCAGAGAAGTAAATTTAGTGTGGCTTTTGTGAGGAAAAACAAAACCTCTTAGGTACTGGAAAATAAGTATGTTCTTGATTCTATAGAATTTTAAACTTATGTGAGTATGATGTCCGTAGATTCAATTACTGTCTGGCTAGAGCATAGAAATGTATCTGACTAATTTAAAAAAATTTCCAGTCAGGTTTTAATCGAAGTAATTTACTTCAAAAATTAAGCAAATAATTTATTAGAAATAAAGAATTTTAATTCTGTTTATTAGAAAGCAAGTATGTAAATATTGATAATCGTTAGTATTGTTTTACATTTTTAGCTCATAATTCTTCATTGTCCTATTTTTAAAAATGGCCTTGTCTGACAGTCACCTGCTAAATTTAATATAAAAATTCTTTACAAAATTATTCATTTAACTGAATAATCTTTTGATCGGGTTTTTTTAAGTCAGTAATGTGTTCTTAGTGATTTAGGCTTATTGTAATGTAATCACAAGTTATACTCCTATTAACTCCAGTGGATGTTAGATCATGCTCTGTTTTTGCAAAATGAGAAAATATATATTCTGACAACTGTTTTATTAATATATTATTATTTTTAAGTTTCATTTGTGGGAGAAAATTCTGATTCTTTTAACAGCAGATTCTGCTTTCATTCCTGTTACTATGGAAACAAACATTAGCGCAATGAAAGTTTTTAAAAAGTGATTATTTGAAAACACTGGAGACTGTAGATTTCATTTAGCAAATTTGTAATCCACTCATGAAAAACCACAGAACTTAGACATAAAACAGAAATAGAAAGTTTTTATGTGGGTTTTATTTGTCTTTGTTTCTTCATTCCATGATGGAAAAGAAGGATTTTTCTTGCTTGTACAAAACTCCCTAAGAGGAGTACTGTGTGGAAGGATATGGTTCTGTACCTTAGAACATTGAGGAATTTATAGAAATTAATTTTGTTATTTATCACTTCGTGCTTCATGAGGGAGAGTAGTATTTATTGGACTGCTAGGCACAGTGGTGCTTTAAAAATCGGTTTGGTTTGCATCCTACACTTGAATATGGAAGAAGAAAACAAGTACGTTATTGCTGTCTTATCATGGCATTGGCTCTCTTGGTTGTATTATCATTGAGCATGTTAAAAAATGCTATGGTCATAATTTGATTTAAAGATAGGTATTGTTTCCTGTTTAAATAAAATAGCCCTTTAAAAACTTAAGTCTTTCATCATTGAAATAAATAGTCTGTGAGGGTGAGAGTCACCAAATTCAGGCATGATCAGTTCGTCTTGTCCTGCTTTACATTCATGATTACATCTTAGTCAAGGAAAACCAGTGCACTGAAGCCATGAGCTTGAAGATTTACTTGTTCTGTTTGTTGTTTTTCACTGCCATTATAGTGTGCAAAAAATAAGATACATTGGTTTACACTTATTTTGAAAGTTAAAATGTGAAAACTAAGGTAATCCACTGAAATTAGGTAGACTCTTGCTAAATTACTTTTAAATCACTAGTTGATTTTAATAAGAAAGCATTTTCTGGGCTTCTCAAGCTACCTCAAGTATCTGTAACTGAATGTTTTTGGAAATTCTGTCTTCAAAACCTCTTCAAAATATAGTTCATAAGGAGGCAGGGCAAGATGACCTTCAGAGGCCCCTTTGAGCCAGTGCTTCTGAGTCTGTAATTTGGGAAGCATTGCTATGGATGGAAAGAAAGGAAAAAAATGTGCAGTCTCTGAAGCTGCATCTTTCTTTTGAGTTTATTTTCTGTTTGCAAATTCATTTGTAGTTAATCTAAGAAACTTTAGCTAATAAACCGAGTAATTTATCTTTTGAAGTGGTTAATGATTGGTTTCAAGTTTTTCAAATGAGATTGACTTTTCAAAGTGATGATAGTTTTTCTTAATTCTAAAAATAAGGTTAACGTGGTAAATAATTCTTCAATTAAAGTAATATTTCATTTTAGACCTAACAAAATATTCTGATTGATCTGATAATTTTAATTGAGGCATAAAACTGAAGAGTCCTTTATTCACCTAACTCTATTATGAGTAATGAAATTGAATCTCTGATAGATCTCCTTCAGGAGAAAACCCAGAGGTTCATTTATTCTGAATAAATTACCTCTCAGAGTAGTCCTATTTCCGATTAGTCAGTTATCTAAAATCTGACAGTGTTTTTGGTGGGCGTTTTTTCTGGTTTGTTTGTTAAATAGTTTTTGTTTGGGTTTTTTTGTGAGAGGTTTTTTTGTTTGTTTGTTTGTTTGTTTTTTTAAATTCTTTTTGAATTGCAATGAATTGTCAGTATAGGCATATGTTAGCTTATGCTTTGTTAGTGGAGTAATTTCCCTCATTCAGTGTTCTTCCCTTTTGACTGCTGTAATATTACTGCTGTTCCTGGACTCTTCCACACCAAAAATCCTTCTCTTTTTCAGGTGACCATCTACTGTGCTATAATGATAGCGATGCGTATTTTCAGGTTGCCTATTGTTAATTTTTCCTGTGAAAAACTTTTCCTGCTAGTAGCGTAGCTGTCCAGTTGTTGTAAATATTCTGTTGATCACATAGTTATCAGATGTTTATATGAAGAAAGCATCGGGAAAATAAAGAAAAACATCTGCAAAAAATTGATGCTTTTTCTCATTAATGAGAATAATAGGGTAGTAGAGTACATAGCAATTTGAAATAAAGCCTCCAGTGCAAGAGACTGTAGTAGAGAAAGGATGTGATAGAATGAATGTGAAAAGTGAACATTTCTGCTCAGAAAATATAAAGCTTGCAGCTAAAAGACTCTCAGGACCTTGGAGTGTCAGAGACTTCGTGGCTTCAGATACTAGTCTTTCTCATTGATGTTGGAGCAGACTTGAGTGAAGCAGTCTTAGGCAGAATTTAAACTAAAGAACATATTTACTCAGGTTTTCTGATTTAGAGTATGTGCAGTAGTGAAAAAAATTGTTATTCCATGATATGAGGAATTCCAAAATTATTTTATGATGATTTACAGCCTAGACACGTATGTTTTAGTTACCTTAGGTGGCAGCATTTACAGTTGTGGAGACTGTATTTGTTTTTTTGATTAATTATTGTAATAGATAGTGCTTTTCTCTTATAAGTAGTTAAATTAAAAACTAGTGTACTCATTGTTTTGGTCAGTAGTTCTATCCTCAGAATATTAATGCAATTTGGGACTGCTGAAGATGGCTTATAAAACTACTAAAAGGCTTAATAGTCAAGTCAATGTTAAAAAGCTTTCAAGCCATTCCTATTAGTGTACATTAAACGCAGTGGAGAAATTCTGTGCATCTGTGCTTATTGCCATGCTCCTCCTAGAGATATCCTGAATGTGTTTTGCTTTGGCATTACTGCAGCATATAGGCTGAAAAAGGAACTATGCCGTTTGACATCCTTCTGATGTAGCTATTAAATAATTTAACAGTTTTCTATATTGTATTTAAATCCATTGGATAGAGTAAAAAATGCTGTCTTTAATCAACATGGCACAACCTTTATCCCAGATTTCCCTTCTAAGATTTTACAAGTGTGATTTTATTACATTTTATATATATATATGCACTTTATCAACAGTGGAAAAAACACTGATAAACATTTTGCTTCAGATGGTTGAAAAGAGTTAAATGTAGAAGGAAAAATATTCAGCATTTATCTATGCCACACAAGCTTGTGTATGCACCTGGTGCTGCTCTCTCCCTCACAGACAAAAGACAGTCTATACCTTTCTAGAGAGAAGATAGGCAAATGATCCACTTGGTTGTTTTCCCATAAACACCATGGATTTTATATGCTTCATAGACCACTAATTAGAATTACTTGTTTTTAATGTGATGGAGCAAGACATTGCTAATGCTTGAATTACTTATGAGTATTTATCAAGTTCACCCATAGGAACTATAAATACAATTAATGTGGTATGATTTGCTAAAAATGACCACTTGGCATCATGCAACTTTAAGTAGCAATGTATATAATACTTTATATATCAACTTAGTTTATTCAAGTTCATTTCTCCTTCAGTTAGTTTTCTAAGAAGGTTTTCCTCCTTTTCATCCATTCATTTCTAACATCTACTGCTTTGCTTTTATAGTTATTGTCATTTGGTCATACTGCTGAAGTTCAAATACACAGGAAGAGAATGAGAGGCTTTTATGTGCTTTGTTAAAGTCATCTATTGTTGGGAAAGAAATATCTGCTGAATGTGTTCTGGAAGCTATTTCAAGCATTTGTTATAAGAAAATACAGTAAAAGCAATATAGAAAACCTTGTTAAACTTTTTTGTAAAGCAACAATATTTTTATATTCCTTCTCTTCAAAATGCTAGTAATCACCTTAGTTTGGTTGTTAAAATAGCATATTATATAAAGTTTGCCGCTTCCAGAATTTTACATAAAGAGTATTTAATATTGTTGACATTTGCCTGTATATCTGATCTTTGGGGTTTTAAAAGACCAACAAAAAGAGATGTAAAAATGAACATAGTAAAAGTGGACTCTATAATAGATAATGAGGAAATACTGAGATTTTATTACTTATTTTAAAATTACATGTTTTGACAGTGAAAAATCTTATCTCCTGTACTAACAGTATAGCTGAATAAACCCACTGGTAATTCCCAGGTGGAAGGAGTTGTTCAGTTCAGGGGTCTGTCCCTACCACAGTCTCCTGCCAGCTCCATGGGAATGGCTCTAGACCTGCACTGGAGAACCAGAAAGTACAAATGCTCCAAGACTTGTATGGTATAAGCAATTAAGTTTCCCTCTACTTGTCTAGCAAAAGGATTCATTATTCCATGTTTTTACAGGTAACAACTGGAAGAAAAATTAACAGAGACCATTATTTGTTATGGTAGTGAGTACATGCATAAAGTTGGCCTTATGCTAGCATAAAGTTGGCCTTATGCTAGCATTTAATATTTTACTCATCAATTATCATCATTATCTGCCCTGGGCTGCTTATATTTAGTTTCTATGTGTAGGCTTAGACCTTGGAATTTAGGGATTGGGCACTTACACTCACTGAAGCATGACTCCAAACAAGAAAAATGCCATCATCCACGCAAACAGAGGTGTTTGGAAGACAGGCATGGACAAGAGTATAAAGATGTGATTCACTGGCTTGATACAGAAACACTCCAGGAGCATGAATTCATGTCTTTTTTTTCATTCCTTGCAGGAAGGCTGAGGGTAGATTGGCTTGCACTAGTCACAGGTTTATGTACAGAACAATCCTCACTGTTTCAGCATCATCATGTGTCCCTGCCTGCTTCTGGGTTGTCCTTTCAATACAACCAGTTCTAGATGACTGGGTTGTATTTCCTACAACATTAAAATAGTTCCTGATGTGAAAAGCTGCATTATTCTATTTAATTTATTCCTACTTTTTAAAAGAAAAAAGAAATAACAGTCTATGGAGGTTGAGAAAAGAGACAATATTACTCGGGGATTGTCTTGATTGCTGCTTGTCACTAGTCAATGTTTTGTAAGCCTCACTTGCTGAACAGTTTGGGTCTGAATTTCCACTCTGAGCTACTGCTTTTGTAGATAAAAACTTGACAGAGATTTCAGTGTGTTGTGATTTTTCTCACTGAGGCTTCGAGAAAGCTTTTAAAGTTTGAATTCATTTGGGTTTTAGCTATCTTGGCCATGTGCAGTGTATCTGCACATGGCATCAGCTTTGACTACTCACTTCTGCCTAAATGAACCACAAACAGTGTACTATATGCTCACTCTTCATTTGAAAGGGTTAAGGAGTCTTCCTGCGAAGAATACGCAGGTTGAGGCCAAACAGGTTTTTTTTTTTTATTTATTTTTTAGCTTTTCTGCTAGCAGCCAGGGCCAGCCTTGAGAAAGAAGAGTTGCCAGGTGAGGAACTCTGATCTTGCACAGACAAGATCTCTTGTCACCTCACATTGGTGGTAGCCCTTAGCTATTGCACATGCGCTGGTGTTTGCACACTGGATGGTGTTCTTGCTTACCAGTTTATGACTCTAAGTTAGTTTTACTTGCAGTCTAGTTGTTATTTTATCTTCATCAACTATGTGAACCCTTTCCTGGGCAATGACAGGTGAGCACATAATGGATTCAGTAGGGCAAAGCTCAGCTAAAGGTCTCTGCTGGTCTGTTCACATTCCTTGGCTGGGAAGTTTCAAAGAATGAAATTATCTGGACTGTACAGAAGATTTTAAGGCTCGGCTGGTGTCACCTAACTGTAAGCACCTGTAGTTTGTATTTCAGCAGCAGTGATTGTTTGTAAGTTGAAAATTTTGTCTAACCTTAAAAAACAATCTAAGAGTCACTTACATTAGCAAAATAAGCTGACTTAATTCAAGTAAAGCAACTGCTACTCTAGGTTGGGAGCAATTTGGCCGGCCTTTAGCGTAACATGAAAGACAATGTATAAAACGCTCCTTTCTTCTTTTTGTCTTCTTTGTTCTCACATGGCATGAATTAATTAGTAGATGTAATGACTGGGTGCTAGCAATAGCAGTCATATGTTTGTGGTTTTTTTCTACTGGAGCCCATTGGCTTGACCTCTCAAGCATCCTATCAGAGCCCGGGAGGTGGGATGCTCACCTGGAGGGCTGTGTGTCCCGCTTCTCACCCTCTACATACAAGATCTTTTATTTTTATTTTTTTTTTACTAGTATGCTTTTCAGCCAGGCAGACACTTGTATATGCTTAACTTCACAAGCATGAATAGAACAAAATGAGACTTTTCCTGTTTATGACTAAGCATACCTGTGTTCATGGAGCAGGGGTGGCAGTGCTTCTATTCCATGACTGATTTTGTATTCTCTTGCCTCTGCACTAAACACAGCAAGAGAATCAGGGTATTTAAGAGGATTTCCTGTGACAGCAAAGGAGTTCTATTAATTTATAAAATGCTTATAAAAGCTAGAAAGATCTCACATCCAGCTGTCAAACTTGCCAGCAAGTTTCACATCCAAATGATCTGTTAGAAGCAATGGAACTGTTGCTTTACTGAAAGCTTTAACGATACAATGATTTCACGTAGCTGTCCAGGTCAAATACAAGCACGTCTCAAGATTTGAAATATTAGCTCTCTACTCATCTTTGTGAGGTTTGTAATCCGCCTCTGGATGCAAACACAATCTCTTTTATTATTTATTGCACATAATATTAAATATTATGTTTATGGTACTATAAGTGTTTAAAATATTTTTAATGAAACTGTCAAATATAGCCATAGACTAAAACAGGAATCACATCTGGATATTTTGCAGTGCATTTTTTACTTCAATGCTAAAATTTAAATGCAATTTGTGCAATAAGTCATATGGAATAAAACAAAAACGTGAAAAGTACCCTGCAGTATTAATTTGTCTGAGAAGAAAAACTATGGAGTCTGAGTGCATCTGTGTGCCGAATGTATGTTTCATTGCCGTGAGCATAGGATGCCTTGCTACAGATTCAGCATTCATGTTTACATCAAGCTATAAAGTACACAAAGAACCACTGCAGGAAGCTGGTTGTTTTCTAATGGACTTAAAATGACATGGGACAAAGATTTCCTAAAAATATCCAAGTAATTACAGAATGAGGTGCTATATTGTGTTTTTTCATGTATACTGTTTAACCAGTTGCTCTCCTTCTGAATTAGATGGAAAATCAAGAAGGACAAATATGGAGTAATTCTTCATATTGCTTGTTTTGTAACTATTTCAAGACTGATTTGGGATGATTTTTTTTTCCCCTTTGAAAAACAACAGGCAGACGGCAATTTAAATACTGTAATTTATCTTTAATGGATGATGTATTTAAAGCAGCTGAAAGTACATAATTTGAGCATGTAGCCATTAACATTCTGATCCCTCTAAGGGGGTGTTTTATGCTGACCCTCACCATCCAAATATGCCACTTAGCAGGTATGAGGTTTAATTCTAGGTTCAGATACAAAGGAAAAATATTGCACTTTCCTATGCTGATGTGAAATGAAATGCCGAGGAAATCTACAAAACTGTTTCTAGCTTATCCAGATCAAGGTGGCCAAGTCTTTTGCTGCAAAGAAAATCTACAAGCCTTTGAGAAAGCATGAAAGGAGTCATGACTCAGTGTCATGTCAGGCCTTATTCTTAGTCTAAACAATATGAACTGAGTATTATTTAAACTGTGATTTATATAAATACTTGTAATTTCTGATGATGTGGAGCCATACACTCTGTGTTTTCCCTGTTCTGTTTGTACTGATGCTTGTTGGAGAGGAGCAGTGCCAGCGGAGGGACTCTGCAGTGCTTAACTGATTTCCTTGATGGCAGTACAAGTGTGTGGTGCACAATGGCCACTCAGCTCCCCTGCAATCTGGATCAAAATGTCAAGAACTGCGCAAGACAGTTTTGTATTCTTTGTTTTCCATGGGGACATATAGCAATATTTTATGTGTGTTATGTTTTGTAACATCTTACTGAACAGTCTGGTCCTGCTTTCCTTCTTCACAGACATCTCCTAGTGAGAGATAAGCTGTGGACATAGTATGCTGCTGATGGCAAGACACAAAGCAGTTTTCTTGAAAGAAGAAAGTCCAGGACTGGTTAGACATAATCAGTGTAAAGCTGTTGGCTTGGATTTTAAGCAGGAGCTCAACTTTGGTTGAAAATCAGTAAATAAGCAGTAGTTTGAGAGTCCACGCTTGTAAAGAAAAGGTATAAAAATAAGAAAGCTATCTAGCCAATTTGAGGTAAAACTGTTCCATCTGCAAATAGTCTGTACACTTTTGTCCAATTTTTTTTTTCAAAAGGGCTGATTTAGATAATGATGAGCTTTATAGACTAATGCCTTGATATTTTAGACCTGTTAATTTCTAAATGTCTTTCCTTGATTTCTGATTTCAGGCATTTTCCAGTTATACATATACAGGGAAAAAAGACTCTTCATATTACAAAATACTCCTCTGCCTTCATTTCCAATTAAAGGAACATGCTGAAATCTACTGAGACCATTATCTAGCAAAAGACTAAATTGCTTTGATATAGGAAACTATGGACAGAATGAATATTGAAGGTACAAAGGGTTCTTTCCTCAGGAGTGGTATCATCTTTCTAATACTGTGTTTCTAATAACATTTTGGAGTTTATTTTGTTTGTAGTACCTCAACAACATATGCCAGATATTGTCATCCTTAAGACTCAGCATTTGTGATACTGAGTTTACATTAAATGGCACTGCCTTGTAGTGTTTACCTTAGTGCTGAAATTAAGTTCTTCTATTTCAGCCATTAGTTAATCTCTGAGCAAAGGAAAATTAGAAAATTATAAACAAAAAAATACTTAAGAGTAAGTGATGCTTTTTGGATATGAATGATGTAGTAGTAAATAATTTTGGTTTAGTTATGGCTTTCTCATCATTCACCCTTACATTTCTGTGACTGGACTTCAAGTGGACAACCAATTCTTTCCAAAAGGGCACTGATGGCTGTCTGGAGCCATTTTAAAGCTATTATTGGAGAAAATATGTTTTCTTTGACATCTATAGGCCAAAGCATGTTTAATAATTGCATTTAAAAGTAGCGTACTGTCATGCAACCATGTGATTGCAGTTTTTTCTTGTCTCCTAAGTTAACCCATCAGGCTGTGTAACAAAGACTTTTTCAAACATTTTCTCTCTATTTTGATACTGAAATGCAAAATAAATAGTGTGGCTGGGAATCAGTCTATGGATTGTGAGACCTGATTGTCCAGAATACATCCACAGAACAAAGTGCAAGTAGAAATAAATTCTTAGAATGATCCAACAGTTAGTTTTGGGTTGGATAATCCCTCACAAGTAGTTGGAAGTGGCTTAAATTAAATTTATATAGCTAACAGGGTTGTATGGCAGTACTGCAATAATCAGTGGTTCATGCTAAAGTTGGTACCTGTTGGTCACCTAATGACTCCTGTCCCTTCAAGCAGCTGCACTGTACAGTGCCTGCATCAGCTGTGGAGGGGCTGTTTGTTTCTTGTGCAGCCCCTTGAAAACCCCAGGGATGTTCAGCATCTCTAAACAGTATATCAGTTGTATCAGAACACACTGCAATAGTACTAATTTTTGAATTATGTCTACAGAAATGTGTGGCTTATTATGAAATAAATATCAACAAAAATACATACTGCATTTAGAGACATAGTACAAGACTCCTTTTACTCTAAAAAGGCTTTCTTTGTATTTGGAAGCACTATTATCATAGCAGTTAAAGTAACTTGAAGTGGCTGACTGTTGTTTATGGTATTTCTTAATGTGGTACCAGACCTTTTCATTTAGATTCAGTATACATGTTTTTGCAAGCCCTCAAAATAGTTTTGTTTGAAGTAAAACATCTATTTTGTGATGGTGTATTCACTTGAAATAGAATTAGAGAAATCTAGGGAAAAAAACCCTACACCTTAAAAAAAAAGGCAGCTTATACTAAGTGGGTTTTTTTTAAGTAGGTCAGTCTGAACAGAAAATAAAGACATATTGGGTCAATGGCCTTGTAAGATGCAAAGGAAGGAAGATAAAAAAATCAGAATTCAAAATATTATCTGGGTGGTTTGACCATTTATTTTCCCTGTCACACCACTAGCCTTACCAAGTGCTTTCAGAGTGACACCTAATTGCTGTTTTTATTCCTTTTCTGGTACAATTTGACATTAATGTATTTGAAAATATAGCACATAATCTGCTAAATATTCAGAATCTGCAGTGAAAATAAAAATGTCAGATTGGCAGAATTTAACATTAGTTTCAACACTTTGAAAAAAGCTTAGAAATGCAAATATATTTTGTGAAAGAAGTTACTTTCCACATTCTTGTTGTTTTCTGCAATTTCTCATAGGTCACATGATTTTTGTGAACATGCTGAATTATTTTAGTAAGCATTGGGAAGATACGTGATTAATATAATCAATGATAAAAGGCACAAGGAAAGTTAATAACTCTTTACTCTTGTCATTACCATGAGAACTTCTGTGGGTTCAATGATACGTCTTTCAGAAGAATCAATAGTATCAGAAAAAGGCACTCAGTACCAATTCTGCATCACTTGTTGCCAAAAACAAGCCTGTGAGTCTTGACCAGGTGATCCTTTACTAGAGATTAATTACCATTTTGCATTTCAAAGACTAAAATGAGAGGTGAATCCATTTCGACACGGTGTTAGCCTTCTTGCAGGACTCTGGACAAAACAGATGCAGGGTCTTTTAGCATTACATCTTCATCTTGACTTAAACTGAGCATTGGTTAAGATACCGGCTTTCAGTTAAGGGCAAAAAGAAAATAAGAGGCAAAATGGCATTTTTTATCCCCATCAGTCCATATCTGCTTGGCTGTGCTTTTGACTCCACAGCTGGCTTGTCTTGCAAGGTCAAGTGTCAAATCTTATGCCCCCTTGAAGCAGCTGGTGAGGTCATAAAGCAGGACATCTGAACATTTTCCTCAAGAAAATGAAGTTTTCTTTGTTTAACTTAATGCTGCAGTCAGCTTACTCCCTCACTGCATTTACCTAGAGTTATGCAAATTTGAGTCCTCCTACAGTAGTTAAGATGTTTGTCTAAGCTTATACAGTCGATGTTACAGCTAAACATAGAGATGGAGGTCTTGCAAGCATAAAGGTGGGCTCCAAGATCTCTTTTTATCCTCCAAAGAAAAGTTCACAAGAGATCTTTTAATTTCATATGAGTGGTGGCAATCCCATTTATCATCATACCAGGAAATGTACCTGTAATTTTACAGTGCAGACTTCCATTTAAGATATTTTTCGTGCTGGGTTTAAAAAGGGACCCTTCTCAAGCTTGAGCAAATATTGGATTATTTCACCTTATCACAGGCGTTTTCCCTTCACAATCACCAGCTATCACTAAGGAAACAATGCAAGTCCTCTTAGATAAACAGAATAGTCCACAATCAGACCACTGAAATAAAACACAAAATGCATCCTGTAGTTTTACGCTCTCAGTTGAAGTCAGTGGTAAGAATACAAATCTGTAAAACCAGACACAGTTGTTACAATCCTATTTCCAACACATATTTTGCAAAAGCTTCAGGGTGATTCACATTACAAAATTTTGCATACTGGTTTCAGCTTGAGATCCTGGCGCCAAAAGTATTAACTGCTTATTTGTGCTTTAGGCAAACATCAACAGTTGTTCGTTTTTTTCTTTCAAATTTAGCTTAAATTCTTTTTTTTTTTTTTTTAATCAGGTAGCCTTGCAGATTTTAATTTTGCTTTGAATTTTCTCTGTTCATTGTAAAGTCAAATGAATAGGAGTATAAACTATAAATTTCTCAATGAGAAAATGTAAGTGCTTTTCTTTTTCTGGACAGTGAAATGCTGGTTCACTGTTATCAACTATTTAGCATTTAGTCCATTGACATTGATGATTTTAACTTCAGCAGCAGTTTAATTTTTATTTATTTTTTGGTCTGTTATAATTTTCCCTTGATTGTTTGTTCCTTGGGTGTAATTTTTAAATACTTGACAATTATAAATATATGTTTCATAGGTTTGAAGTCACCTACCTTCTTAAGATCAGCTATGGTTCATAATAGGTAGTGTGATTATGCATTGTCTTCTTGTCATTTGGGATAGCTTATGATTTTAATTATGATGTACAGGATTGCTGTTACCACAATTCATGGGGCAAGGACTATTCTGTACCCTGATCACTGAATTGCTAAACTGAAGGAGTGATACAAGTTTTCCTGTCCTTCTGATTTAGCTTGAGAGCGGCACCAAATTTTACACTTAACAGGGTTGTAAGTAATCCCTTTGAAGTATGAACAGTAACATATTTGAAATAACACAACTGAGAAACAATTATAATTGAGGCTTAACATCTTCAAAATATGTTACTAGGTTATGCTCAGTCCTAGATCAGGCCAAAAAGTGAGGCTCTGTTTGTACAACTTTTTTTGAAAGTCTGTTGGTATGAGAAATAATTTTGGTACTTCCCCACTCTCATGTAAGTCATTCAGTATAATTGGATGCCATTAGGCATGCATTAACCTGTAGTCTTTTAACAGGATGAAAAGGGAGAAAAAAGATGAAAGACCATCTTTCATATTCTTGGTGCAGATCTGTCTGAAATACCAGCCCACATACAGTGTGTATGTTAAAAGTAGTCATGCCACATTGTATAAAATGAAATCTTACATTGAGAGTGCCAATTAAACTAATTTTATAAAGGAGGCTTAAGACTTTGGTGGATGAAATATTACTGTTTGTCAGAGAAACTTAAAGAATTGACCTGAGGACTTGATGTTCTTAGAGTTTTCTTGTTAACACATCATAACTTTCAAGCCAGAGATGTCATATTCTCGGCAAAGTTTTCCTTCTTGCTGTGATCTGTTTCAAGACAAGCTTTCCATTGTGCACAGTATTAAAGAATGCAGAATGATAATATATATATAAAAATTAATGGATTTCTTCATTACACCATAAATGGAGTAAGATTAGCACTAAATAAATATTTTGAAAATACATATAATTTTAACCTGTTTAACTCTATTGATACCTTTGTTGCCACTGTTATTGTTAGGGAACTGGGCATTGCTTGGAGGGCTAAAGTCTGAGATTTAGACACTAGGCAAATGTCAAAACCTTAAGCAGTTATTTATGCTCAACTACTACTATTTGGACTTGTTCAGATGGATGTTAATTCCTATGTGCAGAACTGTTCTGGCTCATTGAGGCCAACATTAACTGTTTGCTAACTGGCTTCAAGTCATCTGGTTAATTCTAACAGTTGCAGGCAGGAAATTATCTGATTTTTGTACCAAAAAAATAGCTACTACAAAATACTTTGCTTCCTACCCTAATTCATTTTGGTATGTCTGAGTGTAAGGCAAATCCAACAAAATCGTTTGTCTGCTGAGTCACTTCCCAACTTCCACGTATCTTTCAGTATTTTTAATCACCCGTGTTGTCAAATTTAGGTGTGTGCTGTTTTTCCCTTACTCCCCTGAAAAACCCAAGAAATTGAGTAGAAACACATTTATTCAAACATAACAGGCCTCATAAACACAGTATTTACTTTGATCATTCATTTGTTTTCTTCAGTTTGCTTTGGGTTTTGGTTTTTTTCTTTGTAGTTTTGTTTTGTTTTATTTCATTATTTGTGGTTTCGGCCAGAAACTCCTCAAGGTCTGAGTTGGACTCCTATGACAGACTGTAAAGTATCTAAGCTATACTGCTATGTTGAACCATAATGTTTTTAAGTTCCATTTAATTGTAACCAAACCTCTCATAGCGTTCCCTTTGAGTGAAGCACACATGAGGTAGTGTCTCTCAGGAGGTGATGCTGGAATAATTTGCTTTTTTAAGAAGATGCTGTTTGCATTCTTTCTCGTAAGAGCTATAATACAAGAAGAGTATAGGATATAAGGGGGAAAAATTTGATGTAGCATACTTCATTGTTTTTTAAAGCTGCCTTCTAACCAACAGCTCTGTTTTATATTTAGAAAATATAGTCTTAGTGTCTGTAAAATGTCATTATTTGTGATATATGAACTTTAATACAAGAAAATTGTGGGTTCTGATATAATATAGTCATTAGGTGATATTCAGATAGCATTGCTTAAGTGCTCAAAGGCTTCAAAGCAAATGCCAATCATTTGATCCTGGAGTGAACTTACTTGGTAAACTGCTGTGTTTGTCATCTGTGGAAAGCAGTACAGATTGCTGGCATTATTGATTTCAGTGCTGAAAAATAGAAAGATGATCTCTCAGGGGAGCTTACCCTTTTAAATAGCAACCTGAACATTAAAATTACACCTTTATTTAGTATTAGTTTTTGAAGGGAAACTTCAAAAGAGAAGTGGCATTTATTCCCTCTTTGAATCAAGCTACCATGTCATAGGTGGTATCATATTCAATAACAATTTTAGAAGTGTTTGGAAAGGCTCCACAGACACAGCAAATTTCAAATCAAGGCCGATAGCTACAAGTTTCAGACGTGCATTCATCCATGTATGTGAGTGGAACATGAACTGATATTTCTGAGGCAGAGGATGTGTAATAGTAAAAAGGTGCAATAAGATGTTTAGTGTTTAGGGAAAAAAGAGACCAGAAAATATTATGTGCTTCATTCGCTATGGAGACAAGAAGGAAATATTTACTTTATAATTGTGTATTATTATATATAGCTGAGATTCTTGTATAAGAAAGGTAAAGAGGAATATCTGTGAAGTACTTACTCTAGTAACTGATTAAAAGCAATTGCAAAGAAATTATGCAAGTATTGCTTTACACACAGGCAACACTCAAGATGTAACTATTCTTGAGGCAGTTGGTCTCACAGAAGATGCTTTTCATGGTGAGGTTAGTCAGGATAGTCAAATGCTTGAATTCTAGAAGATTTGGGAGATTTCTTTAAACACTGATTATCCTCTGGTGCTAGGTTGATGCCTTTTGGTATAGGTGCTGCAGTAGGATAGTAAGTGACATCCAGGGTGTACCGTCACTAACGGTGTATTACAATAAATTCCTCTGTGTTACTCAGGTAGTTCTTAAAGAAATGTAACCTGTTTCCCTATAGGTAAGCACTTTCAGGACCAGAAGTACTAAAAATTGTGTGTTTCTTTACATAAAGGTACATAATTTGCACTTCTTTAATTGTGACATAGGGTGGCAAAAACATAAATGACACCTGAAGTGTAATTTATTTTTCACCACCATCAAATTTTAGCTTGTAAACCTAAAGGTTACATGTGGATACTTTATTTCCCATTTTGTAGGTAGCTTTTATCAGTTCTCAGTCAGTAGATGCAGCAAAGTGCTGCTTAATTGGAAAAGGGTGCTGTGTTCTAGGCTGATCATGGTAACATGATTTATACTTCTCTCCTTTCACATAGGAATTCCTGTGAAGGATTAAGCATCTCTACCAAGTTGTTAAACCTGCAGAGTTCAAGATATTCCTTACCCTTAAGTATTAATCCCATTAGTGTATCCACAGGAGAGAGAGAAAAATGAATAGCTGTATCCTGTGTGCCCTGCTCCTGCTGTGCTGTAGGATGCAGTTCTACAGCTTCATATGTAGACTCTGTGTGTGTGTGTGTATATAAAGCATCCCTAATATTTGTTTCCTTTGTTTCATGGTTTTCCTAACCCCATTATGAAAATTTATCATCGTAGAGACTAGAATTTGAAGAGAAAGTTCTTCCCAGACAGGCTATAACCTCATAATCTGATTGCATCTGGCAAATAAACCACGTGTGGAGGATGAGGGATAAGGTGCTGTGGGAACCAGTGACTGAGTCAGCTCTGAGCAGTTTCCCATGTCCAGAAATAATACAACTCATCAACTTTTTCAGTGGCATATTAAAGTGTTAAGTCATGGTAACAGGTACCTTAATATGCACAGTGCAAGACATTGCCTATGAAAGAGGAAGAAAGTAGGACTAAATGGAACAGTGAGGGCCCAGAGGTGAGCTGTTTCACTTTGAGGCTCTGCCTTGCATCTGGAGGACCATGTTGGAGTAACAAAGGAGTCCAGACCTATACAATTATAAAGTAATGATAATTTTGTATTACATAGTTTTCAGAATGTTGTGGCATTTTGGGTGAAGCTTTTCATGACATTTTTGGAAATTTAATATAGGTAGTGGTTGTGTTAAGAGATGAAAAACATTTCAGTACAAAAAAGAAATACAAAATATGAGGATGAGTTACTGTATCATAATGAACAGTGAGAAACAAGCTTCTTAGCTGCCTTTTAAGTTAATTTAAACTGTAGTAACTTGTCAAACAAAAGAAATATGGTGATGCAATATTTTTATACAGACTTCAATTTGTAAATTAATTGGAAAGAACTGGAACTGGGTGTCTCAGAGATAGGACAAGGAAACAGAGACGTTTACTGAAGTCAGTCCTGAGACACAATACAGAGGAAATGCCAGGAGGTTAAGCTGATGGAGACCTGATGCCAGGAGAGGTTTCACGTCCCCACAACACGTGGTGCTCCAAGAGATGGAAATGGACTCCTCTGCTTGTGTCTCCTCATAAGAGGTAGTTTCACAAGGTGCTGCAGCCATCACTGCTTCCTCTGAGGAGATTAGGAGTGGTGGCATTTCTTTTGCCTCATGGTCATCAAATACTAAGTCTTCCTTTCATTCTTTTTTTTTTTTTTCCTCCACAAATGGAGCAATGTGTCTGCAGTCATTTGGTGTGTTTAGGACTAGAATAAGCATCACTTCTGTACACAGTGTTTAGTTCTTCATAGTCATACAGTTTGGAGATTTTGCCTTCTGTTATTTGTTCTGGGATGAATTACTTCCTAGAAACAGTTCCATGGATTTTGGTCCAAGTCTCCAGAAATCCATTAATTTATTTGTTTAAAATAAGAACATGGGCTTGGAAGTACCAAACCTCAATGTATTAACACCATCTAGCCATAAAAATAAGACATTGCCAGCTCCTTAAACAAATTCTGAATATGAATATTCTCTAATATGTACGTATTTCAATTTTGTAAACTGAATATTCACGCCATAAAACAGTAGCATAAGCTGTGCAGACAGGTTCCACATACAGAATCACATTTGCTGCAGTCTAAGTACCGAATCTAGCAAATGGTTGAGTTCAGCTGTGTTGATTGATGTACAGGTGCTGTGAAGCCTTGCAGAAATACTAACAGCGTGGCTTTTTGCCTGGAAATTGAGAACTTCTTGTGTAAACATTCGATTTCAAAACCATATAATGACTTCATCATAAATGCAGAAAGTAATGTGAGAGTATATTTACAAACTAATAATTTTTGGTGCTAACATTTCTTTCAGTTTTACAAAACCCATTATTTTCAGGATGAGTATAATACATTTCTTATAAAATATTGAAAATAGAAATTAATTACTGTAATAAATTGCTATATAACTTACCTGATTACATAGAATTACTTACTGTAATGAGTTTTGTATCTTAAAATATAAATAATACTTCCATACAGAATGAAAAAAAAGCCTACAAAGATAACCTTTTTTGATGACATAGCCTTAAAAAGAGGATTATGAAGATATCATATATTCTTATACAAAGAAGTCAGGACTGCAAAAGCATTCTGTACAAAATATCTATATTTTTTCGTGCCTTGAATACTTTTTGTGAAGGATTTAATGACCTTTTTTTATGTGGATCCCTCTAGTTTTATCACACTCATTTTATTTTTTTGTTTTATTCCTACTTCTTTGCAAAAAATTATAGGCTTCCTAATAACCATCAACTGAAAAAAAATCCAAGTTGCACCAACTATATAGAATGATGGTATAATATTTTCTTTCCCTGCTTGCACAGTGTGCACATTAAATACCAGCACATTGCACCTCTCATAGAGGCAGATCACACCAGTTAGTTCCTGACTGTAGTCACTAAATGTTTATGCTATAGATTGCAGAGGGAATCTAGAAAATAGAGCTTTTCTAAAAAAGAGAAGTGAGGCTATGTACATGAACTACTACTGCATTTGCTCTACGGTACATTTGAAAGACAATGCTCATTTTATGAAGAATAAACTATACCCAAAGTATATTTGAAACTGAGGTTACTGGAATGCACTACCACATTAACTCTGACGTGCTGAGTTGGATCATACTGCTTGACCTCCTGCTAAAATGCAAAGTTTTGTTACAGCAACAGAGCACCAAAAACACCCCACAGAAATTAATGATGCTTTAGATACATTGTCCATCATTTTATTCAATTCATTCTCGGTTCTGCTTTTTCTGTCACCTTTTTAAATATGAGGCCAATGAAAACAGAGGACTCTCTTTTATCATAAACTTTGTGAGACAGATAAAAGACCAAGACAGGAATATTTTGTTGGCCAAGGTTGCTTTCAGAATTGTTGGCGTTCTGCAGAAAAGCAGAGATGAAAGCGTGTGGCACAGCCTTGTAGTGTGATGTCTTGAATCAGACTCATGGTCCCACCCATTTTTTGTACTGGACATTGCTTATTTGCATTGCCAGCATTCTATATGGTTAATGCATGAGCCAATTCACAAATGTTTCTTCCTTTATTACTTTTCTTTGCTAGGAATAATGTGCCCACACATCCTTAGTACTTTGCACTGTTCTGTTTCTCTTTCAATACTAGACAAGAAAAGCAGGCTGAAATCTCAATTAAATATTAATAGCATAGAATACTGGTGTTTTGAAAATGATCCATTAGTTTTATCCTGGAAAACAGAGCTGTTTATTCATTACTCACAACTTTATGAATCAGTTGTTTAATGGGGCATTAATCACTTTTTTTTCCTGTTTGGAAGAGTAATTGTTTGACTTTCTTTTCTCTTGGTTAAAATCCAGCTCTTCTAAGTATGAGAAAAAGTCCAAGAAAATCTTCAATTCTTTCAAAGCAACTAGTATTAACTAGGTCTTTTATGTGTGTGTTAGTCATGTAGAGGGAAAGAAAGGGCAGAGTTTTTTTACACATGCGCAAAACAGCAGAACCTAATTATATTGAAGAAGGGAACTGCATTAACAGTTCAGTCATGCTATGTAAAAGAGATTTCAATTGTTTGGTTAAAATACACAGAAAATTAGTTGTATCAAGAATCCTGTTTACAGTGTTGGTGTGAGAGCCTGATCTTACATAAAGCCATGGATTTACTTAGCAGTTAGTGTTTCTCAGCATAGTCCCCCTAATACAACTCAACCTGATTGAAATGGATCTGAGGACCTCGTTTCTCCAGTTCTGGCCTGCTTTCCGCAGTGATTTTTCTAAATAAGAGCATATGAATATCAGCTAGCCCTGTGTTATCTCTGATAGTCGTAAGGACCTAAGGAACGTGCCTTTCCCTATACTTTCCCACAGCCCAGATATTTTCAGCTCCAATTCCTATATGCGGGCAACTATGTTGTAGTTCTCAATAGAATATTTTTTCCATACCAATCCTATTGTTTTTCTAAAGCAGCATGCAAATTAATCCCAACAGTGAGGGCAGAGAAGTATTACAGCTTGCCACAGTGCTTCTATAGCACAGAGGGACTTTGTATGTTACCAGTTGCTGAAGGAATGACTTAACTAATAAAGATGGTGTTAAATAAACTTTGTAACTATTGTCAGTGAGCTTAGCTATAGCTGATATTAGAACACATTTTAGGTATCTTCATGAGGAGATTTGTGACCATATGTTTTCTTTGATCCTGATGCTGTTCCTTGGTATTGCAAAGTAAGGACCCTACTTTTTTCTTTTCTCCCCACCACCACCCTCCTGCTCTTTGCTTTCATACACATCTATTACTCTTTACTAGCACCTAAGGGCTGTGGAAAAATGGCCCTGCAGTCAGAGTTTCATAGTATCATCTGCAAATAGTCAACCCTCATGTCACATTTTCTCTTACTTGGTGTAGCCTTCAGACTGCCTTAATCTGGCTTGTTATTGCTAAATTGGGCTAACATGTTACACCATCAGCTTTCCTCAGTCTCTTGCCTACCACCTTTTTGTCTGGGTGGCTTCAGGTCCTTCCACTGACAGAGCAGGTAGTATTTGCAACTTGGGATGTGATGCATGAAGAACCACCTTCTTTTCTTTGTTTCTTCTATGATCCTAAGTGGGTAGTCCATTCCTAGCAACTTTTTCTGAGTCCTATCCTAATTTCTTTTCCAGAATGAAGTGCTCTTTTTTATTTGACTCTTTTTTGCACTGGAAAGTTTTCCATATTTTGATAGTCTTTATTACCATTCTTTGGATTTTCTTTATTTCTTAAAATTTCCAGTGTAACTTTAAATTTCTTGAGTATTGCTGAGCATTGAAGATGTTTCATAGAGCCACAGATGATAACCCGTAGGTGATCTCACCCAGGCCACTTCATGCCCATCCAATCAGCCCTGCAATGTCCTGCAATCCTTAAGTCAGCCTTTGCCCTCTGTATCCTGATAATGCAGTACCATTGGAAAACTGTCACCCAAATGATTCCTCTCAAGCAGAAAACGTTTGTTCTGATGTGCACCACCTCTAGGCTTTCATCTTTTTCTAATCATTTTCCTAGCACAGACATCAACATCTGTAAGTCCAGAGATCTGTTCTTCAGTCCTTAGAAGACAAGGCTGTTTTAAGCATGACATTATATCTTGCAAGTAGTAATTTAGCTCTTTCATACTTCAGGATCCTCAGGCAGACACCATCTGGTCCTGCCTCTGTTATTACCAACCCACCCACCCATACACACCCCTTTTGTGTCTTGTTCTTAATGCTATACTCCAACTTACCTGTTTTAGGGGTGGGGGGAATGTTGTTTCTTATGTGTGTGTTTTGTTTTGTTTTTTTCAAACATCCTATTGCCAGTGAATCACGTATCTTTACTGTGTAGGCATTGTGTTTGCCTGTTTCCCTCCTCTCCTTGCTCCACTAAGATGGGTTATTCCTATTGAAAGTAGTTTCCTGGTTAGCTCATGCTGGAGAATTGTGTGGTGCTTATTTTGGAGAAGCAGTGCTGTGTTAATTACTGCAAATACTTCAAATGTTAAAACGATCAACAGAATTCATTGATCACTTATGATAGGAAAATTCCACTGAGCATAATTTTTATGAGTTTTTTTGTCTTCTGTGGGTAATGTATTAATATTAGACATTATGGACTTGGTGCTGCAGTTTTGGGTTCCTTTTATATTAGGTTTTGGTAGATGTTGAAACTTTAATAGAGAAAATGTTGTGCTCAAATCTTGTCTTTCCTGGTGCTAAATAAAACAACCTGAACAGTGTTTTCACAGTGAAAATGCAGTTTCAACCCTTCAGCTTTATTTGAATAGCTTTGCTGAGGTGACAAGGCAATCAGAAACATGAAAATACGTGATCTTGGATGTGTTTGGTTTTGATGATGTTTATTTTTCCTGTAAGTCAGAGGAAAAAGAGTTTTCCTGTTTTGATACCAAAAAAAGAAGGGGAGAAATGGCTTTAAACCTTAAGTGTTTCTTTGCGTTTTTCAAAAACTGAACATTTCTGCTGGATTCAGAGATCAGTGGGAGTTTATCTCAAAGGATTTAGATTCAAGTTCTCATTACAAGATTTGAAAGGTGCACAGCCTGTATCAGGTAATACTACCAACAAGGATAACCAGGAGCTACTCCAAAGACTGTGTGAATAAATATTTATATTTAAAAATAATAACTTAGGGGGAAAAAATGAAACATTTATAGCTTGGGCTAAGTATGCTATATTTTTATTATATTTTAGACATCTAATGTAGCATTTTAGTTACATTGTTGCAGTAAATTTTCTAATATGGAGGTCTGAATTATCCAAACGTCAGAATATTTTCTGTAATATGCAGTATATTGTAAACAAATCTACCTATTCTGTAATGTGTATGAATTGCTTTTTACTTAAATAGGTTCACCTTGTTTTAGAACTCAAGAAACTCGATAACTGATTTTCAGTCCTGTCTCACAAAGGAGTATAAAATCCCAGTGCAAATAAAATAAATGTATATAGTATAATTTAAAAGTAACTATTATAAAACATTTCTTGTAACCTTGATTCTCCTATTAGGGCACAAAAAATTCTCAGAAGAAAGCTAGTAAAACAGATAAAGAAGAAGTGGTCTGATAGGCTAAAAGTATTATCATATTTTTCTTTTAATACATTATCATAATTATTAAAATAGTATTTACTACTTCGTTTTATAAAATAGTTTGAAATGTTTCTTTTAGTAAAATGAAACATTTTATGGAATCAATTATGGCCTGATAATATGTAGCCCTCTGTTGAACTAAAAGTTTTCTAAACTTTCAAACCTACATTTTAATCTACTTTTTTTACTTGATAGATCTTGAAGGATCATTGTATCACAAAGCAATTGTCTCTCTATACTTGTGTCTAACCAGCCATTCTTGTCAGAAAGAGCCTCTTTGCTAAATAGCTGCATAAACATTTAGGATACTATTGTTATCAGAGGAATTGCCCCATCTCATGTTTTTAGAGCATACTACTGTGCTTCAATTGACAGCTTGGGAAGAGAAATTTGTATATTGTATAGTATGCAATAAGGTGTCACACCATATCAGGTACTTAGTTGTTTACCAGAGCAGCATCTAACTGAAAAGATAAGTTGGATACTCTAGTTACAAACGATAGAGTCTCAAGAAAGTACTCTATTCAAGCTAACATGTAAGCTAGAGAGGCATTACAAGCTGGTGAGTATTCCCTGGATTTTTTTTTTAGAGAAGATACTAGCAGGGGTTTTGCTACTTACTATTTCTCTAACTTTTGTTTTAACATGGTATTGAAAGAAAATATAGATTTGGAAATAATTTCTTGTGCAGTTCTTTGCTATGACTTGCAGTTCCAAATCTGTCTATAAGTGGAGCAAATCCCTTCTTTCTGTTTGCCCTGTAACTTGGTTTGGAAGAATTTAATCCTTTTGAAATGTTAATAAATTTATGCTGTTGGTATTCCTTGAATCAACAAATGCTGTCACTTAAACATCTCCACTTCAGAGAGCATTGCTGTTGAAGGAGGGAAAATACCCAAATAAGTGGCAAAGTTTCTGAACAGATAGGGACAAATGATACCCAAACAAAGCCTGAAGTACACATAGCTCCCCTGAAATGAAATTCAGCAAAGCTGAAAGTCGCACTAATGACCCAATTTCCACTGAAGACAGGCCACATATGCCTAAAATCTTTCAGTGTTGCACATGGCCATATTTCAGGTCGTGGCAGATGGTGCCAGGACTTTGAAGCTTTCTGGATGTTACATAGGCAGTTCTGGCTAAATGGCAGAACTTTAAAAAATATTTGAAGTCTTCTCAAATTTGGGGGGAGTTAACATGAGTTTTCCAACCATATATCTCTGTACATATATTTGACTCGAGAGAATCTAGTCCTCTCCCTCCATCCTTTGTTGTGTGAGGATATTTCTTCTGGACTTTGAACTCTGTGTTTTGAACCCCTCTCCAGTGCTGAGTAAATCTAAATTTTCTATCCGCTTGTCTTTTTAGGTAAATATGAAGTAAAACTTGGCATCAGTGACAGCTGATGTGGCTTCACTTCATAAAAATTCACCATTGAAAACCCTAGCAAAACCCTTGAATTGTGACTAAGTTCTTAGGCTTGTAGTATTTGGCCTTTTTTGTGTCTTGGAGTGAGAACGATACAGGGTATATTAGCAGGATTCTTTTGTCTCTGACAGTTATAATGGACATGCAGTTGTTTTGCTACTGTTGAAATTTTCTTCAGGTGTCTGTCTTTAGATTTGTCTGTATTGCATGCTGACACAGCTCTAAAGCAGCTTTTCACCATTCTTGGTCTAATATGCCAACTTCTCAGAGTAACAGCTTTGCAGCAGGGTTAAAGTGGTGTTTGTGGCTGTGGGCTACAGAGGCAAATATCTTGGAATCCACACCCCTTCTAAGTAAAGAAGCTACCACTGCAGCTGGTTTCTTTGGATTTTATCCTTAAACACTGATACTCTTGCTCATAACTCTGATGGCTCTCAGGTGTGATAAGTGATATTGTGGCCCTCTCATGAATGAGTGACATGAGGAGAAACATATTTTGTCCTTCTGCCTACAAAAACTTTAAATACCTATTGAGTCCTGCTGTCTCCATAGAAAATTCAAAACTTCTTGTTCTCGTAAGTGGGGTTCCATATGGTGAGTAGACATTCCCGAGGCTATCTGATATATGATATAACTAGAAATGGTAAAGAAAAATTAAAAAAAAAAATTGCCTCATAATATTGCAAAGACAGCTGATATTTTCTACCCCAAGTGAAAAGCCAGCTCAAAACAGAAAGTCTGCTTCAGATAGAAAAACTGGAAAAGTGCTCAGAAAAAGTTATTTCTCCTCTTCAAATAGATACTTTGTCATGACAGAACTGTCATTTTACATGGTTATATTGGTTCTCATATGAGTTTTGACTGGTATAGATGGCCAATATCATTGTTCTCACTAGGAGAGAAAGATTATTGCTTAATATATAATTGGGTAAATACAAAACTTGTTTTGAAGATGGCATGTTTAAAAAAAAAAAAGTACGGGAGAGATGCCAACTAAATATCCTGCCATAATGTTCTTGCAATTATAGAAGTTTATCTTTTATTCATTTGTCACCCTTGGCACTTGATTACATCAAATTCTCATTGGAAATACACAGAGTGGATTCCCACTCACTGTCTTCATTTTGCTGACTTGAAGAAAGAAGTGTGAGCATGAGTTGGTCTGAAGACGGTGAACTTTAGAGCTCTTCAGACCTAATCAGCATATTAGTCATATTATACCAACTCAACTGATCATTCTTCTGTATTAGGAGCAGTATTACTCCAGATGCTTTCATTCCTCTTGTTAAGGATGAGCACTGAGTAAAGGAAAAGCATCTCCAGTAATTATCTCAGTCTCATGAAAATTTTAAAAGTTTCAGGTTGAAATGTAGAAACTGAGCTGGAATACAGTAGGAACTTTAGTAGATGGAGGAATTGTATGGATTTGGGCAGTTGGTTTTCCTATGTGATACTCTGCCTCCTTGAACAAAGGGATCAGCTCTATGGCAGGGTTGCTCTGGCTTCTATAATGTGAGATCCTGCTCAGGCTGTACATCTGTCGTGGTTTTAAAATAACACTGCTGAGCATGCTCTAAGTGTACAGTATATTCTATGTGTGCCACAGCTCATAAAACTGACAGCATCATCAAGAATGGAAATGACATTTAGTTCAAACTCTTGGACACTGCCAATTTCTGAAACTTTCATGTTGAATACTCTTCCGCTTAGCCATGAGGCTGAACAGAAGAATTAGCAAGATGGTACAAATCACAGTATACATATTGCCATAACTCTTGGATGATTTTTAGTAGGCAGTCTAAGAGTGAAAACTTGACTACCTTTCAAAGTGTTCTCATGTGTGTTTTTGCAAATATGTGCCACTTATTATTCAGTAAGTGAAATACTAGTTAGCCTTCAAAAGACTTGGCCAACCAGATTGCCTTTTCTGAGTTACACACACATACATATTCTTAAAATTTATCTTCCAACCAGAAGATAAATTGTAAGAGTATGTATGTATGTGTATTTCAGAAAAAAAAAATAAAAAATATGCCCAACAGGGCTTTCTAGGTCAGTAAAATAGCTGAGCTACTTGCAGGGCATGCTGTTGTACATAAAGTATATAAAGTGACATGTCAAAACAGTTACTGAATTATTTAACATATACATGTATGGCACTTCCAACTTCCTATTGAATAATAGTGTTCAGTCTTATGATTTTTTATGATCTGGAAGGTATCTGAAAATAGAAACCTTTTCACTTTTCCCAGTAAGGCACTCTTGTTTTTCTTTCTGATATCATTGTTATTCTTTTACATAGTTAAAGAATATAGAACTATGTAACTTATGTATAACCATCCTTATTTTAAGTGATTAACAAAAGATCAATGACCAGTAAAATGTCAAAAAAGTCTGGACAAATGGTCGTAAGTTGAAATCATAAGTAGGATTGTATGCTATTGCAAAGATGAATAAATCTGGGAATGGGAAAACTTTCCAGACGGAATTACATAAATTGAGTGAAATGTTCCAAGTAAAATTGCCTTTTTTTTTTTTTGGTCTGCTTAGTATCTTCAGTGAAAAACATGAGACACATTTTATTTCCAACCAATATCTTTTTATTTACATCCACTCATTAGCACAGTAAAAAAACCTTGTACTACAGCTGATGAAATAATTGCTGCAAGCTGAATGTTTGTACAAGTTAAATGTACAAAATTCACCCATTAGGATCCCTTGTGCCCCCAGTTTGTCATTCACTCACAATTAGGAATTTTCTGTAGAGTAAACAAACAAAAATCCCTGGGGGACAAATTCTGTAAGGTGTTGAGTGCATTGAGAAGGTGAACATCCTTTGCTTTAACTGAGATCATCTCGGATGTTCACACGTTTGTTCAGGCTGATGTGCTGGAGTCTCCTATACCCACTGTAATCACTGCGGGAGTTTTATATTTTTCCATTCTTATTCTTCTCACCATCACTATTCATTTTATTTTTTTAAATGTGGTTGCATTACATGAGATCATTTTTCTATGGCACGGATTTGGTTTATTTTATATATTTACACATAATTTATAGTGGTCAACAAGTTCTAGTGAACTTATCAAGTCTGTTGAAAAGGTTCAGGTTTCTTGTAAGTAGATCTTCAGTAGGTCAACACTATTGTGGAAGCTGGAAGAGATCTGCTCTCCTGCAGGTCTCACTTTCTGCCCTGAATAGCTTTGTATAAAACATAAGAATATAAGAAGCATCTAACTGTAGCACTCTACAACAAGACCTATCTGCTGCTCTAGCTTAGGTACCTCACTGCATTTTTAATCATTTTTCACATGCTTTTATTGCTGAAAATTTTAAAGAATTTTCTGTACTTAGCACTCATGAGGATCTGGCCGCACTGTAAAATTCTGATGTTCTGCAAAAAATGGTATTTAACATCCCTTGCAATGCAAGGAGGTTTTGACGTATACTGTGCTCCATGCAGAATCATAATGGCAATTTCCAGCTCTCTGTTCTACAGTCAGCCTTATTTTTGATGATATAACGTCTTTGTTTCTTTTAAGTTATAGCAGCAACAGTTTGGGATGGGCCAGTGATAGGTATGATTCTGCATGCTGGTTTTCTGTGTTGGTGGAAAATGAAATATTAGATACCATTTTGCAATTATGCTGCTGTCGAGTTTAGGTTTTATATGGTAAGAAGCGCTACAATATTTCAATTGAGAAGTATGTACTACTGTTAAGTGGGCAGAGGGGATAATTCTGATGAAATGAAATCCGTATAAAAGTCTGTGTAAAACTAAATCATCCCCTTGAATAGCTACTGCAGTGTACCAATGAATTTGGGTAGCAGCCTTGATGTTTCAAGAGGAAATAAAAGGAAGTTTGTTCTGTGCCCGAAACAACTCCAGAGTAACGTTGATCACTATTATAATAAGCAGCTAAGCAAACTGCATTTCAGATATGGTTTAAACACAGTGATGTCAGCATGCTCTTTGACTTCCAACAGAGCCTTGTAGAAGGTGTTAGGTGCAGGTGCTTGCCAAAATAGTGTACAGAGGACAATGTTTGTATTCTTCTGTTACATTTATTGACAGTGCCTGGCACCCAATTCTTGTTTTACAGGAGAGTTGTTTTGCTGTTGTGTTTTGCCAAGGACAAGACTGCACAGCTAAAGGATATCTCATGCATGAATCTCTGATGGCCAAAGCACTCCTACTTTTATGAAAACAAACAAACAGAAAAAAAGTTAAAGGAGGAACTCAGTGAGTTTGGAGTTTTTTCAGTCAGTAAAATGGCTGGAAATAAACAGACTGATTAATTAAAATCAGTGTGTCTACTCATGAAGTAAAGCACTCAAGCATGACATATGTGAGGAGTTACTGCGCCAGACCCTTTGATCCCTTGCTTTGAGAATTAAGTGTAGAAGTCTCATTTTCAGTTTCAAGGTTGAATACAAATCCTTGTCAAACTGCCCCTATTCAATTGTGTCCTGTCACTCTGAAGCATTCCAAACTTTTAGTGAGGCCAAACTCACAAATCCCTTCCTTAACCTCCAATTTCAGTGCTGTTGCTACATGTGGAGTTAACCCCCATGAGATTTTACTAAAGATTCTTTTTCCAGTCTCCCTATAAATCTCTCCCTCTTACACTGCCATATAAAAATTTGTTGATGAAAGATTCAGTGTGCAGTACTTGCATGCTGGTTAACGATCATAGGAATAATTAATTGTAACTGTTCCATTTCTGACAAAAGACTTATTAGGCATGCTCCATTGGAGAGATATTATGAAATGTTTTACCAAATGTTAGATATTTATTTATCTTCAGTTGGGAGTTTTATTATAAAGCGTCAAGAAATCTGTTTATATCCAGGAACTATTTAAAAACATTTGTTTTGCAGTAATTCTTATGGAAGGTTTTCAAGAGGTTATTGGATGTTTCCAGACAAAAACATTTTTCTTCCCCAGTAAAGAGACACAGGCGAAACAGTTGTGAACCATTAAAATTAAGACATACCAAGAAATGTAATAGTGATGATATTCATGAAGGAAAAGAACAAGTTGTCTTTCTAAAAAAGGAAACGACATCTTTTTGAGGCAACCATTTTTCATGTTTTCTTCTGGAAAAAGCAGCTACCAGTCTAAGACAATAGTAACAAGAATTCTGCATAAACTCCATAGGCAAACGCATGGGAATCAATGAAAGGGAGGGGGAAATGACATTTGAAAGAACAGAGTTTACCCAGCAGAAATTAATGAAAGGAATCGCCACTTGATGCACTGAACGTAGAGTGTTGCTGACTGACAGAGCTGGAAGGATGTCACAAAAAGATACCCAAAAAAACAACCAACCTTCAGAAAAAACAGTCTCATACTGTTTTCAATCCTTTTTGGCCAGTCAGGTGGGGAAATGTCCCACAGTTGCACCCGGAGTTTATCCTGCTGCTAGGTAGCTCTACCCTGATCCTCTGCTTGGTTTTTTGGAGTGTTTTTTTGTTTGTTTGTTTGGGGGTTTTTTGTTATGGTTTTTCTTTCCATCGTAAGATCTTGTACCTTTTCATATCACTGTTTGCCTTTTAAACCTTAGAGCTGCGGAGTCTACCCATATGAGCAGTGACAACAGGTTGTCTCAAGACTGCATAAGACTGGGAAAAGAGTTAAAAATGCCTTCCTGGTTTTCCTCCAAACTACCAAAATCAGTGGTTCAGTGGCATGACTTCTCTAGGAGTGAATATCAACAACAGACCAAAAGATGTGCCATCCTCTCTGAAGTATTGATATATCCCTGTGGGAATACGAGAATAGGTCTCCGTGCAAAGGGTAGAGGAGTAGGGGGATTAATGGACATTTCTCTAAATTATAACCCAGTCTAATATTTTTATCAAATTGTATTGAAATGTGAGGTGGAACAAAAGCCTAGGAAAGGGATGTGTGTTTAAATGATGGTGGGTTTGCCTGTGGTTGCATTGCAGTCCAGGAATGAAGCCCTATGGCAGAGGTCACTGAGTGAGCTGTGACAGAGCTTTGTGTGTCTTCAGCAGGACCACTTGCATTCAGCAGTTTGCTGAATTTGAGCCTTGATTTCTTTTGTGTTCTTTTGCATTTAGGATTATTTTAATTTGTGACATAGGATACTCTCTGTTATCAGTCCTCAGCAGATTTCTTGCCAGTAAGTTTTATTTTAGTTAAGGCAACTTGGATAAACACCATTTTGGGGGGGTTTCCCTCAGACCTTAGCGGTATCCAATTAGTAATAGAAGGTGTTTAACCTCTATCAGTTAACTGCGGCTTTACTGACCTACTATAAAAATTTTAGCAGACTCTCTATTTGAAACTACTGAAAAGTTTCCCAATTTTAATGAAAATATTAGGAAGAGGTGGGATAACATGGTGACTTTGCTGCCTGCATCAGTAGATTCAACTGCTGTTTCATCCTGGTGCCTTGAACTTCGTATGTTATTATAATGGCTTTCAATGCTTTGATTTATATGTGACTTTAGAACATAACTTTCTGCGTTTTAGTTCTGTGTTTTATTTTTAGATGTATTTTCTCAGTAATTGAAAGCTGTGATGGTGCACTAAGGAGAACGGTAGTATAAAAGAATCAGCTTGCAGTGATTCCAACATTTCACTTTGAACCATCAGTTGGCTGCATGATATGTAGCAGTTTTGCTTTGAAACCTGGTGTTTCAGTCTATAATCTAATTATTGTTGATTTATAAAGTAATTTAAATTAATTTGATAGTAGTATTAATGATTTTTCAGATAAATTAGGAATAACAGGAAAAATTGGTGCTATTTTTCATCATTATATGGCTGCTTTAGTTGTATTTGATTTCTCACTTTTATTCATTTGTTATGCTTTTCAAATTACACTAGTATAGTAAAATATATAAACCAAAACCGCTACAGAGCACTTACAGTTTTTAGAAAATGCATAAGGTGGAACTCAGTTCTTAGTAAATAGAATTGTAATTTTTTGTAATTAATTGTTCTTTTGCTTGTCACCTTAAAGGACTTGTGTCCTAAGTTTCACATTTATTTCCAAACTGTCATGGTTAGGTAGTGTTCACAACATGAACATGATCCGTTTATACACAAAATATACAATTTATACCACAAAAATATATAATATGTACAATGAGTTTAATATACACTTACAGTAATGTGATATCAGCAGAGGACATACAGATAACATTGGTAAACAAAGGAGTGCCAGTTCAACAGATAACATTGGTAAACAAAGGAGTGCCAGTTCAACAAATTTTCATTTTTTTGTACGTGTGCCAGCAATTTTTTATTAAATTTAGGCTACTATTTTCCTCTCTGATAAATTGATACTGTCATAATGGGAGAAGGATATTCAAAAGATTCAGCAATCCAAGTAATACTAACATCTGGAATTTCTCAGGAAACCTGTATTCTAGCTGAAAACCCCCCATAATGGTAACCAAGTCCTTATAGCTGTATTTTCTTTTTCTAATTGTGAATCCAGAAATGCAGTCTGTCAGCTTCTTTCCTATTGAGCAATGCCTATGCATAAGAGGACGCTGCAGTTAAATACACAATCCTTTCCTTCACCCACAGTCAGTAATCTGGCTACTTACTGTTACAGAAAGAAAGAAACCAAAAGTACAATAGCTAATAACAACAGATTCTTATATAGCAATTTGGTTTATGTTTCTTTCTGTGAATGGCTTTCAGCAGTGATTACATCTTGCAATAGAATCTACTCCTTAAGTGGACCAAAGTATCAGAAAATTTGTCATTCTGATTTTGGTGTAATGAAGTAATTAAAGCACTAGATACAAAACGCAGATTAAAATTCGCTGTTTACTGTAGTCTAAGATGATTTGCAGTTTTATTTTTCTGGCTGTGTATCACTTGAAAGGATGAATATGGGGGTTGTGAACAGTCTCACTACTGCTTAATGTTCCCCTCGCTTTGTTGCCAACAGAGGTTAAAGAGGTCCTCTCCCTTTGGTGCCATCCATCCCCACTCTCCCAAACCCACCACATTCCTTCCCTTCTGTTACATGGTGGCCTTGTTCCCGGGGAGGGAGCCTGAACCCATCAGTGAAGGAACAGCAAGAAACAAACAACAGGAACCTCCTAAGTGGTCTTTCAGCTGAAGAAAAAATTATGGGGAACCAAATTCACAAAAGGTCAAATAATGCTTGGATTTCTGAAAGCAGATGGATCACACCATGTTGTTTAGCTCCCCTTGAGTACCCTGCTGAACCAGAGTCAGAGCTTGGTGTGATCTGTACATCTCTTACCTCTCCATTTGTTTCTTCATCACAAAATAGTGGGAGTGATACTATAAAGCAAGAGATAGAGTCACAGGGTGAAGTTTTAGTGGAGGTGGTGGTTATATATTTTTACATATATATATATGTACTCGCATACATATATATATAGATATGTATGCACGCACCATCTTTGGAATTTAAAGATAAATTTTAGTTGTCGCTTCTTTTGTTGATTTAACTCAGTTTTTTCATTGATGATTGAAAAAAATGTTAAACACCTCACTCTATGTGTTCATAACCTAATGTAACATGTAAGGTCAAGGTACCCAACAGCAAAAACCCAGCGGCACTCTGGTAACAGTGGTGGGTCTTGTTTCCACAGTCTGTAATACTCTAATCCTGGAAGGTGATATCAACTGAAATGTTATACTTACAGAAGATCAGTCTTTCTTCATTGCAGTTACAAGCAGAAAGTAAGCAAATATCAGGGTGAGATCTGTAAAGATGATCAGTTTTGTTTAGAGATCTCAGAAGTGAGTTGGAGGGGGCATTTAGTTTTTCAATATGTCCATGATGTTTTCTAGTTGTTCATTTTTGTTCTGTGTGTTTTAATATCACTCTCATTCATTCTCTCTCTTTTTTCTTTCTTTTACCTTTCATCCGTCCATTGTCATGCATTGCATTCTTGATTACAGTCTGTGTAATCATTACCACGGTGTGAAGGCAATTCCCCACATCACCAGGTATGGTGTCACATGTCTGAAAACATGTATGTGTGTTTTCAAACGTATTCAGTGTTGCACATAGCAAATTTCTCCTGTGTTAACCTCTTTTCTTCCTCTCTTCCTTTCCTGTTGTATATGAAATAACATTTCTGCAGGAAAGTGACTTCTAAAATTAATGTCTTTTAAAAAAAAATTAATGTTCTGCATCATAGAGGTAACTGTCTTTCTTAAGGGCTAAAAAGCTGTGCAGTTGTGCAGGTTTTTGATTGTCCATAGGTCACAGCCTGGAACCTGTAGTCTTTTTAGTAGATTAGCATCTGCTATGAAGTTTCATTTTTGTAAAATCCAAGAGCTGCATTATTCAGTTAGTTTTTATTCTGATTGTGATTGGTTTGGGTTAGAAGCTTGATACTTAGATGTAGTTTTAACCTCTGTAAGGCTAAACACTGATGAATACATTAGTGCTTTTGTCAATCCTTAGTGTTCTAGTTCTGTATTTAAACTGTCATTCATCAGTGTTTATGTGGCTTTTAGAAACATGTTATGTGCAGAATGCTCTATGGCTAGCTGATTTTTTTTATTTCTTTTTAAAGTAGCAAAATTCTGAAGATGCTTATTTACATGCAAATTTTTATAACTTTCTAATAATGTATTTGAACATCGCAGGCTTGTAGCTTGATTATTTTTGCACTGGCAGAAAAAAATTTCATTCAAGAGCAGTTGCAAGAAACTGTTCTTAGTGAAAGGGGAAAACCATGTCTTACAACCAGTTTTTCAGGAATAAAAAATAATGTTGTTAATGTGAGTTCATGCGCTTATGCACATTTATTATACATAGATACGTTTGTTAAACATTAATCATGTCTTTCTAAGCATTATTCTAACAAGAAATGAAAAAGAAGAGTTCTTACTAAATGCAAGTTACCAAATCCCAAGCTAGTAAAAATTAATATAATCTAATTGCTTCTGATGGTGGCACATCTCGTAAAACATTCGGAATGCCAGTCCTTTCCATTTAGTATTTGTTCTGGGTCAACTTACAGTCCTTATGACTCTCTGAGCTGCAGTGTAACTAGAGGTATAACTTTTTCCAAATGAGAAAAAAATCTTGAAAATTACACAGTGACTATTTTGGGGCTCTTTGGTCATCTCAGCTTTTTCATTCCTCTATACAATGTCTCTGCAACAACTTTAACAGCATAATAATTTTCTCATGTAAACGTAATTAAATTGCTGTGTCAGTACCTCTTTTGCTAGGACACTAGTTGTTTTGTTTGTCCCCTCAACTTCAGACTGTAAAATGGCAATAAATATTAGGAATTTTAAAAAAGGAGGTTGTAAATACTCCTTTTTAAAGTAGTACTCTGAAATAGCTGCATTTATGTGTATAACTTTTTCTTGTATTGAGTGATAACAGCCTTTAGAGCTGCTAAGATTCATCCCAGTACCTCATTCACAAGCTTAAGCAGGATGTACATTGGCAGAACAAGATGTGGTTCTAAATAGCTGCAAGCTACAGCTTTGTAGCATGCAAACTGCAAGGTACATTATTGGGAGGTCAAACCTAAATGAACTATCATTGCTTCCATGTTATGTTCCAGCCTCTATAATTACATTGCCTTAATGGATTTTCCCTACTTATTAATAAGGTAAAATAATGTGGGATATAAAATTATCTATTAATTGACTCAGGCCAATGGATAAGGATCATGGTTCAGTTATGATAATCATGTGGGGTAATAGCTTTGTTATGGTACCTGCTGTAGAATCATATTTTGCAAAAGCACAAATGTAATTTGATTTAAAATAATTAAAAAATAATTTGTTTTGAATAGTGAGTTTCCTAGAGAAGGAACAACTGGAAGCATTGAGATAACTAGAGACATATGTAATAGATGGATGAATAGTTGTATAACTGAGTCTAACCCCACTGATAGGCTTGGTGATTTTGCAGCATTCTTGAATTCATATTATTAGAGACAATGCCACATATAAACAGTATTTTTGGGTCTCAGAGTCACATGATGTATACCTGTAATGAGCTGAACATAAGATTTAAATCTGTGAATTTAAATATTCCACTTTCACTCGGGTTTTGCAATCTCAAGATCACTCTTGAAGCTCAAACAGCTCCTCTTTTGATTTATGAGGTCCATATATTGCAGCAGCTCTTTTCTTCTGTTTTTTTAGCATAACCTGAGTCTGGTGGTCAAAGTTCAGTAAGCTGTAGTAATTGAAAATCATTTGGAAAGTGAAGATACATGATAAGGGAGGAGAACAGGACCTGAGTGAAATACACAAGTGTGTATTTTGCTGCTGGGAAGAGTCAGAACAAACAGCAAAGCCTTATCTTGTAGCACTGCTTACAACAGTGCTAATAAAATCTACCAAATAATTCTGCCTGTTTTCAGCTTTATACGTTGCTAGTAAGAAAGTAGGCAATTCACACAAAAATGCTGTATTAGTGTATTGATCATGAATTTGCAGTGAGTTGAGAAAAAGAGAAGTTGTATTTAGCTACTGATGCTTAAATTCCAATCCTGGTAATCTAAGTCTTCTGTGATCACATCAGTTTGTATTATATTTTTCATCACAAATACCCCTTAAATTACTGCACAGAATAGGCTAGTACTTTCTCAATGTAGTCAGTACTAAATGAGGCTGTGCAAGGAGTACTCTTTGTATCTGGTCTCTGCTACCGAACTTTTTTGTTCTGCATATTTTCACTTGTAAATCCCTCTTATTTTTGGTCACATCTTCACAGTTTGAACTGCCTCAATGAGATTTTATGGAAATGGCTCTTGGCATTTAAATACTTTATATTTTTCTCATTTTAATTTAGTTTCTAAGATATATAACAAATATAAATAATAACAATTTTTTTCTTGACAATGGAATGCCAAAGAGTTAACACTGTATTTTTTCATTAAGCAGTAAATAGCCAGTACTTCAGGTTGTATGCAGGTGTTACTCTCTCATGAAATTGTGCGATTTCAAAGTATTCTTTCACCCAGATCATTAAAAATCTTCTGGAGGACTTTCTTATGAGGCTATTTTGAATTTATGCTGAACGTATTAAATTCTACAAACAAAAAAAAAACCAACAAGTGCCTAAAGACCAAAGTTAATCTCTGTAGTTCCACTCATGAAACAGCTGAAATTCTACACTGTTATAATTTTGTAGAAAACCAAGAAATCAAATCTATCTGTAATTTTATTTTATAAAGAAAATGCTATTAGATTTTCCTTGAAATGTGCTTGTGGGTGAATTTGAAATGCACTGGGAATATGAATACTTGATGGAATTAAGTGCAGGCACAGAATCATGGTGATTGGATATTCTCTATTAACAAGTAATATCTTTTAAAAAGGCTGATTTTTGTAACTCAAAACAGTGGCCCCTTTTGTTTCAGATTTTAATGAAACAATTCACTTCTGGCGCACTGCTGTAATGGATGAATGCCAGAGGATAGGAGCAAAGGGCAGCATGTTTCAGTAAATCTAAATAGATAAATGATATTCAAACATTTTAAATATCATTCTTGTAGCTTTCAAGTCTAGTTAGAGTCCTTTAGAGACATTTGTTGGTGTTTTTCAGCACAGACTGGGCAGATGAACGTGTCCCAGTTTGCTCAGTACATGCTGCTGTCCTGTGCTGCTACAGTGAGGTCAGCTGAACTTCGTACAGCTTTTGACTCTCATACTGTTTTTTCAGTGCTAATTTTAAGCAGTTTATGAAATGAGGGTAGATTTCTCATGGCTCAGTGTATTCCTGTGGGCCTTTGATAATTGGAATAATCACTTTATTTCCATTTCCACTCATCTAAGCTATTTAAGTAGATACTACAGTAGGCTGAGGCAATGAGTGTTTTCTTCTTTCCAGCTGTATGTCGGTCATGCAATATAACTGCAAATCAAAGCTAGACAGCGTGCCAATTACTACTTCCAGGATGTGTGTCTCCCACAGAAGTTATTATGCATACTGCTAATTAGCCATAGAGATTTTTGTTCACTGGAGGAGAACAGATCCACATGCATAGCACTGCAGGAAGCCTTAAAGTACGGGCAAGGATATCTGTGTGCAAGGCCCCGGGTCTCCTGCTTCTCAGCAGGACATTCTGACTTACAGTAATAGTTTGCATTTTAAGATAAAATACTGCCATAGGTGTTTGTGGCTTGTAATTTTAGGATGTTACCTGACGGAAGTTATGAGGGTGTATGATCAGTATGAAAAAAAAATTTATTCAGAGAAAATGTACTGCCTTCTCTCATGATCACCACTTAGAATATTCATGTGGTGCTGAGTGCCTTTGAAGTTGTCTATATTTAGCACTTTCCAAAGTAGCAATTCTGTCTTACTTTTGTTTCTTTTGTTTCTTTTCATTTCTTAAAACATAACTTGTTTATTTTTTATTTCAGATACTTCATCCAGGAAATCATGTGCTTTTGCTATCTTGTCTAACCAGGCCTTCTCATTTTCACCACACATACATAAACACCACATGTAGAAATAATATAATGGAGACATATGTCTGCTCAGAGGTATAGCACTTGCTTCAAATAAATAACAAGTTGGTGATCAATGAGAGATGTAACAGTTCAATGTAGTCAAATGCAATTGGGAAAAAGTACAGTTAACTGAGGAATATGACAGAGAACAACCATGATGGAGAAAGAGTTGTTAGTGTTAATCCTGCTGACCCGCACAGGACATAAAGAGATTGGAAGCATGAGAGGCAAAACGAAAATTGTCATTAAAGCAGTTATACGTAATTTAAGGGGGATTTTAGGTAGAATCAAGATCTCAACACCTATACTGTTACTCAAACTTTTTGCTCTCTTCTTCCTTCTACTTCTCTCCTCACTTGCCAGTAGCTCTACTGGCTAGCCTCACTTCAACTGCAATTTCTTTTTTTGATCAATTGCTGGTCTTTGTGATACCAGTTTAGGAGTAACGTGTGCCCTCACTTCAAAGTTCCTAAATTATGCTCTATGCCACTTGTGTTCCTTCTGAGCCCATAATTCTCCCCTTTCACAATGCACAGTGTCATCAGGATGAGCAGTGAGTGTTCTGCTTTCCCTGATCCTCTGCCAGTACCAAAATCTCTTAGTAGGAGCTTGGAGATGAATGACTTTGGTCCTGCAGCTGAGGAGGACATGGAAATAATAATGTTTGAAAAATTATCCCCTAGGTGTCTACCTTCCCATTCTTCTGTTTTACACCAAGAGTGAGAGGCTTCTGCCTTTCTCTCCAAGATCTGATGGAGCCTTCTCCCTCGCCAAGGGAGGATGCCATACCCTGGGGTACCCTAATAGGTACAAATGTTGCAGTCCTGAGTCAGCCGCATAAAGATGATATGTGTATTTATCTACTCATTTAGGCAGCTCCAGCTTTATGGAAACAGCAGTATGTTTAAGGGGCAATGATTTATTAGCCCCTCTCAAGGAAATCTCTGTAAGCAGGAAGGAAAAATTGTAGAAGTTGTGAAGCAGTTGAGGCAATAGAGAAAAAGAAAGCACTCAAGCTCACAAGTGCATATTTTATTCCAAATGTTGGAGATTCAGAAATTATAGGCAGGGTAAATTAGAGCATTCACATAAAAGAGTAAAACTCAGAATGTAATCTGAACTTGTGATAATAGTATCATCTATGATAATGGTACGCTTTCATGTTGGTTTTTTTTTTTATTTTTCCAGTGTAGGATGAACAAAACCAATAAATTCACATTTCTGCTCCTAGGAACAGCAGAACTATGGTATTTAAATAGGCATACAAGTTAGCTTCAAAAAACCTCCGGATGAATGTCTAATTGCTGGCAATAACACTTCTCTTCATTCTCTGACTAATGGAGGAAATTTTAAATATGAGGTGTTATCTGTACAAAACCTTTCAACAGAAGATGTAAGTAAGGGTAAATGATGTTCACACTTTTTTCATTGGCTGTAGTGGAAAATGGTAGCCAGAAGCTTATATGCTTTGATACAAAAAAAGATGCTGTCACACTCAAACGTACCTATGCAATGCTTTCTGGGATCATTTTGCATACTTGTTTTCCATTTCACAGAAACAACACAGAATGAATGGGTTAATTTGTAAATTAATTTCAAGTTTATTTTTAATCAATAGCCGATTAGGGACTTTGTTTACTGAGTAGCTGTGCCATAAGTTATAACGGCACATCTCAGGTAGGGCAAGATTTTGACACTTCTGAAGCCAGAAATTAACAGTCAAGGGACAGACAGATGGGAAACCTGTTTAAGGAGCTTCATTGTCATTCACAAAACCAATGTGATTTTATTTCTTCCAAGAGGGGCAAGAAAAGCCTTCCTTTAATATATTTTTACAAAACATATTAAAATAACATAGTTTAACATAAGATTGTGGAAAGGACCATGGAGGTATGTGATTTAGGTCTAAATGTGGATTCAGCCAAACTGCCAAGATTGAAACACACTGAGTAGGATGGAAATAGGAGTGTTCTGACAGCACTACAGGTACCAGTGCTACTACCCTGTGCAAATCTCTTACTGGACTTGGTAGTCAAGACCAGTTGTGGGTTTGTTGGTGGTGGGTTTTTTGTTTTGGTTTGGTTTTTTAATCAGAGTTGTAATGTAATTATTTGGGAAGAGCAGAAAAGAGCGGCAAACATAATGGTATATTTTTAAAAATTTATTGAACTGAGCAATTTTGCGGCAAAAGCTGTAGTTTTACAGGACAGTCAGCAGTAGAGAATGCAATGGAAATGGCTAGTTGTTTCAAATATTCAGCATTTTTAAAGCTGTTCAGTCAGCCAAGTTCTTAAGAAAATGTACTGAGCTCTTAAAAGAGCAGTGAAAATATTATTATTATGTGAAGCAAAATATGCTGAGGTACAAACAAAAACATAATATGCAGTAAATACAATAGGCTATTTATTAGAAAAATGGGAAAGAATCCCTTCAGCTATGAAAGAAATGGATTATGCACAGCAACAGTACTCAAGCCATACACTTCTCAAATTAGGTTTACACTTTCAGGTTAGAAAAATGAGTTGGAAGTATGTTGGGAAATGTGAAGGTTTTCTTGGAAGCTTAATGGCTTATTTGCATAAACTACAAAATAATCAAACAAACCTGAGGCTGGCTTTTAAAATATTCACCAAGGAAATCATATCCTCTATTCTTGTATTATTTTAACAAAAACTTTAATTGACCTCACAGTGTGGTGGTATAAAATGTGTGTGATGTAGTTAGGTAATGAGGTAAGCTGTTTAATAAGACATTAAGAAATAAATAGCAGATGTGCTATTTAAAACAGGTGAAGTGTCCTTAAAGACTGATGCCCTACAGTGTGTCATTTTTCACTTAAATTCGTGTTCCAATTTCAGAAAAATGGTAAGACATTAGTAGAAGTCACATCAATTTTATTAATAACTTACAATTTTATTAAAATATGTGCGGGTAATAAAATATTTTATTATTACAATCTGTTTTTAGTATTCTTGGGAGCAATTTAGATTTGCAAAGCTTGATGGCACACTAATCCTATATTAATTCTTATCCACATGAACTTGTGCTCGTCTGTGTTGTCATTTAGATATTTCACAAAGATAATCTAAAGCCATAGGCAAAGAGTTCAAAAGATAGTTCCAAAATCAAGCTGTTGGAAACAAACATCTAACTTTTTCCCTCTCTTCAGCTGAAGACAGGTTCCTTGTGCCTTGCTCTCAGTCTTGGCTCATTCTACTTATTTCTTTCCTATTTTGCATCACCTGGTGGGGAGAGTCATAGTTTTACACAGTTCAAACTTTGCTGTGTACATTTGCTGTATTGTGAAAGAGAGGGAGTTGTGTATGAATTCAAAAGAGCTCAGAAGGGTTTCTCAATCTTACAGGGATAACTAATTTTGTAAATAATTATATGCTGTATGTTTTTGAATGCTCTGAGTAAGAAGTGACACATTGAGCATATATGCTAAACTTTGTACTCCTTCACAACGGAGTTGCAATGAATTGTTTATTGCTTGTCTTGAGCTAACATTTACGAATTCACAAAACTGCCATGTCTCTTGAGGCAATTTTCAGCTTCAGTAGAAAGTAAGTTCTGGAAATAAAAATAAATTAATAAATTATTTTCAGAGGCAAGAGACAAAACTTTTTGTTGCAAAGGTAGCCGGGAAAGCTTCATCCAGATTTTAACCAGCACTAATGCCAAAATGTCCAACCAGAAAATTTTATGTCAAATACAGCACACAAGTTAAGCACCTCCTTGAAATTAGTCTTGATGGCAACATTGTGAAGACCTAGGGGAATAATTTTGTAGCCATATAAAGTTGTTTATGGGTCTGTAATTAGGCAGTAATCAGTCAGTGCTTGACATTTTAGCCCTTTAACCAGCTTCCATGCAAAAGTACCAACTTCAACCACAAATCCCTCATTAAACTTCCAGTAAAACAGGATTGCTGACTTTTATGACTGTCACCATGCATTTTGTTTTAAATATTAATCAGAAAATTATTGTAGTTTATTCTATAAATATGTATATTTCCTCTACCCATTTTTTAAAAAGTTTTTTGCTGTGACAAATTAAGTAGGATGAGATCATGGAGCTTTCTCCTTAGAAATAGCGCATAGTTCTGTGCCAGTTTAAATCTTTAGCTTCAATTATAAAGAAAAATTAAGATGTGCT
This sequence comes from Sclerurus mexicanus, assembly GCA_013396755.1. Classification (NCBI taxonomy): domain Eukaryota; kingdom Metazoa; phylum Chordata; class Aves; order Passeriformes; family Furnariidae; genus Sclerurus; species Sclerurus mexicanus. The sequence continues at coordinate 4,087,863 of VWZF01006750.1, read as the reverse complement.
TTGGAGTGAAACTGCAATGGTGAAAGATTAATTAGCTAATATTTGTGAAGCTCTGAAGATAAATTAAGCTATGCAGTGTGTGTGTTAAGTATTACCGCAACAGGGTTGCTAAATGCACAGCTGAGAGTCAGTTCGAGGGTTGAATTTTTTCCCAATTCACTCACTTCATCTCAGATCTTGCATATTGTGAGGACTTTGCATCTAGGGAAGTAGATGCTCATGATAATCTCCCTGGCACTAGTGGATCGATACTACTCAATTAGTTTAGCCCACACTTCTTTCACAGTCTATTAGTGCCTCTACATGTCTCATCACACTAAATCCTTTGGGGGGAACTGAATAGTGAGTCATTCCTCATTTGCAGTTGCTTGTCTGTGGAAGACAGAAAATTGGTTGTTTTGGGGGCAGTAGTGACCAGTGAATAAAAATTCCTTTTGTGAAGGAAATGATGCATGGACCCAAATGTCCCTGCCCAAGAAGAATCAAAGCTGTGGCATTCTAGATAGAGGAGCTGTAACAATGTGTGTGGGCCTCTTACTATACAAATCAGAATTGTTGCAGTCGTATTAACTCAAGTGCCAGTCTGGTTTGACTCACTGTTTGGCTCAAATAACCTTGACAGGTTAGTTTTACCTGAGAAGACTTATGTGGGTTTAGGCATGGCCTGACCTTGACTGCCATAAAGTCAGCATGAAGACATTAAAACTGCCTTTTCTTCTGTGTTGTGCAGTCCACCTGAAATATGGTCTTGGACCCATGTCAGGTGTTTACCAAATATGCAGTCCTCATGAAATGACTCCCATCTGGGAGTCATCATGATTAAGAATAGTGACAGGCCTTCAGTCAATCTGTCCACGAACTGAAAAAAAAGGGAAATATTAAGAATGGGACCTGCAGGTAGCACCAAGCTTGCACCAGTCATTTTGTTAGAAGTCGATAACCAAGATAAAAGAATAAGCCTCTTCTACAAAGCCTGAAGTAGAATCAGTGACATCTCATACGTTTTTTAAATCTTCACTTTTTAAAAAAATAAATCATGCTCTTTATGGAAGACACTTTGTCAGTAGTATTTTGTCATTTTCATGTAGTAGGATATGCAAAAACTTCAAACTTTACTCCTTTCCTTTTTGACCATCTCTGATCTACTTCACTGCTCATCAGCTACAAACCAATGCCTTCCATTTATTCAGATATGAACTGTTGCCTCTTTTGCTACCGTTGGATAATCTGTAAAGGCAAGGTTTGATTTAATAACAGTTGTAATAGCGATAATAATTGGATGTAGGATCTGTCCTCCCACATAACAAGTAGTAGTCTGAACCGCTACGCAAAAAAAGATGTAAAAGGAATTTGCAATTTTAAGTTTTTCTTAAAACCCACAAATGTGGTATTTTCAGTATTTTAATGCACTTTCTGTCATCTAATTTGACATGTTGTTCACAACTTTTTAATGAGTCTGTCCCATAAATCTGAAGAATATGTTCTTTGAATTTTTCACTTAATTACACCTAAGTAGTACCAATCTATTTTGACAGTGTGAACATCATTTTTTCTCATTAATTTCGCTAGTCGATCTTGTAGCCGTTTACCAGACCTTTCAGCTTTGTCCTGGTGGTCACACTTGTAGCCTTAACATAGAATTACCCAAAGAAATGGGTAGTTTTTTCTTTACTGTTATCTTCAAGTTTCTTTATTTACTTTGTATGTCAGTATCAGTCTCATTCCTATTTAGCAGAATTCTCTCCTTCTCTGCTCTCACTCCGTTGGGGAGGTTAGTTAGTTAGTTGGCCTATGACTAAGTAGGAAAATATTGATACTGCCTTCTAGTTTTGTTTCAAAGTGTCTTGTGCTGCCTCCTCAAAGAAGCAATATAAAGCATCCAGTCAATCAGAAAACTTAATTTGAATAATGCCTTAACTTTGGGGAATGTTTTATCCAGTTATAGACTTGTATATACTTTTGAATCTTCATTGAACTTGCCTATCCCATTAGACAGCTACAGTTTTAGACACAACTAAGGAATGCGTTGTAAGTTTAGACAACTCTTCCTTTACTGTGTGTGTAGGTACATACTGCTTAGCCTACAGTGGGAAAGGTGTTTGCACATTTCTTGATGGGGCTAGACCTCAACTTCCAAACATGTTGCAATTACATTTTGATAAAAGTGGAAATTCTAGTGGCAGTGAAACTGCTCTGTTTTATTTTAATTTCCGAAATACCAGGTTGAAAGTTTGCAGGAAACTTAGCCCAATGACAGTGTCATACTACCCAGTGAAACCAGGGGAACTGCAAAACAGCTGCACAGTAGTGCCTCTGTGGAGAACACCCTTCCTCTGATGCTACCTTGCTCCTCTCTGAGGGACCCATCCATCAGCTAAGACTTCTATGTGAAACCAGGAGTTGGTTGCACTTGTAGTTATTCACTACAATTGTAGTGAATATTGCAAACTAGGGCACTTGTGAATATTTTAGTTACGTTTCTGTTGACGTCAGAAGGAAGTTCCAGGTTGCTGCATGATAAATAATAGAGACCTGTGATTTATTTACTATTTATACACTCTGTCAGAAGTAAGACCACAAGTGAAAAGTCCTGTGTCACCATAAAATTTTCCTTACCTCATCGTAGTTAAACTGTAGGTGCAACGCATCTTTTTGTTCAAGGCAGGTGTGCAAAATTTTAGTCTCTAGTTCACTTAGCCTCTGTAGAGCTGCACAGTGCTGTCACACTCAGAAATGCTGGAGATGTGACATCAGGCTCCTTTTGTGAAACAGATTGGAGAGTTACATTTTAGTTCTGCTGTAAGGCCTGGAAAAGCCTTCAAATGTAATGTGAATTAATATGCCCAGTATGAGTTACGTTCTTTGATTTTTACGATTTTAAGAACTCTGGTTCTGATGTACAGTAAAAAAGGAATCATTTATCTGCTCTTTAATAATTAGTCAGATGGATGGTGTAGTCTGATGTTAAGGGAGGATGTGTTCATCTGTTCTGCTGGTAAAAAGGCAACAGGATAGTTGAAGGATAAATGTATGATCAGGGAAATTCTGGTTTAGTCATTGCAAGCAGAGAGCAGGCTTCTTTTCTACTGAAAAGAAAGCCTTTGTCTTCCTGGAGCAAGCTTCTGCAACTCCCAAAGTATTGTTGTGCTTTATACCATTGGTCTGTGTGTAAGTGGCCATAACACGCAAACTTGAGTATGATCACAATTTTTCTAATTTTAAAACATTGTGCATAGAATTTACTGCACGTTTGATTCCTGTTGTTGGAACCCAGAGGGAGGTGTATTTTCCAAGAACTCAAAAAATACTAAGAAAAGTTATTCTACCTGATTTTTTTCTAAATAAATACAATGTATTAATTACAAGTCAGAATTCCTGTAGATTCCAGTTGCCTATTGGAAAAGATAGTATGTACTGTTTCCCTGTGGAATTTAATAATAATTTTACTATAGTCATAATATTAGTAAAAATGTTTATTTTTCCCTTCTTGATATTCCCATGTTTTTGTAAATACTTTGAGGTAATAATGCATGGTCACAATGTAGATCAGCAGATTCTCTTAACTTCTGGGTTCAATGTTTGATTTACATTTATAGATATTTTTTATGGTTGTTGAGAGACGTAATGTTGTAGAAATGTGCTTATAGCATGTTTGTTTTGGGGATTTTTGTTTGGTTTTTTTTTAAATCTGCAATTGTGTGGACTTAACAATTTAGTTGTTTTGTAACAAATAATTTTCTTGTGGACAACTTTATTCATCATTGGATACTTGGATTCTATAAGAATTAAAAACTTGGTATTTTTTGCCTAAATTAGTATCTTTTCAGTCTCAGACAATTTTCTGATAGTAAATAACAGCCATCATCATAGTAATGCTTCAGCAAATATCTTAGGACTAGATCTGAGTGTGTCAATGTTTTTGCTTATTTTTGCCTCATTAAACTTCTTACTGAAAAGGTATTTTGCTGCTCTTGGCTGGTCTGCAGTGTCCGATAGTACAGACAACTTAAAATTGCCTGCAACATCTTTGTCACCTCTTTGCAATGCTTCTCAAGAGTACATTTGTTATTGTTGTCACAATTACTACATGCTGGTATTTCTTCATGATTAAATAAAATTGTATCTTACATTGATCTAAAGTTGCAGTGCGTGTACTGCCATTCTGCAAAGTGATGACTTTGTAAAGTGTTTTTAATGCAGTTACTTGAACTACTCCTTTATTTCACAATAGGTTTAAAAGTACATTTAGATTTACCACATTGCCTGTTTGTGCATCCTAGACCCCAAGCCCCACCACCAACCTGATGGGTGGCTGAAGTTGATATGGTGCTACCAGAGAGGTACCAAGGTTTATGTGGCATGTGGGGAGGTGTTCTCATACATGCCAGTGCCGCCCACTGAGCAAAGAAGGTGGCAGATGAGAAGGGGCCACCAAAATCTTGCTCACATGTAAACTCTCTGAGGAGGGTGGCTGGTCTTGCCTCCAGCCCAAGAGAAAGTTGTTTCCTTCACATCACATATTCTCTTTATTTCTAATGTAATTCAGTTGCTGTTGTATTCCTACCTAGTTCATGCTTGCTGTATTCTCTTTTTCCCAAAGTCTGCATGACATTATACCATAAATGCTTCAACCTCTGTTAAATCCTAATGAGAAGCAAAACTGGCTTGAATTAACCGCATCTGACAGTATCAATATTTTAGCAATGTAGTTTATGGCTATATGTAAAACGTGACTTGTAATTCAGAGGATTATCTACTGTTGTATAAGGAGGGGAGGGAAAAGAGAATTTTAATGCGGTTTAAGGTTTTTCTGAAATTAAGTTTCCCCTTGGTTATACTTGCAATGAAAAGGATTTTTATATTTTGATTTTATTTCTGTTTCATCTCCAACCTTTATAGAAGAGCCTTCCAGATCAGTGGAATAAAACTAGGATAAAATAGTGGGTTATTTCTGAAATTAAGAACCAAATTGTCATGCTTCCTCTAGAAGGAACTAAGAGTCTGTTAAGGCTCCCTTGTTCCCTGAGATTTACATTTAATGGTGGAACTTGCTTCTGTTTCCTCCCCTCTTGGGAATGTTTTGTAGCACATTAAGAATGATGTCATCATTTAAATGCCTGAGAGGGTTGTGACTGAACTGTTTTGAACCATATTTCCCCTCATCGCCTTGTGCAGTGATTGTGACAAAAAAACAAACAAAAAAACCCAAAAACCAAACAACCCAGCAACCACAAACCAATTTGTGTTTACATGACAGTTGCTGCCAGGTATAATCTTACTTTTAAATAAGTGACATACTTGTATCACTACAAGTATAATACTTGCTTGACAAGAAGTGTGACATAATTAAGGTTACCTGTAACTTTTTTTTGTTGTTTGTTTTCCTAGAGCTGCTTTGGAAAATACTTTCTCACCTTAATGTAATCTCTCCAGAATTTTCCCTAGTGTTATTGAAAAATATTTTTAATGAAAATGCCAAAGGGCACATCTGCACCCAGTGTTTGATATCTACCGCGTCTAGGCTTCATTGCAGCCATCTTAACAAAATCTGATGAACAAGCAAAGAAGGAAAACAAAGTTTATCTGATTTCTTCTCCAAAAATGTCAGCTCCATGCACTGTCCAGACCTCATTAGTTAGGTTTCCAGACTACTCAGAACAAAAGCAATGAGTTCAAAAGCTGAAATAATGTAATTCCTTTCTTGATTGTTTTCATCCAGTTATTCCTCAATATTAAGCAAGTTTTTAGAAAAGAGCTGTTCCACTGCTGTTAACTCAGAGTGGCTTTTGAAAGCAGATGTAAAACACTGTGTCTTGTTAGCCGTGTACCAGCGTTTCCAAAGCATGAACAGCAAAACTGCCACTACTTACAACAATTGTGGTATCATGTCGCTATCTCTTGGCTTTCACCTTTGTGTTTGGTTTACTGTGCCTTTGACCATTTGAGTCTTTGGGAAAGCACGGCAGTCCTGGAAAAGCAGGAATTTTACTTTCAAAAAAGTAAGTACCTTTTTCAAACTGGACCTAGGCAGAAGTTTTGAGGTGTCCACAGCACTGGTTTTCTGGAGTGTGTAAGATTGCCATTTGGCCATTGGCAGGGAACCGGGCCAAGGATATGACAAACGGTTCTGCTTGAAAAGCCAACTTGCTGACTGATCTTCACACTGTGTAAGTGATACAATGGACTAAGTCCTGCGAAACCTGCAGACAAACTTTGCAGATTTTCGCACTCAGGTTTCTATTTCCATGCAACCCCAATTAAAAACCAAAGCAATACAAAACAAGTTGTTCACTAGTGCAGTTGTCATCAAGCATCATTTGCTATCCTGTTAAGAATGAGAAAGAGGGATCATTATTATTGCACGCAGTTTGAAAAAAAACAACAAACAAACCTATAAATAACTATTGCTTTGAAAAGGTTTTTTTTCTGTGTGTGTATTGCAATTTGGCTCAGCTGTTTACAAAGGAGGGGTGTAATCTGAGCACAGAAAGATCCTATCCTGTCTCTGAGCCTTTTTCTCCAGAGCAAATAAAAAGAATTTATGTGAATGGATTTTTCAGGATGTGTGTGTAACTTTGTCTCTTGTTGTCTCTTTGGAAGTGCTTTGATTTGATGCAGTAGGCTTGGATCAGTAAGCAGTCATACACATGGACATACCAAAAGCACAGTATAAAATTCCAGTTTCTGGTCCCAGAGACTCAGTGACCCATTTTCCATCTTCAGTTCACAAGGTATTGTTTTGTCTTTCTTAACTGATAACATGTCAGGTAAGCAAAACTACTGAAAATGGCATCTGTTAATGAGTTGTTTATGTCTACCCAGCTGCAGGACCAAAGATATTCCACATTATCATTCTGCAGTTGAAATTACTATTTTAGGAGTTAGTGTTGTCTCATGGTCTACCAAATGCAGCTGCATTGTTTTCCTTCATTATTTTAAGTGTCTTGACTTTCTGAACACCCACTTTTCCTTTATTGACATATTCATTTTGTAGGACCATTGTTACCTTATAACATTACCAAAAATTTCCGTTCTGTGAGTAAGTATTAACAGTATTACTAATGAATATCTTTGTATGAGCTGAAAATCTGCCAGTTGGTATATTAGAATAATTTATAAGACAATTGACCATCTGCTAGTTATAGTCTATGATATTGGCTGGTCCTATCAATAAAGGCAAATATTGCTTTAAGTTGAAAAGACTGCCATTCATAGTGTAATTAAATTTTTGTTGTTTGTACTCACCACACAGCCCCACAGATTCTTATAACTTTTATTAAGAAAATAAAAACAATTACTTGGTATAAGTGCTCTTATTTTTATTAAGAAAATGTGAATCTATGAATCCTACATGCCGGCAACTATACTGTAATATCTTGGCTCTCTAGTAATTTAATTAATAAACATACATTTGCTCATTTTGTTGGAGTGATTTTATTGGTATAATATAACAATGTTTTACTGGTGAATGAAACTCCCTAAATCTTCAGCTTGATTAATTTCTTAACATGAAAATGAAGTGGATTTTTTATATTAAACAGGTTATTCTACGGTGAATTTTATGTAGGCCTTTTTTCCATTTGTACATTTCCATAGAATTGTTTCCCTTCATTTTGTCTTTCAATTAGCTCTTTGAAATATTGCAGTTGGGAGCTTTTTCAGATTTCTAAAATGAGATGATCACATTTTCTATTTCCTATTTTATGTGAATTGATTCCATTCTGTTCACAGACACACTGAAATGATGCTTAAAATTGTAGACAGGTTGTTGAGTTACTTTTTCCCCAAATTGTCTTTGCTGCAGCTAGCTTGATAAAAGATGAAGCTTTAGAATATTATTTAGAAATACTACATTTTATGTTTTGGATGCTACATGCTATTTCCCCAGGTTAGAAGAACTCCTTTAACACAGAGATAAAACAAAGTTGGACCTGAAATGTTTCATTAGTCTTTGTACAGGTAAACTGAGGGCATATGTATTTTCTAGTATAACTATGTTGAATTACATTAAGCTGTAATTCATATTATTCCTCTGTATGTCATACTCTCCCTCAATCCATTTTGAGCATGAAGGCCTAAAGAAGTTAAAGAACTAATTTTTTTTCAGAACCCTAAAGGGAAGTTCGCTTTTTTTACTCATTTCTGGGAACACCTGTGCACTGTTGAGTTTAATTGGGCTACAGCTTGTGCCACTGATGTGTGGAGAAAGCAGGGCTTTGCAGCCTGACTGAAAATCTTGACATTGTGTGTCATTGTCTATTTCCTGAGCTATTACTGTACTTACGTAACTTAGAAGGTGTTCTAATTTTTAGGGAATTGCATTCTCTGTGGATCAGGGTAGCTGATGTAGGAAGATCAATGCTATGAATTTGTGAGCGCATTGTACACTGGTGCAGAACAGGGTTGCTGAACACCCACAGAGTTTAATTGCTGTTTGGAGAAGTTAGGTGGTCATCTGTAATGAGGAATCGCTGATCAGTGTCTTCAAAATGTTGAGGAGAGTTTTATAAAGAAGGGAGAGGAGCTGCACCTTTTATGGCTTTAAAAGTGTAATTGAAGGCAAGCTACCTATCTCCTGTCGGAAGGAGATTCTAGAGGACTGGTAGAGTGGAGTAAGGGAGGAAATAAGGTGGAACTAGGCAGCAAATACGCTGATCAGAAATAAGAGAAATTTGAAGACAGGATCTGTTCATGGTTAGCTTTTTATCCATGGAATGTATTAAGTTTAAAAATTGTAGTAAAACAAGCAATACTGAATTTAAAATATAAGAATTCTGCTTAAGGGCTAAATAAAAAAATCAGGGTGTCATTCCTGTGTGTAAGAGACAGCGTATTGTTCATTTTCTTACACCCATTATTATCGTAGGTTTGCTATCTGTTTTACACATACAGTAATGAAGGAGTTGCATACAGTGGCCTGACTAATAAATCAAGTTTACCAACTTAGGTGGTTATGTGAAAAGCACTTCAAAGCACATGGTACACCCATGTGCCCCCTCACAGAGAAGAGAGTATCTCTGGCATGGTGAGTGGTACGTGATAGAACAGTGGGTCTGGCTACTGTCTCTGGTCTGCTGGAGAGCAAAGGCTTAGCTTGTACAGCTGAAATAATTTCAGCATAAAATTCCTGTGGTGGCCCTGAATTACCACAGACAGACTTAGCCATTGGCACTTTTTGAGGACATGCTGCCAAAGGACCAGCTGCTTCCTGTAGGAGACCTGCCATCTGGAGCTTACAGAGTGATCCCTTTGATAGACGTCTCTGGCAGTGAACAGTTTGCTGCATGTAATTTTTCCTCTTTTCCTCTCGCCACCTCCCCCACCCCCCCCTCTGAAGTTTTGAAGGATTTTATATAGTAAACTTTGTGAAGACATGTTAAAAGATTTCTCTCTGCGTTGACAGCAGGGGAAGTTATGTGAATGGGATTCAGCTTTAAATAACTGAAGTTCAAAGTTAGAAGTTGTGGCAGAGGACTGAGGGTCATGTCAAAGACTAGCAGCCAGAGAGTATGTAAGTGGACACAGTTTGATAGAAGGGAGGTGAAATGACTGTGTTCCTGATAGGAAGATACTAAATAGAATTTTGTTTGGTATGTGTTTAAAGATTTAAGAGAAAGAACTTGAAATCCTCTGTTGAGTGAAACTGCAATAGAAAGTGATGAACTTGGGAGTGATTTAGACAAGCTTGGCTTCAAGTTGAATAGATGGATTTCCAGTTCCATGTAGAGAAATATAGAATAACAGTAACATGGGATAAAGGACATAAAAGGGGAACATGCACTCACTAGCCAGAAGTTAATAAATATTGTGCAGAATGTCAATCTGGAGATAGGACTTGGTGCAACTGTAAAATCTCTGTGATAGAGAGCAAAGAGTAAAGAGGTTTCATTTTCCTTATGGGTCTAACTGGTGGCTCAAAATAAGATCTAATGCAGACTGTGGATCGACTACTTCCTATCAGAGCAGACCTATGTTTGAAGTGTTACACAGAGTGCAAACCTATTATAGAAAAGTCAGAGGGAAAGCGTGATGGTTATGTAGTAATTTCACATGACCTTTTCCTACAGTTTAGTTCCAGCTCAGTTTATTCTGAAAGGGTTTCTGGGATGTAGCAGGGCCTGTGTGGTGGCCACGATCTGTGTGCCCAGGTGGTAGGTCATTCGCACCTTTCTGCAAAAGCAGAATTGGCTCCCTTGAAGTTTCTGCTCCAGTTTTCCTAGTTGTTGTAATAAGCATTCTCAATACAATCCCAAACCACTCTCTTGAGGTTCTGGAAAATGTCTAGGAAGAGCTGGTCCTTTAAAAGCAATCAGGGGTTTATCAGTAAGGACTAGAAGCAGAAAAACAGTGCATCCACCTGCAGTGTTGAATCAGCTGTTTGTGAATATTTTGCCTCTGATTTGCTTTATGACTTTGCTTTACACTTTTGTATCTTGGCTACCAAACTGGAAGTTACTCAGGTAATATTGGCTCCTTGCCTGACTTACACAAGTCCTATGAGAACAGTACTCTGATCTTGCTCGAGTTATGTATATACTACTTTCATTTGCAGAATCATTCTGTAAAAGCCAGCTGATTTTTTTCACAGTNGACGTTGGGATTTGGCAGGGAGCCAACCCAAACCTCCACACAAGGAGTTTACAAAACCTGTGCTGAAAGAGTAACACTGAATTAAATTAAAAGCTTTATTTTACCTGGCTTTCATTTCATACATACATAGCTTGTAGTACAGTAAAATAATAAATAGTTTCTGTAGATAATTAAAAGTAGAAGTGCAATTGAATTATTCCATTCCCTGGAAACACTATTTATTTTGTACAGACTTCAAAACAAGAGAGATAATCTTTATGTAAAAGAAATTACATTATTAGGAAACGTGAGGAGAATTCGTCACAGTCTAGTTTTACTCTTTGAGAGCTTCAAACTATAAACTCCTTTACTTTGTGGTGGTATGTGGGCCTGCCATAGGTAAAGAGCAAGTGGATGTTTACAGTTGATAACTCACTAAGGAAATTATTTTTGTCACATGAGGGAAACTGCCATGCTGAAATATAGGTGATGGTTTTGGTTGATTTTTATGATTTTTTTTTTATTTTTTTTTTTGTGGAAAACAACAGTATGTGTCTTAAATGCCTTTCCAACATTGGATCTAACTTGTGAGATATGAGAAATGACACTCCATGAGTATTGCCCCTCAGTTTCAGTCCATCTAGGTCTATCTGCCTGTGACAGAATGGGGTTCAAATAAGCTCCTTCCCAAAGCCACCTTCAGTGATGCAATAGTCTTACTGTGATGTCAAATGTCACCATTATTCCTTCTGCTGTGATTGCTGCAGTTATAAGACTACCAAGACTTGTTCTCTGTGGAAGAATTAGTAGTGCCACAGCAGGAGCAGTGAATAGAAATGTGTGTCTAGACTGCTGTGCCCCCTCCAAAAGTCATTTCTACACTCCCAATGATGAGCTGCAGCTGCTGAACCCAGGGCACGTGTTTGTTTCTGCTGCAGGTCCATTGGTTTCTAACAGCAGTGGCAAGCAGGGTCAGTGTACTCGGGGGAGGCATCTTTGTCGCATTTTTATGTGGTCTGCAGGGCACAAAATTCCCATGCCTTGCTTTGTTACTCTTCCCAAGAGCAGCAGGTATTGAGTCATTTATACATGACATTCTTGAACAATCACAGAGAAAAACCGAAGTAGAAATCTATGTGGTTTCTTCTGGAGGTTGGTAGAGCATATTTGGGAACTATGCCTCTGTGGTTGCACAAGGTCTTTTACCTGCTCTGGGCATTAATTCTTGGCTGCAGTCAGAGGTAGGGTGCTGCATTGCCACACTTTTGTGTTTCCTTCTGTGTTCTCTGATTCATAAGCAGCAGACAGGAAACTTGGAAGATTTGTATCGTGAAGCAAACCACAGTGGGAATGGAAAGAAAAATATTTTAATTCACTGAGTTACAAAGTGAAAATAGAACTAATCATATAATTCTCTTTTTTTTTTCCCGAACGGTGTGGCAAGTGGTTCTTCAGAAGACGTAGCAGCAGTCTGCTGGTGAAACGTAAGGATTAACCCTGCAGCAGACTAAAAAAAAAAAACCCAGACCCAAAACCAAAGTATCAGAAGTGTGGACACTGAAAGCTAGTTGAGGATGAGAAATATCGATGTTTCTGGATCTGTCAAAAAAATAGCAAATAGTAAAAATTGCAACATAAATGCCTTTGGTCAAAGGTTAATTCAGTCTGAAAACAATATTGCATCTTCTTGTGTAATGCAAATTTTCCATTTGCACTGTTAGAAGGTTTTGCAGCCACTTGACTTTACCAACAGGGTCTTTCACTCTTATCAATTGATTGAATGGCTCCTGCCATAAAATAAATCTGGCTACAGATGTGGACATACAGAAAAAAATTTTGCTTTCAAAATTTGAATAGCTGAAAAATATAATTATTTTTTAGCTCAGAGATAATTTCTGACTGAAAGGATTTGTCTGGGAAATTTATCACAGAAGCGGAATTAAGAATGGAAGCTGCAACTTAAAAGTAACAACTTACTTGTATTATAATATCTGTTATATCTTGTTAGGTGTAGTTCACATATTTTCTTTTCTTTTACTAAGTTCATGCTAATAAGAGCTGTTGTATTCCAGTGCTGTAATTGCTTGATAAGAAAGGCTTTTCCTCTTATCAATTTTTATCATTTCTTCCCTTGAAGCTACTGTAGTAGATGCAGTATTCAAGATGTTATTCTAAGTAAAATTTAAAAAAAAAGAATTTGTGCTGTGTACCTCCTGTAAATAACTTGCTAGTATTTTCCCTGAAAATTACTAATAAGAAAAAATTCTATAGTGGTCTTACAGTATGGGTTTTGTAAAATCTGTTTTCTTTTATGTGTACACCTCACATCTGCCACTGCAAAACAGGCATTCTTCACTGTAAGTGTTATTTGTTGATCCTTAAAGGTTCAATGAATAATTCAGCCCCTTTACCCTTCTTGCTTTGCTGCACACCTATAGAGCTCTCAGAGCAGAGTCGTATCAATAAATACTGCTTTGCTTTACAGCTCCAATTTCATGCTTGGCCTTTCCTCAGATACATACAAGCAAAAATAAATAACTGAAAGGAAGAAAATATCTGTACAAATTGTTTTATTTCATGTGCATGTAGTTTTACCATCCCATCCCTCCTAAATTAAAGCAGGTTTTTACAAGAAGTTTGCATTTTTTTGATCAGACAAACACAATTGTGTTGCCCCTATGTCCACCAGCCTAAGGGTTAGAGTTCAAAAATACAGTGAAGTTACAGAGCACTGTGATTGGTGTCTTTAAAGGTCATGAGCACGTACATTGCTGTGTATGTGCATAAGTAAAGCATACATTATGGTAGGAAATTGAACCATTAATTCCCACATTTAGGAGGCTTAGTTTCCACAGGCTACCTTCCACTTTAGGTACCTACCATGCAAATAGGTAGATCATCTGCATTTGCTTCTAACTTTTCCATTGTGACAAAATAGGAAGGCACTTCCTCTACCTTATCTTTAATTGTCAACGGTTTTTTTCAACTTGCTCATTCACATATTCTTTAGTTCACTGAAAGCTAATTATACGCTAAAGGGTCAGCAGCGGAAACAATGGCTTTTAACCTTCAGTACATAGAACTTGGCCACGCTGGAAAAGTGAGGCCTTCTTCAATAAGCATAATGTGAAAGTGGTTCATTCCTCAGTGTAATCAAGATGGTCTTACTACAGCTACTCTTACTTAGTCTTAGCTACTCTCTTACTCTTCTCTAGAAGACAGAGATTTCTCCTCAGATCCCACAAACATTGGGGAACTTGAGTACCCTTGCAGTCAAGGATCTAGATTCCATTATGACCCCAGATTTAGTTCTTCTAGAAAGGTAAATGATAGGTTAGCCACAATCATTTGAAACAAATCCAAATGGAAGGTTTTGTTGTCCTCAGCAAGTAGTAAGAGATGTTTATCATCATGCTACTTAACCTTGCCTTAATAATGACTGTTTTTATTAAGAGTTATTGCCTGCAATGATTAAATAAAAAAGAAATGTACTCCTATGCTGGAAGAGATTATTTAAAAACTTATTTCCTGTGAGCTTCCCTGCTATTAATTTCTTTCAGTGGAGTAATCATCTGGACTCTTCTGAAGATGAAAATCTTTTGGCATTTAAATTAAAATTTCTGCTTCTGCTCAGTCACCAACTTCTTGGACAAATATCTTGGAGTTGTTCAGTGGAAAAAGAGAATGTCCCTTTCAAAAGTCATGTTTGTCTTTGAAAAATAAATCTTAACAGGGATTTAAGAGAAAATATGATAAAGTACTCAAAGTATAGCTTAAAATCATATTTTTCTTCTGTGATGAACCAAAGGGATTTGATTCTCCTAAAGAACCAAAACCACTGGCTGCAGATGAGTCCATAATGTCTGCAGATTTGTGAGAAAGACCTTGTCTGCAAAATTATTTCCTGGACTTCAAGGTACATTTAAATATAAGTTTTTGTCCCTCCTTTTCCACATGAAAAAAATATTGTTGACAAAAGCTGCTTGGAAAAAATCTTTTCTGAAGTACAGTTATGGTTAAATACTGGCATAGCAACTTCTCCCAATATGCCCCAAGGGATAAGTTTTTAGAAGTTTCCTAAATGGAAAGGCCCTGGCAGGGGAAGATAAACTGAGAAGCTTATTTATTATTCACAAAGTTTAGATGTGCTCATTTGGGAGTAATGTGTGTTTAATATTCCTGAAAATGATTGAATGCTTCTGTTTGGCACTTGTTATTTTCAGTGAGATCTTGATTTGACAGCAGTGTCTCTACTGTATATTGCAGCAGATAATTGAATTGTTATATAGATTTTTAAAAATCAGGGTTACATTAAAAAAAAGATACATGGTGCTGTGAGGTATCACATGAACACTTTAAAAAGTTTTAATTGTTGCTCAGATACTCTAGGCTAAAAATGAGAACAACTGTACTCTCATCTTGTATTTTTTCCCCAGACAGTATGGTTGTCTAAATATTTTCTGTTATTAAACTTGCTTGCTGCTTTTTGTAGTAAGGTACTCATTTGTGGATGGCAATGCTGAGATATTAGTCCTCTAGAGCTCTTCAAAGTAGAAAAAAATATTCCAGATAATGTTCCAAAATTTTTCAAGTCTTCTCATTATCTGAGTATACCTAGCACATACTGTCAGGCTAGCATATTTCTGTTCTTTTTTTCAAAGGGTATTTTAGTGAGAAGTGACTATACATCACTCACATTATCCAATTATATTCTACTGTTCATATCTCATCAAGCATGCAAGTTGTTGGGACAGCAGTTCCAAGTTATAGCAGATGGAAGTCACTATTTTTATAACTATAAATAGTTAATTTGCTGTCATTCTTTATTCCTCCAGAGGTAGAGGAAAGAAAAGGAAGTCAGCTGATACAGTAATAAAAAGAAATCCACAAGGTTTTTACTTTGGCTTTTACTACTGGTTTTGTGTGATTGATCTTTTTAGACTTGTTTTCTTTAAAGACAGCAGTGAACGCGTAATGCAATCTCTGTAACAAGAGTTGTTTAAAATTATTATCCTCCAAATAATACTACCTTTTTTGGAGTGTGACATTATTATAATGATCACCTTGCTTCTCATGGCTTGTGTCATGTTATTGACCTTAAAGCTGACCCTGTGTCATTGGGAAACACGTGCCTGCAATAAGCAATGCAAATATGGATGTGGTGGCAGTCAAAAGTGATTCTCTTAAATGATTGCATGAATTCCATTTGTGTTCATGTCTTTAACCTTATCTGATTTATTTTTTTTTTCTAAAACTTTGTATACGTGTCTAAGAGTAGCTTTCAGTAAAGCTGACATGCTCTAACCAGTGTGTGGTTGTGGATAGCTGTACTCTGCTGACTGCAGAACTCTACTGTGAGGGAGACAATTTTTTTAGTAACATAGCAGTGTGGCATCCCTGTAGCAGTGGACACATGTCCATAGACTACTAAAAGTATTGTTGCAACCTCTACGTTGTTAAACAAAGAGCACACAAGGTTGTACTGTTTGCTAGTAGCCAGGAAGTCTGTGGCATGATCACTGAAGATGATGTTTTTCCTATGCAAATGAACATCAATTTTATTCTTTTCTTCCTAATTTAAGAATCTGAGTTTCTCAGCTATAGGAAGAAGACAGTAATTAGTCATACTATTTTTTTTAACACTTAGTATTTCTGTGTAGAAGTAGAACTTTTTCAATTGCTTTCCTTTTTCATAGCTTGTTGGTTCTCTTAGTTTCAGGGTGGGGGGGAGGGAATCTCTAGCCTGAACAGGTAGCCATTCAGGGATTCTGATTGTCTTTCATAATTTTCATGCAAAGATAGTTTGAAGTATTTTCTTTGGACTCAATAAAATAGTTCAAGTTTTGGTCCCCAGTTCCTGCTCTGGGATGCAGGACATCTAATACCTGCTCCTGTCAGACCAAGTCATACCTGTTGTCACATGATGCGAAGGATTTCACTCCACACCAGTCAGGTAGAGAGATCTGATCCTTGTTGTGTGAATCCGTTTCCTGATAGCATCTACCCATGATAAGCTTCCTGCCATGGGAATTTGAACACCATTACAGATATTTTTGTATCTTTCCTTCTAGAAGGAGTTGTTTAATATAAAGCAAGGCACAAATAAAGGATCGAATGGCAGAGTCCAACTTGGCTCCTGTACTTTGTGAGAAAAAGATTTCTCATTAATTTATCAGACTCATACCCTCCATCCCACTCACAAGCTGCTTGCTTGTTACAATAAGTCATTGAATAAGCCTAAAATCTATTGCATCTGTTTTCCTGTATAAACTGTGCAAGTTAAAAGAAAAATCTCCTGAGTTAAAAAAATTCTGATGGGTACTTGCAAATTTGTTGCAGATTCAGTACGACGTGCTTTAATGTCTCAATTGATGCCTTTACTTAACTAAGAAAATAAAATCCCATGGGAGATTGATGGTAAGGTTTTGGCCCTCATACTAGATAGAAACATATACCAGAAAGTATCACAATGTGTATGGAAGTACCAGCTTGTTAGCTAATACACGCTTTCAGATGTGCGAGGCTGTACTGACCTGCTACTGAAGTCACTGTAGTTTGGAATGAAGCTCTTGGTGTGACTTGGTAATCCATGCTGTCCATAGGAACAGTGTCACAGTAGTGATACTAATTTTGAAACGTGCCATTTTGTATCACTTGCTTCAGAAATGCTGTTTTTTCTCACTGGACCCAGTGTAGCATAGGGCATTGTTTAGAAAGCGACTTCTATAAACTACCTCTGTCAGATCTGTTCTTTACTGTGGCCAACTACTGCAGCAATAGAAGTAACAATGGAGAAAAGCTCTTGTGATATGTTGAACCACACATATAAGAGAACCTAAGCATCTAAAATTCAGAAAGACTTTTTTTTTCTTAACTACCAATTTTAATTTCAGTGATGAAAGCAGTTGTCACATTTAGCTCCTTAGGTTAACAATGAACAAAGTAATTTAAGCTGCACTGAAGGGCAGATTTTAAAGGTTAACATTTTGATGAAAGCTTTGATGAAGATACAGTATTCAGAGAAATGAATGTTTATTAATTAGGAAGATTCATTGGCAGGTGCAACAGGATTCAAAAAAATAAAAATTGGGAAGATTTTTTTCTTGCTTTTTCTTCTCTGTTGCAATTTGTACTGAGTCTGATGATAAGTAATTGAGGTCACATTTCCAAATTTGTTCAGCATTGACCTAAATCAGCTCCTGCTGAAATCACTGTGAATTCCAACCAAGTTTTAAGACAAAATTGGATCTGCTCAGTCCTGTATGTACAGTTTAGGGTGGAGGTAGCTTGTGTGTCAATGAATGAATTGAGTGATCTTTATTAGTTTTTTAGTTCCTTAAATTAATTTAAACAATTGAAAAATATACAGAATATAATTTTAAAGAGGCAAAGACAATCACAATTCCAGTTAAAAACAAGGGTGCATTCTGAGCAGCATCCTAGCATAAATCCTCTCATGTTAACAGCTTCAAAGCAGTAACAGTTTTTTGCTTGCAAGTGCATCGATTATCAGAGGTCATCATCTATGATGGAAACATTTCATTTACAGTTAAAAATCCAGGTAATACTGTAAAAGTAAGTGTTGGAGATATTAAACCCCACTTACCTCAGAGGCAAGTATCAATGTATTTCACTGTCTGCCATCCAAATTACACAGTGTGACCTAATTTCCCTCTAGAAAAGTTATGTGCATTTGGAATAATTAATATTTCCCGCTGTGGCCTCTACTAAGTTAGTGTACTAGAAGAAACAAATTTGTTCACTTATGTTTGTTTGTTTATTTATTTATTTGCAATCCCTCCTCATGCCTAGCCTGGTCTCCAACTGCAAATAGAAATTGATTCAACTTCTGTTTTTTGAAGTGAAAGTCATCTCTACTACTATCAACTCCTGAGGGGAATTTACTGTAATGGGTCACTGAAGTCCATTAGACAAATGTTTATAAGTTGTGTCTTCTGACATGTACTGCTTCAGTTTTCTGACAGGGTTTTTGAAGACCATCATGAAAGTTTGGTGTAGCTGTCATTTATTTCATTGAGATTTGGATGTGTTGATCACCAGTCTGCTTTAAAAATAGCCTTTTCAAGGGGTTTACAAAATCCATTAAGTGACCTGGAAGCAGTACTTGTCTAATAATGCGTGGACAACAGAATACATATGAAGGGGGGGAAATGGCTTAAAAAAAGATAAGCTTTGAGACATGTAAGTGACTTGGAAAATTCCCTTTATTTAGGATCAAAGATTAGACTGATATGATAGTTCTGGCTTCTGAGTTTCTTCTCCTGTCTTTGAGATCCTTCAGACTGTTGAGGCAAATCCTGAGGATCTCTACTGCTTCTTGTTGCTTATGAATGTACGCTAGTTAAGATAGAATGAAATGAGTGGTTCTTCATGAAGTTTAATGTTTTAGATTATGAGATCTTTATTTACGGTGTGTAATACTTTGCTTCAAAATAATCCTAACTCAATGGAAATAAACCTGAACAATAGTCTGTTGTAACTGCACTACGGATTTCTGGCTTGAGCCTGATAGAGGACTATAACAGCTGTACACGCTGTAGAAGCATTCAAGGTTTCTCAACCTAAGGAGTCAAAATAATGTGATTGCATAGTTCTCCATTGTTCTCCAGACTGAGCTGCTGGGATTCAAACTTGCATACACAATATTTTTTTGCTTGTTTGTTTTGTGTTAAAAGATGTCTGTCTTTCTTTGATTTTAGATTATAATTTCAGTTTCTACACTGTGATTTTCAAGGAGATTCCCAGAGTGTCCATCAGGCCTGACAGTCTCCTGTTGGGTTCAGTAGACTTTTTCATTCACCTGTCACATTTGATGAGCTCTCAAACTCATGGATTGTGTTTGCAACAGAGTGTCTTCATTCACGCATGGAAGTAGGTGAAAATGCAGTGGTCAGTATTCAAAAGAGAAGGTATTTGGATATTGGGTGTGTTTGTGCCTTTTACTGGGGCATCTCTAATTCAAACTTTGTGAATTGAAGTTGAAGTTGGAGTGTTGAACTGCAAGTCTAAACATGGCTGGGCAGAAAATATGCCCATGTTCTTAACACAGTGGAAAACTGTACCACCTCATTAAAAAGAATAAAGTTAGCTGAAAACCAAAGGCACATAATGTTTTCAGAAGAAACTGCTTGCTTTCCGTCTTCGAAGAAAAACTCAAAGGAAGCAAATACTTAAATTTTCAAAAGAATCAAACCAAAGTTTTCATTTAAAAAAAAAGCTTCCAGGATATTTATTAGTCTTCATTCTTATGCCTCCATTCCCATTGACAATGCCTTGAGAGAATCACTTAATCTTTGTCTTTTCTTCCCCTGCTTTAAAGACAGGGTAGTTAGATGTAATTGTATCAAAGTATTGTGAAGAAACAGAAAACAGCTGAAAGGAAGGACCTTTAAAAGCAGTAAAATAGTACAACTTGGTTTTAAATGTCTTCCTAAAGTAAAAAGATCAAAGTTTAAACTGACAAATTAAAATATTTAGTCCATTCTCTTTTCTTTTCTGAAGGCACAGGCTCAGTTAAAGCATTTACCAAAGAAAGCAGTGTGAGAATGGTATTGAAATTAAAAAGAATAATTAAAATAATGAGGCACATGAATTAAGTAAATGCATAGAGGTAGAAATTAACGAATGCCTTCTGGGGGCACAGCCTGAATCTGTGTCATGGTGTTGGGCTGTGTTAATGTAAATGGTATGACAGCGTGATTCTAGCAGCTGTAATTCTGCTAATTGTTTGCATTCATGGCTTAATGATGTTATAAAGAAATGGTGCATTTCTCAGTAAAATACATCCAACTGACACTTAAGCCAGCATTATGTTCAGCACTGAACCAAGTGACTGTGAGCTGTATGTAGCTTCTTTGCAAGTGTTTGAAGCAGTGCTAACCTTTGAAATTCCCTGAGGGAAAGTGTTATTCTCTTGATTTAAAATGTTTTACAACTGTTCACGTGCTAAGCAACATATGCATTAAAGACATTGCTGCAGGGTCCCAGAAAAGTTTGCATCTCTTACAAGATAATTTTTCCAAGTACCTTCCTGAGCATACCTGTGTGTTTTGTTGTTCTTGCAGGACTTCTTGTTGTCATCTACCTGGCCTTGGCTTAATGGGAAGAAGGAACCTTTAAACACAAAATTTGCTGATGAGGATAAGGATTTCTATTTCAAATGTCTGAATACAAATATTCAGCAGCAACACAAACATAATTACATTATACAGGAACACAGGACAGAAAAATTGGTATATCTGTTATTGAACACAGTGCCATGAAATAGGCCGATGATATCTAAAGTCCCAACCCTGCACACAGGACAGGTGCAGCTGTCTCTGGCAGTCCCAAAATCTACAGTAAAAGACTCAAAGCAGAACCTCTAACATGCCCCTGGTTAAGAGGACAATAATACTGCAAATATCCAAGGTCCCTGCAACATCAGTATTTGCATTAAGTAAAAGTGCCTTATGTAACCCCACAGCATATACCAGAGCCCCAGTGATGTCACTGACCTAATGGCAGCAAAGGAGTCCCTGCTGTGCCCAAAACTGGCAACTGGTTTGGCTCAAGTGTGGAAGCTGATACATATAAAGTACCTCAGAAATGTTAGTACCACTAACTCATAGTAGTTTACCTTGCTTTACATCTCATTTGCACTTACAGCAGGTGTAGCAATTGAAGGTTGGGGAAGGTATTCATTCCTAGCACTGATAGGTTTTCCTGTGCAGAACCAGCAGAAATAAATTATGTGAATCACACAGTAAAAATGTGGTATAGATTTTCACTGTCCTTCCATAAGCTTCTCAAGTTCCAGCTTTAAACAATTAATTTTCCTGCCTTGCTGCACAGTTTGGAGGACAGTTCTAAAACTCCTTTCTCCTGTTTTCTAACCTAAATAGATTGCAAGACTAATGGTTTTAATACACTGAAAATCAGACTGTGTTTAGTGCATCAAAGTATTTAACCACTTGTACAGTGCATTGTTACTTGCAGTTACCACATGATCCTACCACAGTATGATGTGTTAAGTACACACACTAAAAGACAACATATATGTATATGATAATACATAGCTATATTATAAATAACAAGAAGATTGCTAATACTAATACACCTATTTGCTGCATAAAAGCTGTCAGTGTGGTACACTGGTATATTATCAGCACATAAAGCACAACAGAAATTATCTCCCTGATTTTCATGCACCAAGGTCTTTTGTGCAGACCAAGAGACTGAGAGCACTTTTATTTTCTCCATTTGTTTTTTGGTTGGGGTTTTTTGTGTGTATGTTTTTGTTGTTGTTGTTGATGATGATTTTTTAGTTGATGGCAGTGTTTATTGTGGATGTGCACTATCAGACTTATGAAATCTTTTTCCACTGAGTACCCATGAAAAGAGAACCAAGAAGCGGTTGTTAGGATTTAAATTCTCACTGGGTCACATGGAGGGATTTCGGGATGCGAATTATTGCTGATACTGGCTCACCTTGGTTTGCACAGAATTTTTAACTGTATGTGTGGTTTTGACAGTTGTTTTGAAGGGTGAGAAATGGCTCCATATTTGCATTTTTAACATTCATTATGGAGAAGCTAGAAGCCTGTGGTTTTCAATTGCCTTACTAACAGTGGTCAGATGATGAAGACAATCTGTTTAACAAACTGGCATATAAGATAGCTTTCTCCGTATGTCACACATTTGCCATTCCATCTGCTGAGTAATAAAGCCAGCAAAAACCCAGCCTGACCAGCCCCTTAGGTGATCTTCTTCTTGTCTTCCAAAAACCACCAGAAAACGTGACAAACTCATTTAAACTTTAAAATGTTTCATTTTATTTAGTGTTTCCTGTTGTTCTTGATACTGTATAACATAGTAAATACACAGTAAGTTCAAATCAACTATTTGAAATAAGCATTATTTTTTACTCTTTGCCCTTAAAGAAGGGAAGATGGGAGGTTAGGAGAATATAATGCACCTTACCAGTGCTTTGTAATAGGAACAATAAGCTAGTGCTTTTTAGGTCAATTAATGCTAGTGGAAGAAAAGTCAGACTCACAGTATTGGAAGAGTATGACCATGTTAGGTCATAGCATAACAATAACAGGGCCAGACAAATGGAAGATTGTCTGTGTGATTGAGCAAAATGCAGAAAAATACAAAGAGAAATTAGGTGAAGCACCAGTTTGGCAAATCACATTTTTAATATGCACTTTGCACCTAATGGAAGGTGGAAAACTTTTACAAGAATTGATTTGAATGTGTTTTTCTGACTTAAAAAAAAACATTAAAAAATCTACTTGATAAGCTGCTGTAAAAGTGGCATTTAATGCTGGGGTATTTCAGAATTCCTTGATCTGTGATTCAGATAATCTTTTACCGTTTTCTACTGAATGTAGTATTGTTGATTTACAAACTCTATTAAATCTAAACCCAGTCAAAATTATGTTCATCATCCTGTTTATAGTGAATTTGATCATTTTCTTATGCAGTGTTCATCTCTCAGTTATTAAAGAAAAAAAAACTTGCAAAACATTGTCATAACTAGGACTTTTAGTAAAGACGCCTTCCACCCCTGGAAACAGGTAAAAAGATCTCAACTGGGTTTTTTAGCTGTAGTCTATTTACAAAGGTATACAGGCCCAGCAATAAAATTAAAATTCAGTTTATAGCATTATTAAGAACATACTTTCAGAATAAGCCATGGAAACTTGTGCTTTAAGGAAAAGTGTTTTAGTTAGGAGAAGTCTGCCGGAAAATGCCTTAAATTTTTGAGAATTGTTTGGGAAGCTAGAGCTGATAGTAGTGAAACTTGATGATTTATTAGATGTTTGGCTACAAGATGTTCTTAACCCTAAGATGTGATCACTATCTGCCAGATTGTTACTTGCATCCCTAATGGAAATGGTCTTTGCTAATGTTTTATTTTTATGGTGCAATTAGAAGGGTGCGTACAAGCACAATACAGATTTGATTTGAGCTCTTTTAATTAGCTCTCACAGAAGTCCTCAAGTAGCGTGTACAAAATTGTGCATCATGCAGTCCATCCGATGTGGCCAAAGCTCTTCTCTGAAGTGATAAACAGGCGGGTACTGAGAAGTCCCTGGTGAATGCATTGTCCTTTAGAGGGACATCTGTGCACAGCATTGCTAACATGCCCTGATCTAATGTCAGAAATACAGGTACATGTTAGGGAAGTTCTTTTCTGCTTCGTACAGCTCCTCTTTCTGTAGACAGGGAGTGGGACAACCAATCTTTCTCAATTCACATCTCCTTAAAAGGATGCTGTTTCTCTAGCTCAACTTTTTTTTATAAATATGAGAATAAATACATTAATTTTTGAGCCAAAACTTATCCTTTGACAGGCACGTTTTTGTAGCATATGTTAGCCACTCAAATCTCAGTGCCATGAAGACCACATAAGAGCTTCGAGAAAAAAAAAGGCGCTGTCAGGAGATGAAGTATTGTGATTTCCTTCTGTTAAAGCAAAGGAGTTTCACATGGCTGCATCCCTGCACTGATACTCTGGTACTGAACTTCCGCTTCCAGCTTTTATCAGCACTTGCAGAATTCTTCAAGTAGTAAGAGCTTCTCTTCTGTCCCTGACTAAAGTACTTGAAACCTAACTCTTATGAAGGACTTTAGAGAATAGAAGGATGACTTCTATTTTTTCCAGAAGAGCGGGTGTTGCTGAAACAGTGTAAATATGGATGGATACTGCTGTGAGGGGAGCATTGTAAAAGTACGTATAACACAATGTGAAGGACTACTCCTGCAGAAAGAACTGGAATACATTGTTTAAAACCTGGTAAAAAGGAGAGAATTCAGCTTTTGATTATTTTCTTTTTTTTTTTTTTTTTTTTTACTCAGCCTGAAACTACTTGGTATGATGTTCTAGAAGTGATTATTATCTAGTGATTATATTATACAAAGTATTATATTATTCTATCAGTGATTATATTATCTTGACTGTTACTCCAGGGGAGAGAATTTTAATTCCCTCCCTGCCGATCCCTAACTGACAAAACTCTTTTAAAGGATCATACTTCCATATTCCTTATTAAAAATAAATAAATAGCAGATTTTTTGAAGATCATTTTGAGGTTTTGGGAATAGGAAATTGTGAACAGAATAGTCCACTGTGTATCAATTCAAGTTCCGTTTACACTGTTTGTAGAAACAACTTTGAGAAACAGCATTTTAAATTGAGATAAAAGTTTGTGTAGGAGAGATTGGTGTTTTAGGATTTGAAAGTGAAATACTACATTGTTCACTCCTTTACAAAACAGAGAATTTTTTTTTTTTATAGGAACAATAAGCTAGTGTTCTCTGAAAGTTTATTTAAAATCTCATATATTTCTGTGTATGTTTTTTGTGTGGACTCTTGTTGTTTTGTCTAATGCATCTCTGTAGTGATACATCTTTTTATGTTGCAAAAGCTTGTCCTTACAGTTACTTCAGAAATTGTTTCAATGCCTTCTCTGTTGCCTTTGTAGCCTAAAGTGAACTCTTTTTTCCTCCTCTGGGAGAAAAACTGGACTGAATTTTTTCCTTGACTGAAGAATCTGAACTCTCAGTTTCCATCTCCCATCCTAGACACACAGTTATTATGTATTATGGAGTGACTTACTTTCAGGCTTTCCTCTTGATTTTTTTGTGTGTTTTGTTTCAAACATGTTGTTTGTTTGTTTGTTTTTTTTTGTAATTGAGGAAGGAAAAATAGGCTATATAGGTGTATGTGGACACTTGGGAACGTAATGCCTGTATTTTAGTCCCTGTTTCAGTATATTTTCAAGCTTTTCATGAAGAAATAGCAGTGGAAAAATGATGGTCATCTCAGAATATTGTGTAGCCCTGTGGTTATGACCCTTGTTCAGATATGGGACTTCACATTCATTCTTTTTAATGTAAAGATTCAAATCTGTTTTGTCTTGAGCTGGAGATATTTGATACTCTCCACTATTCTCCAAGCAAATACTTTGTGCTGAACAAAAGAAATGTCTGAAAGTTATCTTCTCCTGAATTTATATGTAGGGTTGTTTTATTTGGTTTTAGATTTAGACCACTTTTTCCCATTCTCCAAGGTTGAAGGATGAGAGTTGTCTCTGATAGGGACCATCACGACTGCAGTTTCTCAGATAAATAAAAATAAACACTACATACAGTGTTCAAAATTTTATGTGTTATGTAAGTCTCATTTCACAGTGTATGGCTAAATTTGTTGTGTGTTTTGAAATTCAGATGGGGGACGGGAGAAGTTAAGAGTTTCTAACGTAAGTTTAACTAGCTAGAAAAAGGGAAATCAAAGTGAAGGGGGACAAGGTTTTGACAGATTCTGTGGCGTACCATTTAAAATAAATATTTGAAACATTTCCTCTCAGAAATACTGCAAGTTATTAGACTGTTTCATATTCTTAAAGCTTAGTGTTTCTTTTACTTATTACAGTTATTTGATATTTGTAAAATTGTACAGCGTTTTTTCAGAACTAGTTCAAAATAAATTATTCTATTATGTTGGATCTCTGCTTCCTGGAAAAAATGGAATCTTGGCTGTGTGCCTTCATCGATCCATAATGTACTTGTATACATTTTTAGTGCCCTCCTCCAAGTTCAAATGCATAAAGATTCCAGTGGCATACAGGAATAGATTATAAGTAATATAATGCATACTGTAATGTAGTATGTATGCATTGGTGTAGAGATATATATATAGATAGATATAGATATAGATTGATATAATGATGGTTTGTATAAGCAACTTTTATGCCAGAAAATGTATTTTTAGCTGTTGCAGGAGATCTTCTGTCATTTCTATCTCCTCACCTCAAAATTGATCCTAGTGTTTATGAAAGTACCACATTCTGTACTTTCTTTGTAATCATAACTTGTGACCTTAGGCTTTCATCTTCATATGCAGTCCTAGGATACTTAGTGTTCACATTATTCATGACTACCATCACTGCAAAGTCACCCAAATTGTATTTATGGAATTTATATGTGCCATGGTGTACTGACAGTTTTATGGGTGAAATTAATCAGAGCATCTAGAGATAAGTTTGTTACTTGCCACTTTCTTCTCATCCCCCTGCCCCATTATAATTAATCGACTTTTTTTTTTTTTATAGCAGGCTGACATAATTTTAATGATGTTTCTTCTGTGCAAGCTTTAATTATATTTTATAATCTATGTTGCATTATATTTTCTCCATCCTTGTGCTAACAGGGTGATAATCTGTAAAATGATGCTTCTCTCCAGGCTTGTGTAGACAAGGAATGATGAACAATATAGTCACAAACTGTTTTTCTCTTAAAAGTAATGTTAGCCATTAATGTAGCTTTACTTGCTCTCAAGCTGATGATACTCTTCATAAAATGAAATTCAAGTAACATGGTCAGAAATGGGAAATAATATACAACAGTTTATTAGGTTTAATTATTGTGACTGTACCACATAAATTAGGAAACACTAGCGTGTTCCTGATTTGTTTGTCATACTGCATATTTTCAGTGTTTTAGCATTCATGGTGCCCTGAACATTAAATGTTTTCCATAATGATGGCATGAGAAGGCATGTCAGCTAATTCCATGCCACAATGGATTCAGGAAAACCAGTGATGTAGGGAGAGGTTTGCTGATGAACAAAATGGGCACGGATTTATGGTTCAATTCTAGACAGCTTGTGTGTATTTAGTCAAAGCTCACAGGTATGAATAACATTTTTATATGAGCATAAGATCAGATTTAGCTAAATTGATAGTCTTTAGGAGTATTCACAGGAATTTGGCATTAATATCCTTTTTCGTCTCACTTGGTTTTGGAAAGCAAGACTTCTGGGCCAATATACAGCAGCATCAGTACAAAACAATCTGTGCTGGCTCAAGTAGCTTGGATACTGTGATTTACAAGCCAAAGTTAAGTCTTTGTTATTTAATGCCCAGCTGAACAGCCCAGGTACAGAATGCCTATTATTTGCTAAAGGAGAAATAGTCTACACTTAAGGGAGGGTCAACTTCTTTTGACCTTATGAAGGAATACAGCTCAAACAGAAATCAAGTTCATACCAAAATTATCTACGTAATGTAAAAGTGTTACTAAGATTTAATTTCTTTTCGGAAAATAGGCATTTTGTGAGCATTGCATCCAAGTTCTTGAGTGTCTTTTGCCTTGGGGGACATGCAAAAAAATGTCAAATCAGGCCACTTTTACCTATATATCTATTTATAATCAGCATACTTGTGTTCATTGGGGTTTTGAGACCAAAAATATGTCAAACTTCACATACAGGTTTTAAAATAGAGGTGGAGAGATAGTCCAGATAAATGAAGTATAACTTTCTATTATATTTTTACAATTCTGCACTGTGATTTCATTTAGGTAATCTCATTCCATAGATTGGCATTTAAAATTCTTCTCTTACTTATGCTAACATAAATGAAGAGAAATGAAAGTGGTTACCTCTATATCACAAAAAGCAGATGCACAGAGTTTCTGATAAATGACTAGGCCTCAGATTTTTAATGAGTGATGAAGATAGGAAGGTTTTTTGTTGTTGCTGGCTG
The DNA here is from genome assembly GCA_013396755.1 of Sclerurus mexicanus. Classification (NCBI taxonomy): domain Eukaryota; kingdom Metazoa; phylum Chordata; class Aves; order Passeriformes; family Furnariidae; genus Sclerurus; species Sclerurus mexicanus. Next base: position 4,059,736 of record VWZF01006750.1, on the reverse strand, counting down.
TATCAATTTTTTAACTTGCTTTTCTCTCACATTGGACTGAATTTATCCTGCTCTTTCTTATTCATGTCCCCCTTTATTTCTTTCTCTCTGATATCTGGTTTCAGTTAATAACATTTTATTTATTTGCACTCATTTCTGTTGCCTATACTTTTTACTCATCCTGTCCCTATTTATGTGAGCATTTGCATTCTTTGCAGGGAAGCAGTGGTGCTTTTTATATGCCTGGAATATCAAATGCAGAAAACTTTACTTTCCATTTCAAACTGGAAGAATAAGATTAAATTTTCTACAGAATATATCTTCTGAGTACTTCTAATATAAAGCAAAAATTTTTAGATTTTATTACCTTTTTTCACATTTATATTATGCTAAAGTCATCACCATGTTATACTTAAATAATCTTTTTTGATTACTGTAAAGACATCTAGATGATGGTTTAAATTATCAGAATCAGAAAAAATTACATATGCAGAAGAAGGAAGTCAGTTTATTTTTACTTTTTCTGATGAAAATTTCATTTAATCAATATATTTCCTTAAAAACGTTTTCTTGAGGTGAAGCTGCATTTAACTTTTTGAACAGTAACTCCTCTGTTACAAAAATTACAGCTGGTTGTAAAGGATAGCGAAGAAAAACCATGCCTAATACTCTTGCCAGTTTACCTGAGAAATCCATGCTTCTCAAAGGTGCTTTGGATAAATTTAGCACAGTAATACAGCAATAAAAGAAGTAGCTTATTTGGTCTATGGGCCTACTAGCTGTCAGGGCAAGATCACATCTTTTACTATATTATCTATGCATTTACTCTGTTCCTAGAATTGATCTTTCTTACAGCAATCAGCAAGGGTTAGTTGCAAACAGTTCAGTCAGTCTTTCTTTAAACTCTTCACAGAACACTGAAGGATAGTAAGTGGAAATTAAGAATCTTCTGCAGCTGATGTTTTCTCTTGGTTTTCTTTGTTACTTTATACTTTTTTATTTCTCCTGTCTATAAAGCCCTGAATATTTTGCTGTGGTAGAGATAAAGTTGACTTACAGTGTGATTTACAACTTTTGGGCAAGATGAAAAATAGTCTGGAGAGTCTCAGTAGCCCTTGGCTGTGCATGTCCCTAAGATATGAGCACAGCCATGTTTAATTGCCATGTTCATAACCGTAATCTGGATCAGTGGGATGAGAGCAGCTCAAATTGTAATTAGTGAAAATCGTGGCTAGGTAACTACTGATACTTGTTCTAAGTTATTTAAAGGTACCCTGAATATATTAAACCAAGCTACACTCCACACAATGTTTCAGTTGACCATTCCATAAGAATTCCATAGGAAGAACCACATTCTCTGTAGCACTTGTACAGGTTGCAAGTAATTATCAGGGTGTGAAAAATGTAGGAGTATGTATATGTGGTTTTATGACTGGCAGAAATAAGATAATCTCCTGTGCAGTACCATTTATGTTTTCTTTTGAAGAGAACTTCCATTGTTTCTACATAAGTCACTTTGTCATGGATGCAGTGACACATTTCACTATTAAGAGAGAATTAGCAATATGTTTATTGATATAAAGCAGTAATTTAATCAAGTTTGATAGTAAATGTGACAGTGGTTTAACAAGATTAGATAGCAAGGTACTCTTATTTACTGCATAAAGGACAGTGTCAGATAAAACTTTGAGAGAGACCTTCCCATTGAGGCATGAGGTTCAGAAAGGGCCCCCTTGCATTCTTAATTTTTTTCTGAGAAGAGTTTAGGGGTGGCTGGATCCAGACTTAGTCAGTGAATTAGGCCTAAAGGATTGTATGTGTGCAATCGATCCTTTATATCACTTAGCTAAGATTTCAAAGTTTCAGTGAACTTATTCCCAATTCACTTACCAAGTGTCTGGCACGATAAGGATTCTCTCAAAGTCTCAACCTGGAGAGGCATCCCTGCTCAAGGGGGGATCCTGGTGTGCAGCTGTCATGAGGAGAGTTCAGCAGGCTGTGAGCTGTCCACTATTTATGGAGTAAGATGATTGACTTATAGTCCTATTTGCATACCTGTCATGTTTTGGTTGGTGCACGGTCAACTAGCCCTTAGCTGTTGAGCAAGATTTATAGTCCTCAACATAATCCAGGTGTGGCAGCTCTTGCTGAAGCAGAATGGGATGAGGGGGGCACACTGCCACGCGCTTTTCTTACAGTAGTTAGAGGTTTCACTTTACTGCACACTTTTTTGTGAGCCCTGTCATCTGCATATTATCACAGTTAGGTAGAGACTTTGAGTTCACCTCTTAACCATGCCTTGCCAATGAGGATACTTCATCCCTGTCTTGAAAGTATTTCCTTTGTTCCATTGTACATGGAAAGTACTCATCGCCCTGGATACTCATATGTAAAGAATAAAAGTCCAAGCCAAAACTAAGCTTTGTGACACAGGTAAGTTCACCTTTTATCTTCCTTCATTTTTAATAATAATTTTTTTTTGTCTGTAAGTAGGCTTTAATTCAATTTAATAATTCTTTTCAGCTCTGACACTCTGACACGAGCAATCAAACCTCACTGCAGGCATGAATCTTACACTGTGAAACTGTTTCTCACTTCAGACAAATCATATCCATTACTTCACATTTTTGCTTTCCAGTTCAATAGTGTGCTTGGAGCATCTCAAGCAAGTCTGACAGGTGTGATCCTCTTTTCATGAATGTGGGCTGGCTGGCCCTTGCTTGATGTTGTATATAATCTTTTTCTCGTATTAATGTGTCCTCACAGCTGAAGACAGAATCATTTCTTCATGTTGTTTTTTTCTTACCTGTGGAGATATCTGCACATACTGGGTATCTTCTGGAGTTTGTTCAGTGTTGTATGATTAAATTCACCTGACAAAGGTTTACCTGTCTTCCTCATTAATTCCTGGGCCTGTGACCTTCTAATTGTTTCAGTTCATCTTTCAGGTCTTGGTTGCCAGCACAATGAACTATTTAATTGATTCCAGGATATTAAATATTTAGTCCATACCTAAAGTCATGCCCCATTCTCAAGTGTTCTCTTACCTTGTGGTAATGAAAATAGTAAGTAAAGCACTTCTCCATCAGAAAGATATCTCTCTCAGGGGATCACCTTCAGCTTTCACTATTTAAAAAATTGACAGAGACTTCAATCTCTCAGCAACTTGATTTCATCTATCACCAAGATGTCACTTTTGTCCCTTAATGGTCCTACTGTCTCTTCATCATGCTGCTCATACCCTTTTTTTTTAAAGACTTGCCTGCAATTCATCTTTATTTTCTGTGCTATTTTTATTTCACTGCCTGCTTCTATAGTTCCTCATCCATGCTGAGATTCTAATTTAATTACTGTTTGTATATCTTTCACTCAGCCTCCTTCACTGATATTCATACATTCCAGTAAGATATTTTCTCAGTCCTTTTGTCAATCTACTTCTCCAGGGAAATGTTACAGAGCTGTGACATTGCACCACTGTATTATTTGCTTTCTATCTTCTATAGTCAGTGTCAATACTATCTTGTATGTTCAGTTAGTCATTCTCAATTCCTCTCTTTTCACTTACTCTTACTTTTCTGCCTTATTCTGTTTACTTCCACGTGGTCTTAACAGTACCCAGTCTTGACAGTATGTGTCTTCTTTCTGACTTCTTTTTTAATAAAATTTGTGTTGCTGAGATTCTTTTTTGCCTTAAAACACACCTGTTTTGTTGTTTTCTTTCTATTCACATGGAATTTGATGTATACATTGAATTCAGTCACATTTCAGATTGTCTAGTGTAGTGTGCTCACTGGTCTTATTACTTCAAGTGATGCAATTTAGACTCTATTTCTCTGGATAATTTAAATTTTACACTGCTATCTTTTCAACTTTTTAAAATGCCATTTTATTATAATACCTAGACCAGTTGCTCTTTCTTCTGAGAATAGGGCCAACAATCTGTCCTTATAACTAACTTGTAACTAACTTATAACTTCTGTCTGAAGTATTTTACCACTGTCCCTACTAGTTCTTTTCTGTCCACATTTCTCTGCTAGTCCCTTCTTGAGGAATTCTAAGTCCTTCTCAATAAATCAGACTTTCTTTTATTTTGTTGATAGCTATGTAGCATATATCCATATTCTGATTTTCTGGAATATAATATTGAATATCTTCCAGACAGTTTTTGTCATCACACGATAGAGAGAACTCCTTGCAGTTTTTTAACTGGGAAGTCAATATAGTTGAACAAAGTGAGAATTTGAATATCATCTGTTCTTCAGAAGATCTAAACTAGTGGTGATAGCATGAATGGAAATGCAGATCATTTTGCATTCTGAGTATACTAGAGTGACTCTCAAGTCATGGTCCAGCAACTTCTCACATAGAAAATATAAGGCTGAGCAGAGCCACCCATTCAAATATCTCCCTCTGTGATACTTAGGACATCTTTCAGGTACGTCACTGTTTGGACTTGAGTGAACCAGGGCCCACACACTTTAAGCACACACAGCTCAGAAATGCTGGCAGTTATTGATGAACTTCAAACAATTTTGGAAGTTACATCAGCTCCTTTCATGGCTGCAGTACTGCTGTAAAACCAAACAGGACTCGACTTCTCCATTTGGTTAGCTTCACAAGAAGTGCTTTCTCCTGTCTTTCTCTCTGCATCAAAAATCACAAAGCTGCACATTTATTCTTTAAAGTCATCCTTCAGTTCTGTTCCTGTTTTATTGGCAGACTGCCATCTGACACAGGGTTGCTTAGGTGTCAGTACTTAACAGGCTGTCCTCCAATTCACGGGTCTCTGCTGTTGCACTTTTTCAACACGCAAGTTTATGAGGCCTTTAAGGCATAAACCATTTCAGTATTTTTGCTGTAGAATGCTGAGTAGAGTCAGGTTATGCTTTCCTCTGATGTGTTCTCATAGAAATCTTAAAGATTAAAAACTCTGAACCAGCTACAGCCAATGTCATAAATACTAAAAATTGCTGTAACGAGTCATGCTGACTGATTGCAGCCTGATAGAACTGGTGTCATGGTGTAACCCCAGTCACCCCTAGCTGCTTGCTCGCCCACACCAGTGGGATGGGGGAAGGAATCGGAAGGGTAAAAGTGATGAAACCTGTGGGTTGAGATAAAGACAGTTTAATAGGTAAAGCAAAATCTGCGCGCACAAGCAAAGCAAAACAAGGAATGAATTGAATGCTTCCTATAGGCGGGCAGGTGTTCGGCCATCTCCAGGAAAGCAAGGCTCCATCACTCATAATGGTGACTTGGGAAGACAAATGCCACAATTCTAAATGTTGTCCCTTCCTCTTTCTCCCCCTCAGCTTTTGTTGCTGAGTACAATGTCATCTGGTTCGGGATATCCCTCCTTTCACCTGGGATCAGTTGTCCCAGATGTGTGCTCTGCCAACTACTTGAGCACTCCCAGCCCTCACTGGTGGGGTGATGTGAGTACCAAAAGAGGCCTTGATGCTGTGCAAGTGCTACACAGCAATAGTTAAAACATCCTCTGTGTGTTACCAACACTGTTTTGGTCACAATTCCAAAACAACTGGGGTTGTTTAATAAGGTTCTAGCTCCACAGCTGTGGCCCACCCATTAAGAACAAATTGCATGCTGTAGTCTCCAAAGGGTTTGCACTAAGGAACAGTGGAAATAAAAGAGACAGTTAAACAAATAGGTTTCTGGAGCTCAAAGATGAGCATCTTCTGTGGCAAAGATGTAGCATCAGATGTTTACATTATAAAATAAATAGTTATCTACTGTAAAGTTTGAAACTACTTTTGATTGATTTACTTAGAAAACATACTTCTAAGTAGAATTGACACTTGATATTTACTGTGTATTAAAACTTATTCTGTGTATGGTTGCACCAGGAGGCATAATTTTAAATCCTTTGAAGAGGATATATGCTTGTGTACAAACAGAATGGGAACACCTCTGTCCAAACAGGCTTCCTTATGATTTTATAATAGCCCTTTTCTTTTGTATAACTCAGATAGGAGGTTTAAAGAACCGAACATGCATTTTTTTTATTGATTCATTTTGTTATGTTTACATTTGCTGTATTCTGTCTGTTTCTCTGCAACCATTGGCAATACTTGATGCTTGACTTGCACCACATTTATCTGTGTTCATTTCCATGCTGTTATTGCTTAAGATGTGTGTTTAGCACTAACAGAAGACTAGATGGGATCTGCACTTAGTTTGATGGCAGCATGAGTATAAGTGGTGTAACTTTTAGAAACAGGTATTGAATGTGTTGCCAGAATCAAAAACGGTTTATATTATTTCCAGTTTGGTGTACCTACAATGCAGGTTCACCTCCAGTCTCTTCTTTTTTAACCCCTCTCTTCAAGTTGCTTTCTATTCTTTTCTGTGAAACTAAGTACAATGTTTGAGTATAGTTGTTTTGATTTATAAAGTTCAGCGAACTTCTTTCTTCAGTTCTTAACAAAAATTGAAAACAGCTTTGGTTTCTATCCAGTTGGTGAAAAACATTAGTCTTGGGAGTAGGAAAAACAGGGAACATTTTTATCATAACTATTCTTAATGTTTTGTTCATTGTAATAAAAAAGACAAAAATGCTTTATTTCGCGGGGGAGGTGGGGGGGGAGGAAATCCTCTTTCAAATTTTCTTGGGTTTTTTGTCCATATCTTCTACCAAAAGTAGTCTGATTTTTAAAAATGTAGCCTTCTAGTTGTGTGCCTATTCTGTCCTTCTATGTAAGTGCTATGTAAGTGGTACATAAGCTCCTGGGAGGTTTTTTTCATGTCATTGCAGGGAACATGGACTAAAATAAACTCAGTACTGACTCACACAACTACTTTTCACATGAGCAGCATTAAATCTATCCATTGGATAAATTAATCTGAGACTGAATCAATTTGCCCAACCTCAACATACCTTTTTTTTCAGGTGATTTTAGGCCAGATAGGTAAAGCTGCAGAACTTATGTCTTAGTGGATCACACTGGGACAGTGCATTAAAGACAAACCCTTTTTGGGAGGGAGAGGGGCAAGTCTAAGCTTTGTGTAGTGGTAGCATGAGAAGTAGGTATCGTTTTCTTTTCTCCAGATGTACCATGAAAATAGTGCTGCATATGTAAATAAAATTTTCAACTTAGTTTGTACCAAGGAAGTGAAACACATGTTGAATTCGATATATGTTTAAGATGAAGTGTTACGGCATGTAGGCCATTGCACAGCACGCCTTTGAGAGATTGCTGGGAGTAAAGGAAGATACTGCCTAAATGACAGGTCAGAAGAATTGTCAGGTCGCAGCAAGTCATCTTTTAGAATAAATGAATTTGGCATGTATATTTTATATAGCTTTAAAGCAATAGTGGAAGGAAATTATGTTCCACATACAGGATTTCCCAGTCAGCTTAAATAGCTCTGCCTTTGTTATAGGCATAATAAATTTCCTGAATTGCAATTAATTTGACTTTCCACAGAAGGAAATTGTTCATCCGAGTTATTCTTTGTACTTAACACCTACCTGCCTCATTTTTTATAACAAAAAAACCTGACTTGGTGGGAATTTATTTGGAGCTGGAAGGCAAAATTGAACATTTGTTTTTCTCTCACATCTGTTTTATTAAAATAACACCTCAAGGAAGCTCTTACAAAGACAGTGAATAATTTTTTGAATGTCACAACCAATACTGGTAGGGATAAATGTAAGTGTATGTATATCAGATCACATCTGGAGTAAAAATGGTTAAGAATCACATTCTGGTGTCTCTGATTAAGGATTGTAGCTGTATCATTGGTTTCAAGAAGCATACAAGATGAGGTAAAGCATCAAAAGTTAGAAGATGTCAGACTATTATTTTTCTGTTTCCCTTTGTCATAAAAATTACCCAATATTTTATAGATTATTCATTTAGAGAAAGCTGCCCACCAAAAACGGTCATTTTAGGAAAACTTGGCAGTTCAGAATTAATTTTCCACACATTTCACATCAGCATTATTAAAACAGACTACTAGCTTTCTGCATGTGAGTGTATTATTTTTCTGACTGGATTTCATATGCATTTGGGTTTTTTTTGCAAGTCTTTCACAAGAAATATGATAATCAAGAATCAATTCTTGTTTATCAACATCCTCATTTTCTAATTGTCCATGTGGCAGTATTGGATTGCAGATAATGAATAGAATTTTTTTCATTTGGCAAGCCACACATTAAAAAAAAAAAAGAATTATGTTTAATTGTTTAAAAATGGGTGTTTCTTCATGCATATGACTTAAAAAATTTTGTCCATAATTTATGACCAAAGCTTCTGACCAATAAGAATGCAGGAAAATAATTAAAAATAAAATTGCCGTGTTTGGGAACAATCTTCCACATCAAAATGTACAAAGCATTCAATTATTTTCAAAATAAAGAAAAAACTGATTGTTAATTAGATAAATTACTTAATGGTTTGTTGAAAATTCTTTTGAAACTGTTTTTGGAAAGTATTAAAATATTTCTTAGATTATAAAAAACCCTCTTTTCTATATTATCTGTATTGTAAAACTTTAATTCACATTTACCTTTGAAAGCATGTCAGATATACATCAGCATAAAGGCAATTATTGCTAATACTTGGAAGTAATTATAGAAATTACATTTTTTAGCAGCAGGACTTTCACTGACTTTAAAAGTCTTTGGCATGTTACCAGCATTGAAAGAAACTATATTGAACTGGCATAAGTACAGAAATAACTATAGAAATAACTGAATATAGCTAAAAAAAGACTGTGGCCTCTGACAGGTGTTGGTACGAACATGTTTTCACAACCATGAAAATATCTCTGTGCTGTAAAACTCCTTTCTATACTCTGCACCACCATTTATCATGCAGCAACTTTACCCCTTCTTTTAGGCACAGCTGTAGAAGCCAAAAAGCTTTTATTAACTTTGATTGAAATTTTTTTCCTCAACTTAGAGTGTCTTTGAACAAGATGCAAATTCCTCTTTTCCTTAATCAGCATTGTATAAATTGTTTCTTCTCTACCTCTCCCCACACTCCCACCCACCTTTGCTCAACTCTGCAGATCATTTTCTGTTACAGAAGTGTTTCTCTATCTTATGTGTTTTGGGGAAGAAAAGATAATTTGCATGCATATAAAGACTTTTCTAATGTGCCTGAAACATGTCATTATAGCAATTTATCCAACTAAATTCTTCCCCGAGGAAAAAAAAACTGTAGTCAGTTACAGTAACTGTCATTATTCCTGTTCCACTTTCCCAAGAAGTTATCCACATACTGTCCACATACTGTCCCTGGCAAGTAGATAATTTTTTCCCAAGTGTTTGGGGAAATGCAAGAACATGCATAGTTTAAATGGATTTAGTTTGTGGTGATGTCCCATAGGGCTGGCATCCACTGTGCTGAGATGTGCGGTCACTTACCAGAAAGCCTTATATTACTTCTTATGGAGAAGAAAGCTTTCAAATGTTAAGCTGACTGACTGAGTAATAGAAATTCTAGGGTAGATAGCAGGGTATTTTTTAATTTACATTCTATCCTCTATAAACTAATGCAGAAGTCCTTGGTTTTTTTCTGTGGAGAGTGTTCCTTTTCCTTATGTATCTCTTTTTCACTGGTACTAGAGATGCTGTGTTTCCATTAGTTGTGGGTTTAAATACATGCAGCATGGTTAGTTTGGGAGAGGGTATCAGATTAGTGCCCCTGAAATACAGAAGGCATGCTCTGGCTTGATAAGGAGAAATAATATTCTCATAATGTTGGAAGTGTGGAGAAGGAGACTGAGTGAAAGCTAATCCACTAGCCACTGAAAAAAAAAGATGGAAGCAATGTTCTGAATGCATCCAAAATTAGGAAGCATGTTTCACTAAAGAAAAGTGGATGTACCAGTGAGAAGAATGCACGCTAACATCTTGTCTGAAGCAGGCCGATGTGATATATATGATCAGAGATCTGGAAAGTTACCTGCCTTACCCAGGTAACAGCATCATGCCTAAGAGAGCATCTCTGTGTTAGAAAGTAACATTATTTACAAAAATAGGTGAAGTATTCAGTGTGGTTCAGGGAATGAAAGTTTTCTCTTAACTATGCTCTTTTATCTTTAATTTCATAATGTGGTTTCCATTCGTGTCCTGTAGCAAACTCATCAGAAAACAGTAATGAACACACAGAAAAAACTGAACATGTATCAGTTGTCGCTCTAAATCCAACAGGCTGTCCTTGGGCTGGGCTCTGCAAATCCTTATTCCACACTGAGTTTAATGATGAGGTACTGCAGTGTAAAACACCCTACCAAAACAGTCAGCACGTGTTTATTGCAGAAGTCTTCACAAGGGGCTGTTGTGTTGTTGGACATATAGCAGCCTTCCCAGTGCATACAGCACAAATTTGGAAAGAGCAGCAGTTTGGGGTGCTGAGGGAAGTAGGAAGCTGTAATTGTTCTGCTGCTTTACCTTAGAAAACAAACACTCTCAGGGAAGCCTCAAAAAGAAGAAAATAAAGGAAGTGTAAAATATACCAAGAAGCTCTCGGTTTAAAAGTAGGTAATATTGGTAAAGAGTATTTTGAAAGGAAGGATACAAGAAGGGAACTTGCCTGAGGAAGAGTGCCATCATTTTGTTGGAGATGGAACTATAGAAGCTCCTGGAAAGGTGCTCAGTTCCTTGATGGAGGCAAGGCCATAAGCTAATGAAAATATTTGAGAGGATAAGTACTGTACACAGAAGCAACATTTATTTTCACTTCTGAAGGAAGAAATTCTTGGAGGCAGGATTATTTTAAATACAGTCAGCTTAGAGTAAAAGCTCAAAAGTTCAAACAGTCAGCAGTAATGGTAATTATTATGCCATGTCTGGTTTAATATTGAGTAATAAGGGTGGCATATTTTATAAACATCTTCACACAAATATATATTCAGTATTTACAGTAATGTCTATATCTCTTTAGGTATTCTGCTTTTTAAGAAGAAGTATTTATTCACTTAGCTAATTTTCATAATAATTGGACAATTTTTGTCTTTAACAACTTGTATATTTTTAACTTCAGCGTTTCTCACAATTTCTTTTGAGGCAAATTATGATAATTGGACTTATTGTAGAACTATGTTGCTTCAAGTTTTCAAAGGGGTAGTAAAATATATGCTAAAGGCTTGACAGTGAACAAAAGATCCTCTTCTCTCTCCCCCCACATCTGGTTGAAGTGCTTAGTCCAGATGGGTTGACAGTGTTTCCAGGAGAGGATATTGATAGTCAGTACAAGCTCAAATATTGGCCCTATCCAAGAGATAAATGGATGACTAATTTTTATTGGAAAGTTTCTCAGCCCAGTAGTGGCACAGCTTTTGAGAGTTACCTGACCCACAAGTGTGTAAAGAATGTGAAGGTGGGGGTCTTGGGATTCTGCAATGCACAAAGACAGGGGGGATCTGAGTTTCTGATTTGGGTAACTTGTAATCATTATTACAAAACTACTATTAGTAAAGATATACACACATGTGCACACACACTGCAAACCAGTACAAAATTACCACTAAAAAACCAAGCATATATATATAAATATTAAAACTTACCAGTGAATTCCAACTAGTCAAACAAGTATATACTTATGAACCTCTACCTGTGTGCACCTGTAAATATATTATGTGAGGTGTTACCACTGTGATATTCAGCAAATCACTCCCAGCAGTGGGACAAATCAGTAACAGGAAAGTCTCACTTCAAACATGACCCATGTCATGGAATTCAGTCAGCCAGGGTCCTGTCTGTCCAGATCTTGTGCAGAGAGGCTCTTTTCAGGTAGGTAGCAGTTTACTATCACTTTTGGTGTAAGTGAATGTAGGACATCAGTTCCAAAATAATTGTTGCTGTCTCCTGTTTCCCTGAGAGGTCAGTTTCTTATCACTGTTTCTTTGTGCTGCACCCATCAAGGTTTCTGTCTTATGCCTATCAAGGTTTCTTTGTCCTGCCAACTACTGCCTGTCAAGAAGGCTTCAGCAGAGCTTATCAGAGATGTCTCAGGGCTCCTGCTAAGGAGATGTCCTTTGTCAGTATGTCTACCAGTCTATTTGGCAGCTTTGTCAAGATATTATACTGTAAGATAGGAGTAAAATTTGCAATTCAGAAATAACTGCTGTATTCAGGGGAAATAGTTTACTTAATTAAAACATTTACTTTTAATTGCTGTTCTTTTTGACAGTGTGAATTTATCTGTAATAAGAAAACCTACTCTAGGCCTTCTGGAGTGCCTTAGTGCCCTGTGTATTTGAGAAAAGTGCTAATTGAATATCCACAAAGTACATCCCAGTACATGGCCTTCTCTCTATAATAATTAATCTTTTACTTGCAATTCTTTGTTGGTTTTTTTTTTTTTGGTTGGTGGCTTGCTTTTGGTTGGTTGGTTGGTTGGTTGTTGGTTTGGTTTGGTTTTTTGGCTTGCGTTGGTGCTTCCCCCCACCCCGGATCATTTAGGTCAATGCATTCAACTTTTCTGTGGAAGCATAATCATTCAACATTTAGGCTACCAATACCATTCTTGCCTTTTCTTCAAGAATGAGTGGTACTGAGTAATGCTGAATTGAGGTGGGCATGGAGAAGGCTACTTGCTTCCTTAGCTGTGAACTCAGTCATCTCAGAGTACCAGAACAGTGATTCATACATTGTGATCCATTGGTGAGAAAGTACATGGTGTGCATACACGTGTGAAAAAGAGATTCATCGACCTTTTCTTCCCCAGCCATTCCAATCTCAGCTACTGCTTCTTCAGCTTCAGAAAGTCTCCATATCCAGCCACTTTACACTTTGTTCAATGTTCAGATGTCGGGGTCACATAGCAAACATAGCTGCTGGATGAAGAATCTGATTTTCTTTTCTGTTCAGGTTCCCTATCTATTCTCTAAACAGGAATGATACATCTACCCTTTTCAGGATGCTTTCACTTCTTCAAACATTTTTGAAAAGTTGGGTATTGGTTGTGGTAAAGCAATGTTATTGGACTGTAATTTAGTTGAATTCTTAGACCCCCTTAGTCTCTGTGCTGTGTCAGATCTTATTTTTTTTTTATATTGAAGTTCTGTTGAAAATGGGTTGGATTGTCTAGAGATAAATTTTGAGGTCTTAGTCTAGTGTCTGATACTGTGAATTAATGCTGTAAAGAATTACATTCAGAAGGGCTGCAGATACCACCCAAACAGCTGTTTTGATTCTAGTAACCTTTTTTTCTCTTTTTGCCATACAGTAGTATGTCTGGAAGTACATATGTGAATTTTATTTTGCACCATTGTAGGCATCACACTGCTTGTCATTTATATGTCTCAGTCTATTAGATAGAGGGAAGGAAACACAGAACACTTCTCATTCAGAGTAATATTGGTTTGGTTGGAGGGTGTAAAGTAGGTAGAAAACATCAAGTTTAGAAGAAATAATGGAGGATATTTCAGTCATTAGAATCTTAGTGTGATTCACTCAAGGAACAGTACAATTCTCAGAGAACAAAATTCTCTATATATTTGGTTATTAAATGTGGAATACTAAAAACTGCTGAAAAACTGTGCAGATACAGGGGAAGGGAAGAAGGGACTTGAGGAGTGGTGAAGTATAATAAACAAAAACAGGAGGAAGATTTTTGCATTTTCATGGATGCATAGGAGTAGTAGTAAAAAGCAGTTTAGGGTTTCACTCATGTTTGTGTGTTTGCATCTTTCATGTTTTGTGTTGACGGGAATAGAGCTTGAAGATGTGGGGTTTTTACTGACACACAGATCAAAGTTTTGAGAAACGGAGTATGTTCTATTCTTTTTCAAGAGGAAAGAATCTTGAGGGAAGAGTTCTCAGCATTGATACATTTATTATACAAAAGAAAACCTGCAAGTTGGAAATGGAAAGTGAGATAAATTCCAGAAAGGTGAATGAGACGGCAGGACACTGTACACACAGGAAAGAAGTCTACAGGAATGGAATACTCCCTCCATTTTTTTGCAAAGCCTGGAGTTTATATTTAAAGCTATTTCGTTTTGACTGTTCAATGCTCACTCAGATGGACACATCCTAATGGTTCATCTCTGACAGGGGAAGCACATGTTATTTTTCTGGTTTTGTTCTACTGAGAAAGAAGTAGAACATTTGCTGTCATTTCCTAAGTGCAAAATTGATCAAAATGGCATCATAAAATTTTACAGCATTTTTGAAATAGAGCAGCTGCTAAAGTGTATAGCTAGAACATCTCTGAGATATATTAAATAGGAAGCAGATTTAATATCCTGACTTATGTTTAGCTGTATCTTATTCTTCTGAAGCTAATAGTGATATAGAAAGGCATACAAGAGCTGAAGGTATCAAATAGAAAAATATTATGTTCTCTTTTAATGAAGGTCTTGATCTGCCTTCACAGAAGACAATAAATGTAGTTCTTTACCTTTTGTGAGTCCATAACTGACATCCCAATACATACAGAGAGATCTCATACTAATTATGATTCTTGCCATGAGCAGGCATAGAAGACCTTTTTTTTCTATTTAAACTCATGGACTGGACTAGTAGCTGATAGAAATTGATGTGCTTTCATTAGCAAGCACATGTATGCACTGACCGAAAAGACTGTGGAGTCAGACTTCTAGAAACACTGTCTTCTGATGAGTGAGAGGAAAATACCAATTAGGAGGAAAGTTCACTTAGCCAAAGCATGAGTGCCTTCACCCAGATGGAGCAAAGGAAAGATTTGATTAAGCCTCCTCCGGCATATGCACTCATTAATCAAGCACTTTGAAAGTACAGCTAACCAGTGCATTATAGAGTAGACTGGAAACAACGGGGAGTTGGGATTAATTTGTTCTGTTCCTAGATGATCTAGTGACTTGCAGGCTACTCTGTGTTGGATTCTCCTTCTGCCTGGATTTCCCTAGTGATGAGTAAGTTACATTTATACAATTATCAGAAACATGATATCTAAAATATGCCATATTTTAACTTGACTTTAAAACTCAGATTGCAGCCTACTGTACTTAATTCATTATGGACAGAATGAAACTTAAGCTTAATAGAAAAAAAAGGGGACATTTGCAAATACGAGGTTAACAGTCTTCAGGCAGAAATCATTTGTAGTTGGCTTGCATATTGCTTTATCTGTTTTAAGAATACTTGTCAAAGATATGAAGATAAGCAGTTGCAAAAAGGTACAAGAGCTTTCACTTTTCAACTGGTACACAGAAGGATTTTGAAGGAAAGACTCACTAGTGGAAAGTATGTCAGCCACAAGAAAAAAATGGGAGAGGAGTGGCTGGAAAGCAGCGCTGCAGAAAGGGATGGGGAGGTGCTGGTTGACAGCAAGGTCAATATGGGTCAGCTGCGTCCTGGGGTGCATCGAACACAGAAAAGAGGTGATTATCCTGCTGTATTCAGTGTTGGTGCAGCCTCCCCTTGGCTGCTGTGTGCTGTTCTGGGCCCCACAATTTAAGAAGGATGTAAAGTTACTTGAATGTGCCCAGAGGAGGACAGATGAGCTGGTGAAAGGGCTGGAAGCATGTCCTGTGAGGGGCGACTGAGGACCATGGGTTTGTCTAGTTCAGAGAGAAGGAGTCTGAGTGGTGACCTCAGACCTGCTGTCTGGAGCTTCCTGAGGAGGGGAAGTAGAGAGAGAGGTGCTGAGCTCTTCTCTCTGGTGCCCTGTTCTGTTCTATTCCATTCAAATGAAGTTGCAGCATTAAAAGGGTCTCTTCCTTGACAACCAAGATAAGCAACATGTACATTTTAAATAGCAGTCAGCTTTGAATTTCTTGCTCTTTAAATATATTAGTAGCACAATGTTATCCTTGATACAATGTAGACATGAGTGTACTTTTATAGGGAAAAGAAACATGCTAGCATTATTTTTTCATCAGT
Source organism: Sclerurus mexicanus (assembly GCA_013396755.1). NCBI lineage: Eukaryota > Metazoa > Chordata > Aves > Passeriformes > Furnariidae > Sclerurus > Sclerurus mexicanus. The sequence continues at coordinate 4,043,919 of VWZF01006750.1, read as the reverse complement.
CTGCAGATGGATCAGTTTTACTGAGACTAATATTAGAAGAAAGGCTAAAAGAACTACTTAATGCAGCACAGGTAGTAGATTTTTTTTTTTTTTTCATTCCAGCTTTATAGAAGCAGAGGAGGAGAATAGGAAATGATAGCAACCCAGTGATCAGTTTATCAGCTTCACTGTCATCACTAAATGTCACTGTCATCAGAAGATATTGTTCCAGAATACTTTAGAGGACAAAAGGATGATTTGACAAGCTCAGAAAAGCTATGGATTGTGGAGGAAATGGGAGAATATTGGAAAGAGTCAATTTACATATCTGAATCATGACAGATTTATAGTTTAAATATTTCTGTATATTAACTAATAAATTTGTCCCCTTTCTGCTTGCTTCTTTGTTCCAAAATGATAGTGAAAAGTGAAACTATATTTTCATGAAGTCATGGGAAACTCTGACAAATACATTTTTAATGCATGAGGAAGGAGAAAATACAATGCACTAAGCAGGATGATGTGTTATTCTTTAGCTGTTACTCTACAGTGACTCTTTAGCAGTGCAGTAATACCTTTGCCTTTTCTTTGGTGTTTTGGAAGCAGTTTTATTTGCCACAATGGCTGTGACCAGTGGAGCCCTTCCACTCAAACATCTATTACAATTAATACATTAAATAATTTCCTTTCACTGCAAATACACACAAAGGCACATTCTGCCTTTTCCCAAGTATCATTCACTGATAAGTTAATGTTTATATCCGTTTATTGTTCTCTTATTTATTTGGTGCCTCTTTAAATACTGATGAGGGTTCTGTTTAGCAAGGAGACAAGGGAGACTGGCAAGAGCTCTATAATATATAAATCTGTCAGCCGTAGTCCAGGTTGTAGTGGGGATACTTTAAAAAATGTTAAGGCATTTCTGTGTACAATAGTGAGTATTTCAATTGCAGAGAATAGTTTTCAGTTCCCCTGTCTGTTTTAACCAGGTAGCTTAGCTATCTGCTTGAGCTGGTGCTCCTAGACTTTGAAAGGGTAACAGGATCACAATGGAAGGAGCTCTGGTCTGAAATTTCAGTGTCTCTCTGCCAGAGCACATTTTGCCATGTCATTTGGAGCCATTCTGCTCAAAAAAGTTATGCCATAAATGAATGCTGTGCCACTGAAGTTGAAACAAGTTAAGTCAAAACTGTGCTCCAAGGAGAGTGCATCAGTTTATAACTCAACTCCCTTAAAAATAACTCTTTGAGCATGATACCCCATTGTTTTTGCAGACTTCTACTACCTTTATGCTGAAAATTATTTGGCTGTTAATGGCTTGGATTCTCGCAGTTTGCTGTTTTCCTTTGAACTTTCTTTTACTTAGCAGCAACATTTTAAAAAATCTACCTTGACTTTTTTCATAGTTCCTTTCCAGTAATGCATTAGAGAGTTTTGCTTACTAGCAACAGCAGCTTTTAAAAATGCCAGAGGGAGGCTTGGGTACCAAGGGCATAATAATGGTACACCTACTGCAATCATTAGATACCGAAATTGCTACAGTATATTGTCCTCTTGTGAATAGGACATGAAAATACTCCTACATAATCTACATGCAGACCAATAAATGTACAAGGAATGGTAAAAGCCATAGGTGAACTGTTCTGGCATGATAAGTAAATGGTTTATTATGCAAGTAAATGTTAACAAAGAGTTTTAGTGCATTTGATTTGCCCTGTTTTTCAACCAATTTATCTAATATGGAACTCAGTCAATTTCTACAAACAGCTTAAAGAATTAGCAATATGAAAGACAGGGTATTTCAGGTTTCTTTTCCTGTATTACAGAGGAATCAAAGGATATTGCCTTCTTTATGAGCTGTCACTGACAGAAGTTTAATTTAGGAAGAGCTGAACCCTGTAGTATGACAATAGCAGTGGTTCAGCACAGGGATAACTCCTAGGCAAATGGTAGGTTTTTCATGTCTTTTCTTCTCTGTCAGTTAGATGCAATAACAGGAGTTCCAAATTCTGAAATGAGTTCACATGATTTTAGAAAGAAAATACGTTTTCCTTTGGTTTTCTGTGAAGAAAAAAATCACCAAAAGTTTTCAGCACATCCCTTCATTTTACCACTCTAATCTTGAGGACATAGTCTGGCTGAAGTCAATGATAGTTGCTGAAATGCTTCAAATTAAGATTGTTGTTTAAGTGCTTTTCTAAATGAAAACAAATCATTACTAAATTGCATCACATCAAACAAACAGTAAGTCTTCATTATTTTTATGCCAAGACACACCTGAAATAAAAGACCCTTGTTGACCAGTAAAAGGTGGTAAGTAATTGATAACTACAATACTGTTGTATAAACTTGTAGGAGCTAGAGATGCGATGCTAACAATACTCAATTTTTATTTTGCCTCCTTTTACTTTAAAAGTTCTCGTTTGCAGTAGTAATTGTGAACAAATATTCGTACATGTATTTAATTTTAATAATTACTCATGTATCAGGAAGGAACTCTTTAAACAAATGTGTTTTTTAAAAAATGTAACTAAAAGAGGCATGTGTAATCTATAATGCCTGGGGAAAATGGGCTGACTTTATAAAAGTTATAAAAATACTAAAAGACTGAGTAATAGCAGCAAATGTGGTGCAACTCAATATCTTGCCAGAACTGGGGATTTTTTGGGGGCAAGAAGGATCAGAAAATGCTGCAAGAACCATGCTACTTTCTCAGCAAATGATCCAACTTAATATAAAAGCCCTGTAAGAAGTAGAACCTGACAAAATATCAATGAACAAAGTCAGCAAATGTTCAGTTCATGAAGTTAGGTCGAACTCAATGAATACATTGAGATCAAGGAGAAGTCACCATCCTATGCAAATAAAATTATTCCACTTGATATTTTATTTAAAAATTAAGTAGAAATCAAGGGGGGGGGGGGGTTTCATTAAAAAAAAGTTAAGTTTTTTTTAGCACTTTTTTCTGTCTTTTATTGCCCTCTGCACATGAGAAATAAATGGGTTAGGACAGATCTAATGAGTGTGTTCTAAAAGACAGTAATATATCATAAATTAAAAGGAAACACAAAGCTTTTTTTTCTCAAAGATTCAGAATTATTCTCTGGGGCAGATTATTTTACAGCTATTACATTTCAGATATTGAAACCTGGAACAAATATATATCACATTTTTAACTCTGGCAGTCCCCTTCTCTTTGTCAAAAGATGTATTGCAACAGTAGGTTGAACTACAAAACTGCATATACTTCACGTGTGTACATGGTGTGCATGGTCACAGTCCCCCTGTGAAACCCTGGTCTTGCTATGCCAAACATAATGCATACACTGTCCTTCTACACGATCAATATTTTGGCCTTTTGGCCTTTTTTTTTCTTTTCCCCAGCTAAGAAGATACATTCCGTTTATAAATGTTGTGACTTTCTCTTACATAGTCTGCAGATGTGGTTTCTTCCCTGCTTTTCAAATGCTGCTTTTAGTACCAGGATTGGATGATCATAGAATAGTTTATAAAACCACACAGTTATACCCATGTCAGTATTTAATTACTTAATGGCCTTTTTATTCCCTAGAAGAAAGCAGATCCCTTTTTCATGTTTTCAGTGTTCATTACCTTTGAAAAGATAATTTTTTATAAGATGTCTGAGATAATTGCAAATATGAACATTACAGTTATGTATATGGGTATCTCCATAAAATCTGTGGACTTAACTGGCGTTTTCGATTTAATTATAAATTGTGTTTATTTGCACACCTTACAGATTTAGATTTGCTGCCAGGAGGTTGCCTGCTCTTTCACCTTGCTTATAATGTTTTTGTTTCAAATGGTGAAAGACTCCATTTAGAATTCCCATTAAGCAGATGGCTTATTATGTCATGTTAATTTTCTTTATAAATTTATATTTATGTCATGTTAATTTTCTTTCTATATAGTCTGTTGGTGCCTTAGCATTACGAGTGTAATTACAAGTGCTAACACACCTCCTTTATGTCTAAGTTGTGTGCTGTTTTTACTTCCTCACCTGTTTGCAGTAATCTTTGTCCAGCAACATCTCCCTAGCACAGCTTATGTCCGTCATGTTTTCCAGGTGACATTCAGAAGCAGTGCTGACCTGGTGTTTTGAAAATGTAAATGTGTATTTTCCTTTTCCTGTATAAACTATTTTTGGTAACTTCTAATAGGGAAGGTACATGAGCAAAGATGGTAAGCAGACAGTGGTTTGACTTTAAATTTAAAAGTTTTTTATACCCTATAGGAATTAAAGAAGAATTGAGTTTGGAGAACTGAGTTTGGAAAACTGAGCAAAAAGCAATTGTAGCTTTCTTTAGGGTAAAGAAAATCTGGAGCATCCCTAATATACTTGTAAGTTAAGAAGTTTATACTTTTCTGGAGAAGGAAAGAGTAGGAAAAGATGAAGAATTTAGGACAACAGCAGTAAGACCTGCCAAACATTTAGACAAATGAACAGCAAGAAATATTTGCCAGAAATTTCTCCTCTGTGCTAAAGGCTTACATCTTTCCAGGGAATAGTCAGTATTCACTTTTCCCAAAGTAATTTTTCACTGTTTCTAATTTACCAGAAGTGTCTTTCTCCTAATTTGCAGACTAAATCAGATTTGAAAATCAAGCAATTTGTTTGACCACCAGCTCAGGTGACATTTACTTCTTATTGCCAATCTCAAGCTACAGTACTCCTGATCTTGTTTTTCCAGTCATTTACCTCTGTTATTTTGGAGCAAGGCTGGTCTGGTTGGATGAACTTAGCTCTTCGTTCAGTTAGAAGTTAGCTCTTCATACCAGTTCTCTGAGAGGAGATCCCCTCTTTCATTGTCCTGGCTCTCTTTTTTTCCCTAGATTATTCAATTAGGTGTTCAAACATTTGCTTAGTTCACAGATTGATACATTTCTGCTCATGCGTAAAGCTACATGGAATTGAAAATAGCATATAACTTAAATCTTCTAATATAATTAAACAAGGTAAAGAGAAATATGTTTTGTGCAATTATAATTACCTATACGAAGTAACAGGTAAATTTGCATCTTATTAGTTTTGAGTGAGGCTGGAACCTGGACAGGGTACTAATAGGAATCAATAAAAAAGCAGCAATTGATTATGGCTCTAGATCTCATGGCTAATCAAGCTGCCAAGGCAGTGTGCTAGGCCTTTTTACAGTCCATTGCTTTTCTTCTGAAAACCTGTTCCCCGACAGCCATGACTCTGCAACAAAACACTGCCTATGAGTTGATGAATCCAGTTTCTGTCTTTTTAATACAACCTGTTTGGAGAGCAGAACTAAATTTGTGTGGAAGCCTAGAGCTGAGATGAGGATTTACATGTAAAACCTCTAACACAGAATACAATTTTCACTAAAAATCTGTTACAATCTCATCTTTAATCCCGGTTGCACTGCAAACTTAAAGTTATCACTCTTTAAAAGTTTTGCATTTTTTCCTGCATTTATTTCCTTCATGTTAGTGTCTGTTTAATAACTCGTGTACATAACATTCTGCCGGAGTCTTCTCTGAGTCACAGAGTTCCTTTAAAATAAGCAACATCTGGTAATCATGCAGATTAGCTGTACAGGAGGCTCAGCATCCGCTGATGTTTGCCTCAAGTTTACACATTATAAAAGACAGTCCAAGAAAAAAACATACCTGTGAATTTCTAAGCAGCACTTTGCAACAGCAGTGGGCATTTGCCAGGGCATTTTAAGAAAAAAATGCAGCTTTTACTATTTCTGAAAAACACAGTATCTGTACTGTACCATTTGATGTACCATGCAGTGTATCTGGTGATAACTTGCTGTCACATTGATCTTCACAGAAAAGCTCTCTATTCCAAACTCTGTATGAAGAGCTTTAAGGATAATGGACTGAATTGTGCTATCTGCATAATTGCAGTTTCTGGGACGCAATGCAGATGCAATCCTTTTCTTACAGTACAAAAGATTTTAATTTAAAATCACATACAGTCTCTGAACACCTTAGCTGCACCAATGCATTCATTATTTGTAGTACTTGATTCTAGCTAGGGGATGCCTAGCTAGTGGAGTGATGTTTAAAGTTTTCCTCAAAATAGCATTTATGATTGTAAAAGCTCAGCTCTTGAAGCTGTGATTGTTTTGTCTTGCTTATGTTCCTGTTTATATTCATTTGCTTTTTCATTATTGGCAATGCAAGATCATCTTCTCCTCACTTAAGTCCATTATGATGTCCCCAGGTGTTTCTTCATGTGTTCTCTTTGTCTTCCTCTCCATGGCTACTGTCGTAGCATTATATTCCTACATTATATATCCACTATACAAATGCCAATGTAAAACACTCAATTGCTTTTCACTCTCCTGACCAATCCCTTACTTTCTGCATGTCTCATCTTCTTAAATATATTCCTGTTGCTTTTAATTTGCACTCCTCACAAGCACTATATGAAATTGCATCCTCAACTGAGTCTTTCCATTTATGCCACTCTTCTTAAAATTAATTAATTCCATTTTGGCTTTTCTGATATATTTAATGTGGGAATCTACTATTTCAAGTTTTTACAAGATGGTTGTTCAAATGTGTGTCATCCAGTTTCAGGGGAGGTGAAAGTGAAAAACCTTGTTTTAATTTCAAAGAAAAGAAACCAAAAAAATCACATCTGCAAACAGCTTCAGCATCAAGCTGCCTGCAAGTAGCATGCTGGGGCTTGCTGTGAAACAGAGCCCCAGTCATGGCAGTGTCACTGAAGCTGCTTGGTTGTTAGAGGTCACAGATCTCAGTTGCCAGAAGACACTCACTAGTGTTTTTTTTGGAAATGCCTACAGAAAGAATTTTTAACAAAGGTTTCTAGCAAGAGAAAGCTGCAATGTACATGTAAATACGAGGGACTGATGTGCAGTCTGCCTGGTAAAACACTATGATTTTTTAAGTGAAAATTTTCTTTGTAGGAATAAACAGGAAGAAATCTAGCATTTCTTTCAGCAAGTACCATAACATTATACAGTGATTATTTCCAGAGCTGTGATAATTACTGTAAGGTCTCTTTTGCATGTATATATACACATGTACACGTGCATAAACATATGAAAATCACATTTTGATCAGTGTATTTGTGTTCTTACATATCGGACTCCTGCAGTTTGTCAGCTTGTTCTCATGGTTGCGTCTGAAATGTGCTTTTTCAACACCACCCTAGTGGGATAATTTTGCAGCACTTAATATCAAAGATTATATCCCTTTTTCAGTTGGCACTCTCTTGTTTGTTTGTTTGTTTAGCAGTAACAATAAATAAACAACTAAACATACAGTAGTGAGGAAGAGAAAGTTGTTTCTGGAATGTTAGAGAAAAAGAATTATCTGAGAATTGTTAACAATCTTACCAGTGGAAGTACAGAAGTGTTCATGACATTTGAAGAACTGATGTAGCCTGAGCACCTTGACTATATCATTTTCTGTTTTCATTCCATAAAATGTATCAGATCGTATGTGACATCCCCACTTGTGGAGCCTTTGGGTCTTTGTCAGCTGCTAGCATGATTACAGGAGTGTATCCATATTACAGGAGGGAACACACATTCTTCTGTGCAAGCATACATCTTGCACAGAACTCTGAAACAAGAACAAAACCAAAAAGAGAGAAATAAGAAGGGAATCTTCATTTATATAACCCAGTACAAATCACCATGTCAGTGACTGACTTGTTTGTCAATAGTATTAGGTAAGATATTAAAGGAAGAACAATTTAGTACAAATCAAGAGAACTACAGCTACATTTAGACTAATAGAGTCAGTGAGTAAAACTAATTCATATTTTAGCATGGTGGCCTGTATGGATAGTATTAATCTTCTAGCATTGTATTTCTTGTTTGAACTGTTAAGGTGGCATATTTAATTGCACCTGTGGGCAATCACAGCTGGCTAGGTGTGAAGTGTGGAGTGGAAATTCAAGGGGTTTTCCACAGATGTGAAATGAAAGAGTATCACTAGATAATCATGTTTCAGTTGTCAAACAACTAATGCTTGCTTTTTTTTTTCCCCCCCCCACCTCTTTCTGCTGGTAGTATATATTATTGTGGGGTCACATCCTGCATTTGTGCCATGTACAAAATTTTAGTGCAGAAAACTGCTCTAGGTGATTCCTGTTTAAGGTCTACATTACAGGATTAATTAGTAAATTGAGACAAAATTCTACCTTCTTGCAGGAAATCTTTTTCTTCAGAATTTGCTTTGAAGATAATTATTTCTTCTTGGATGCCAATTACTTATTCCATCAAAGTAAAGGAAAGAAATTCCGTAGATGTAAGTCCTAGTATTTGAACAGATGGTGGTCAATAGGTAATAGTGAACTTTAGCTTTTTGTAAAATACAAATGTTTATGTAGCCATACTGCTTGTTACCGGCTACTGAGAAGGCCCTTGATTCCAGGCCTTCAGATGTGACAGGTAGGGTACATAAATAACCTCCTTCCTCATAATGTGTACATTATCAAAAGCCAGATGGTATCTAACTCAATATGCTTTGTGAAGCGTGATAAAATTTTTGAATTATTAGAAATTTTCATATGCTTTGGTCTTACAACTTTAATAAATGTTACCAAATAATGGTGTCTCACATGGACTCTCCTCTGTGTACCTTTTATGGAACATTGTGAATTCACTGGAGCTATATGAGACTATTTCTTCTTCTTCTAAAACTTTTAAATAGATTGGAAAATGAAAATAACAATTTCATCAGAAAATATTACTAGTCCAGAGGTTTCCCATGAAGGCAGGATTGAATAGTTGAATGTTATTTGTTTTGAAACATGAAATGGTTAAATTTCTTTGATCTTTTTTATATCTGAAGCCTGAGAACATGCTAATTTGCTTTCTGGTGCCTTCATGATTGACCTCAGTCATAAAAAAACTGAATTATTCAGGTTTTGTGTTTAAAGAGAGAAGTAGATAGTCCCTGTGTGATATGCCTAAGCAAACAGTATAAAAGCTTCAGGTATTGGGGAAGAAGAGCACATGATACAGAATAAGGGTAATGTCCTCCTCTTACGTTACTTCCAAAGACTGGAAAATTTAGTTGTTACTATTAACTGTGGGCTAACAAAGGCACAAGAAAAACTTCTTGTGGACAGCTGTAGTGGCAGCATCTTCTTATTGAGATACAATGTTTTAAGTGAAAACTTTGTGGATATTCTGGAAGGCAAAAAGAAAACATTTAATCAGAGGAGCTTTCAGTAAAAAAATGGTACTTCCAAATTGTGACTACTCCCAGCAACAAGAATACACGTTCACTACACTGGTAAATTCCTACCAACATGTACAGCATCCTTCATGCGCTGGAATTGATATGATTTAAATTGTATTTGTTCTGGTAGCTAATCACAGAAATGCAAGTAGAAATTATCCTGACAGGGAAAGAAGTGATCATTTTGGTGTAAGCCTTACCACTAAACTGAATGCATTTGGAAAGCGTGGAGTACTCTATATCCATGTGCACTAATGCAAAATGAAGGATCATTTTTCACAAAACTCCTTTGTGATAAATGATTATTTGCCATAGGTAAAACCCCAGACTGCTGGGTTTGTCTCATTTTCCCCATAAAGGGTTAAAACTGGGAAGTGTGTTCATCCTGCCCAGTCCAGCCCCATATAAACTTAAGGTGTAATCTCCCCAAATAAACATTACATTACACATAATATCATTACTGAAGAGGTTACACTTAAATGCAGATTTTTAATAATCTCTCCAATTTTAAAAAAAAAAGTATACTTATATTCAAGATGTCTTGAATTTAGGTATTACAGGCACACACTAAAATATACGAAACGATCATTTCTAATTCTACTGAATATGAAGAATCTTACTGCTCTATCACATTGACCTTACAGGCTATTGCTTTCAGTGCATAAATTTTTTGAGTGTCTCTTGTTCCTCAGCTTTGTGTTAAATAGAAAAGAATAATTTCTTTCAGGTTTTCTTATCTATAGCATTATTTCTGTATTGTTATGAATATGATGTGTTTTCACTTGAGAGGCTCTATGAGCAGGTTCTAGGTTTGTACCTTTCTGTCACCTTGCAGAAAGCCTTGCTAGTTTTTTATCTCTGCATTCACAAGTGTTTCTGATTTTACAGTTCCATGCATTTGGAACTTTTTCACATGGTTGTGACTCAGAGCAGCATTGAGCAGAAAAACCATTGACATTTCTGTGAGTTTTTGTAATCAGCCTTTGCAGAATCCTGGTTTTCAGGGGTTTTTTTGTGGGAGAATAATGTGATGTTTCAGATGAAACGCTGAAGAATTTTATATATGATAGATGCTCTTTTCTTTCACCCTTCCAAAAGTATGAATCAGCACATTTATCCATAGATCAAAAATAATTTGTCAATAATTTGTTTAGTCATTGCTTTCTCTTTTTGTGCTATGAATTCTTGTAATGCACATTCTGCAATGCAAATGTCATCAGCACTATTTCCAAATAACATATTTCATGATCTCTTATTAATGAGCTTATTTTGTATATCAGTATATAGATGCTGGTACTGCATGCTAATGCAATACTATTTTCTCTTCTAGAGTTTTGGTTTATAAATGATGTTGCCACAGCTCTTGATGTGTTATGTATTTTCCAGGGTAATTTCTTATATAATGCTATGATTATATTTTTTTAAAGGAAAAGGAAGAAAGGAAAAAGAAAAAAAAAGTTACTTCCCAACTTCCCTGTGACTTTATTATTGAATGTGGGACTTACTTTTTTCCCATAGAAATAGATACAGAAAAGTCTACATGGTGTGTCACTTTTGTTAAGGAAATTTTGTAGCTGACGCGCATTGACAGTTGAATTGGATGAATCAATTCAGCATTAGAAACTCAGAGAGAAAATTCTGAGAAACAGTAGAAAAGCTGTTCCAGGTGCCCCATTTCCATTTGTGACATAGAAAAAGCAGAATTCTAACAGTTTTTAAAGCTAGACTATGTTATACATCTGGCATTAAGGTAAAGTAACCCCAAAGCGTGTTCCCAAGAGTTTCGTCCTACAGTGACAGTTCTGCCTTGAGTGTCTGGGTTTTACCTCTGAGCCTTGATGTGCACGTCTGAGAGTTTTGTTTGAGCTGATTTTCCTCCTGGTGTAGCTGCGTCTGATTTTGCCCACAAGAGCTGTTTGCAGTGCCAAGACCAGGTCCCTCTTGTTTCCTCTGTGTGGGCACAGCCAACCAGAACCAGCGCCTGGTGTGAAGTTCGCTGCCTGTTCAGTGTGGGATATGGACACATGGCTCCCTAGCATGGCAGAACAAATCAAATACTATTGAAAGACAAAGAAACAACAAAGAAAGAGGAATGCTTAGTAATTGTGGCAAATGAAATGTCATCTGAAATAAATCAGCCTTCCTGTTCTTAACCCTGTTCCTGTACTTTCCAGTTTATTCCAGTGAGATTGCTTACTATTATAAACACACACTATAATTTTTCTGGTTTTAAAACCATTTCCATTGGATAAGGATGTGTGGGAACAGGGCAGGAGAAAAGAAAAAAAAGATAAGAATCAGTTGGTGAACACAGTAAATATGGAGAAATGAAGAAAATCTCAGGCTGGAGCCTAATATTCTATTTACACTAAATAACACCTTACTGAATATGTGGTCTCATTGAATTTAATAACACTCATTGAAACAGTAAAGAAGTTCAAAATTGCTATAAAAAGGATTTTTACATAAGCAAGGATAGGTATAATAAAAGTGTTATTGGTCTGTGAATGATCTCAAAGAATAAAAGCTAATTCAGACGATGGTGGTTAAAAACAACAGTAAGTGAAGACAGCTTTGAATATAATAATTTAGAATTTATTTTGGACCATGAACAATAAGTCACATTAGTAGTAATTCATGTCTGTGCTGTTATGGGCCACTAAAGCAGTCTATCTTTTTATGTATTTATCTCCAGTAAGAAATATATGTTAATATGCCACATATGTAAGTGATAAAAATCTAAATTTGAAAGGGGAGGGTTTGACTTTTCTTGACTAGACATTTATGATACAACAGATGGATTGGATTCATTATTCCATGAATCTCTAAAAAGCTTTTAGTCTTCAGACCAATCATAAGGCATAGCTGGCATGTAATACAAGTCATAGTTCTGCAAGGTGAACAAAATCTGAAAAGAAATTTCTCAGATTTTTTCCTCATCTTTCTATCATGTGCACTATTTATTTTTGGCTTTATTGGTCTTCTTGGTTTACAGGAGAAGGTGAAGTATATGAAGCTATATTTTTATGGCATAGGTGGTGGGAAATCACTTTTCTTCTTAAAAAAAGAAATCTAGTGTAGTTACGCAAATCAGCTTAGAGGAGATTTTCAGCTACAGAAAATCCATATATCAGAGACATAACGCAGCCAGGACAATACAGCTGGGGCCATGCCCTACTGTTTCTATTAACGGTGCTGTGCTAGTTTCAGACTGCAGGGGTTGCAAGCACTACAGGTTTGCTTATCAACACTTGCCAAGTCTTTTGTGGCTTTCGTGCACCAACCCCCAATGGAATAGGTGCCAGAAAAACTGATGAAAAAGTCTGTAGTGAAGGAATTACATACTAAAACAGAAAAAAATTAGTAAACAAAAGCAGAAAATTATGGCAAATATTTCACTGATGTACTATTCAAACATACAAGGAGTAGTATTGGTGTTCATCTCCTTCAAGGGAGTGATTGCAAGTTATGTAATTACAATGAGCTGAACTTTAATTACACACATCAGAATTCAGCACATGAGGAAAAGTCACATTTTTCAGACTGGTGAGAAGACAAAAGCTTGCCACTAAAATTAAAACCCAATGAAACTCAAGCCTCTTTTCCATTCTACTCTTTCTTTTTCTACTTTCTACACCCTCCTCCCTTCCCACTGCGATTTTTTTGTTTGTTTTTCTGTCAGTGCTCAATATCAACACTACTTCCCTTCTGACTTCCAAAACAGTGTTGTCAACATTATGCAAGAAAAAGCAAGTGCAGAGCTCTAGATGCACGTTTGATAGTTCTTTCTAAAAATAGGTGGTCTCTATGGCAATATTTCACATTGCCCTTGAAGGTGAAAATTCAGTTTTGCTAAGCAGAAGTCTTTCAGCAAAAATGACAGATCTCACTTCTATAAGGAGATTGCTATTGTCAAAGCTGTATATTCAAAAAGTCAACAGTATTCAGAGAAAATACATATTTTGAGAAGTCAGGAACTAAACAACATTTTCCTCTAGAAAATGTTGCATGTTTCTGTTTCATTACTTCATCTACTTTTATTCAGCTCTAAAAATGTGCATAGTTTGATTTTCTCAATTTATGACAAAGATCTTTATGAACCATCTAATCTGTTACAGAAATGAAACACTGAAATAACTCTTCTTATCACTTGGAGTTGTTTGTGTTTTTAGATGTCTCAATATTGATGATAATTGACTAATATTGCTCTATAGCATAGCCTTCATTAAAATTTGGCAGGCTAATGTCATTCCTAAGTATAAGGTAATTTAAAATGGCAGACATATACCATGAAAAAGTAGGGCCCCTGTTTTCAGCCAATGAATTACAAGGGTAAGGTAAAGCACTTGTTATGCTCAATTCTTAAATTGTGGAAATTGCTAAGATTTGTACTGGTGAAATTTTAAATGATGCTTCTGCACTGGAGTTTTATAGCTTGACATCTATGTGCATTAAACAGCAAAGTGACAGATCCATGGACATGGACAGATACATTCACATGTATTCTGTTGTGGGTCTCATGCAGGCAATAAACAAATAAGAGGTTTTGTATCACCTTATCAACTGTAAGAAAGCTGTAAAATGAAAAGGAACTGGAGGGGGCAATAAAGAAACAATTAGATTTAGTTATGTACTGATTTTCAGTGTGCAGTACATATATAGATATACATGTAGAACATATGTAAAGTTATAATGTTAGTCTATGTGAATACCTGAATGATTTCCTAATAGTAACCATGGAGTTGGAAACTTTGAGAAAGCCCTGATTCACACATGTTTTCAGTGTCAAGTCGTGTTACATCACTGCTTAGTGTCTCAGACCCTCATAACATCAGAAATAATCTGTATTTGCATATGGTCCTGCTGTACTGAATTAATTTAACAAAAGTTTGCCTTAAAATCTGTCTAGTTCTGCCATTATTTAATAAAACTTCTTGAGGATGTGCTATTTAAGTGATTATGAAGCCCCATAGAATCATATAAAAACTGTTTGTTAAAATCAAATGTGGCAAACTAACGTGAAATAACTTTACTATATTTGTGGCAACTTTAGCTTTATTTTCCATGAGCATTATTTAGGTGTTGTGATGGGAAGTGTATTAGATATTGTGATGAGACTTAACATGAGAATATTAGAACCTGCAATGATGAATTGCAATGCTGCTGCTGTTTCTTTGTCTTCAAAATAGAATTAAAAATAATCTACAATGTGTCTCTGTTTAGCAAGTTTATTTTTTGTAGAGGATCCAAAACCCCTCATTGGAATGAGAAGCTACCAGAGCAACATGAGAATTATTCTCTCTGTTAATGAGAAAGCTATTGCTTGATTTTCCTTGATCTAGGCTAACAAAAAGAGACCTCTTGATGAATTTTACTTGGGTTCACTTTCCTGTGTCACGTGTCTGAAACATGTTCTGAACATTAGTATTGACAGAATCCACCATAGATATTTACAAAAAAAAAAAACAAACAAAAACCCCAAACACATCAGAGGGCAGTGAGAGGGAATTTATTTGCCTTTTGTATGTATATTACATCTCTTCCCTGAAGCACTTCATATCCCAGGAGGGGTTTTGTCTCCATTATGAATCACTTTCATATCCACTAAACACTGAAACTGCTTTTCAGATTAATATATGATAAAAAATACATTTTTAAGGCAACAAATCTGGAAAACAAAGGTCTATGCACAGTACTTACATTGATGCAAGACTTTATTTAAGTATGAGGAAAAAAGCCCGCAAAGTCAGGAATAGAAGGCTTATGAAAAGCTTATTTGTTCTTTTGTTATTCACACTGATAAAGCAAGGAAACTGTGAAGTTTGAAATGCTGCTATCAAACCTAAAAGATAATAGTTTGTTAGCATGCTGGAAATACACTTCAGGTTGTACTGAATGGCTCTGGTAATAAATCTGAGGGTAATATGAAAAGTAGTTTGAACATACCTTTAAAGGAATTATTTCATGCTAATAGTTTGCGGACCTTTTTAATTTCAAGTCAGTTCCTTCTCTGAATGTTATTATTGTGTCCAAGTAAAAGAAATAGAATTTATAGATACACCAAAAAATACATATCATTATTCATTGCAAGTGATCAACATGCCCAGTTGATCAGCCTTCAAGGTGTTTTTGTGCACCATGTAAATAGCAAAGCTATGCAAAGCACATTCATTGATGGTTTCATGAACAAGGAGAGAAATGGAAAAAAGTTCTGTTCAATTATTAACACTTAATGTATACTTTATGTACCACTCCCTCTTTTCGTCCCCTCTTCCTTTCTCCCATTCCCCCCTTCCTTCCTTTCTTCCCTTCCTCAAGGTTATTGAAGTTTGTATCATAGAATATATATATTTTTTGTTGTTGTTGTTTTTTTAAACCCTTATTGTTTCTCTGCTCAGCATTTTCTGCCCTTTCTTAAATGCACTTTGCCCAGGGCACGACTCTTCTGGCTGAGGGGCTCAGCTGTGCCCTGTGGTGCGTTGGTTGGAGCTTCATTGCCTTCTCCTTTGCTTCCTCCCGTGAAATAACACAGAGAGTTCAAGCCCTACATGCAGGGGTGCAACAAGCCCTTTAGACTTCACAGTGGTGTAGCCTTCTTAGCTAGAATAAATTGTCGCCTGGTGAAAAGCATAAAACCTGAGGATTGCTGATTCAAAGATGAGTGTTCCCTAATTAAATTGCAGAATGCAATGTAGTGTAATCTTTACTGTTGTTTTGTTAGTAACACATTATTATAAGACTGAAAATGGAAAATAGTGTGTGTTGCTTAAATTGACCATTTTATTACACAGCATAAGATAACTGGGTCTTCTGTTTCTTCTTGCAAGATTTTCTGAACAAGATCATTACAGAATATTGATCAGTCATAAGAATTATGTTTCTCATTACTACTTGATTGAACAAAATTAAGAAAATAGCAAAATAAATTCCTGTAAGTTATAATCTGTCTTTCTGTTCCCTTGAAAATACAGAGGTTGTGTTTCAGTCTTTCCCCTGGCAAATTTGAACCACAGTATTAAACTGGAAATTTGAATGTTGCTTTTCGTAGTGAACATTACCTATATGAGCTCAAAGGTGTCAGTTTTGAACAAGTTTGGATGCAGATATGATTTTGACTCCTGCAACATGATAGGTTTGCAGCTTTACTGTTTAAAATACAGTAAAATTTAATATAAACTCTGTAATTAGAACCCATGTTGTTTTCATTTGAGGACTGTTGACTGTGCTACTGTACAACAGTCTTACCAATAGAACGAGACACTGTGCACTTGCTGAAAAAGAAATAGGCTGAAAATATTCTGGTTTCAGAAGAGAAGCTTAAAATATTATCTACAATGCAATGTAATGCAATGCTAACTAAATTAGTATTTCATAAAACACTTGAATGACATTTTAATTACACTTCAGAAACAATATACCATGTTTTTGCAGTTTTGCATAGGACTGCTCCCACATTTGAGTTATTAGTCTGCATTTTTCCTTTGTCCAGTGTTTTGTTACAATTTCCAGAATTTTGTATTCTGAACAGTTTCAGAGTGAAATTTTGTGCTTTAAATTACTTGACAGTTTTAATGCTAGTAAATTTCACAAGTTCAAGAGGGAAAAAGGTGAATTTTGATTCTTGGCTGTAAGAGAGAGTTTTGAATACAGGGAACTAGTCATAAACCTCAGCAACCTAAACAACTCCCCATTCTTGTAATGTGGCTGACAAAAAATCTCAGTGGCTAGGATTGTCCTTATTCAGACATTGACTAGTTGCAGTCCTAGGGCAATCAGCTCTTTTAAGCTTTAACAGAACCTCTGAGGTGTGTAGGTATCCCTTCCTTGGTATCACAAATGAGTTTTAGGATCTGAAATACCTAGACATACCTAATTTTAATGATGTAATGATCCCCAAACTCCCCCTGCATTGCATCCTAAAGATTTTGTATCTTTTTTGTAAAATTGTTTTTTCATATAAAATGTGACAAACTGACTGCTGTGTGCAGCAAAACTTGAGAACTGTGATAATTTTCAGTGAACTAATGATCCCAAATTTATATTGAGAGTACAACAAATGATTGTGCTCATAAATTATACACACACTTTTCCTGGTCCATTGTAGTCTGTGATGAAGGAGAAGGAAGAAACAAAGACCACAGAATTACAGTAACTGATATTCTCAGCTCGGTAAAATAAAATAAAGTTTTTGCCATTAGTTTCAATGAGGACTAAATTAACTGGAATGTGAAGCAGCAGCCTCATGGATAAAGTTAATAAAAATAAAATAGTTTTCTGTTAAAAATAATTATCTTCATTTTCTTTATTTTCATTAAAACAACAACAGGGAAAAAAGTAATATGGAATACCTCTTTGCTTAAAGACTCCCTAGGATCTAGTCTCCAGACTGAATTTAAATATTACATCACTGCATTTTGTTGGGACTTTTCACAGAACTAAATACTGTGATCTACCTTTCAGAAAGGGTCAATGGGAGTTAGACTTAAGTGAAATTGCAAAAGGTCCTTTGTATTTCCTCCAGACATTTTTTAAGGATTAAAAATTAACCATAGTACATTTTGGTAACAATACTGCGGTTAATTTGATAGAAGAAATTATATTTTGGTTATTTCCAGTTAAGCACTCAGTCGTACTTGGGATATATCACTGCATAATCAGAGTAGCATTATGAACTTCTCTTTTAAAATGTGTAATATATTAATATAGTATTAAGGAACCTTCCTTCTATCAATGTCCTTACACCCTGAAGCATTCAGAAATAAATTCCAATAACTAAGGGCCTGATTTGAGCTCTCTAAAGTTATTGGGTCAATTTGTAAATTCCTTGGTAAGAAATCACTGAGTTATATCATTTAAGGCTGAACTGGAGCCTATGAAGAAGCTTAAAAATTTTATATAAGTGCACCAGGGAGTATAAATTATATTCTTTCTACATAATTTTTAAAGTTAATATGTGTGATCATTAGTAATGCTGGGGAAGAAGGGCAGAAGTTACCCATTTCAGGCACAAAAACAAACCTGAATGAATGAGGAGAGTAACAGAAGCTATGAATTTATATGAATCATTGAAAGAAGGGGACAGGGGATTTGAAAAAAAAAAAAAAAAAAAGGTGGAAAAAAGAGGAAGATAAAGAAGACCAGGAATTTGAAGTAGGATTAAAGATGTTTTTAACAAATATGTTCAGGCTACTGATGGAGACTGACTTCAGAGAGCTTTAAGTCTCAAATAAGGTTAACTCACAGCTTAAACTTGTGGCATTAAAATGAGTCTGTTGGATTGTTTGGAAAACAGTATGTGCAATGGACATAAGGATATATGTATGGAATACATGTACCTTGTACAATTGTTCTTAGCCTCAGGAAACCTTTCCACTGCCTTTTGTGCAGAGTTCAGAGACTTGAAATAAAAATGAGGAGCGACGGATTCTTGTATTGCGGCAGCTTCTCCATTGCAGTGTCTGAGCTTCCATCACAATGGAGAACGTGGGAGGTGAATGTGGATTTCTCCTTTGCATCCTTGCTTAAAAGCTCAAAAACTATGATTGTGTCCTTAATGATCTGCCTTAAAATATACTCTGATAACAATATCTGCCTCTAAAATCTGAACATGTACGTTTCACCATATCTATAACAAAGAAGAGAAGTAATTTATTCCTTGTCACTTATCTGGTATGTTATCTATAAAGCCAGGGACAGTAAGTTCTCACTTGATACCTCTGGGATTTTCTAGCTCTCATATTTCCCGTTACTCAGAAGATATCAGAGGGGGGGGTAAAACCCAAACAACCAACCAAAAGAGCCTTTTAAGTGTATTCCTTAAAGTCCCAAACCTTCAGTAAGAGTCCTGTAGGTCTATGCTCAGATCTACTGAGGAACTGCAGCTAGCACAAGTGCGTACAAAAGATTTGAATTGTAGTGATATTCTATTTTCAGCAACAAAATGTTCTGGAGACCTTACAAGGGCTCTGCATAAAATAGAGAGTTTCACCTGAAAGCCACAGCTACCATTCATCTTTCATTCAGCTTTATATCACCATCTGCAGTCATTTGTCTAAATTCAGGATGTCCTCCCAGAAATCTGTAAAGAAAAGAAAGGTTTAATTATGAAAAAGGCTTTGTCTGGGTCATTACATCACTTGGTTGTGAGAAGTGTGGATAAGCAAAAACCCTAGTACCTTCACTCTCAAGATAGAAATACCAAAGTAATTCAAAGTTGCAAAATTTTTGGAAAAGCCTTTTTCAATGCATGTACCAGGACATAGAAAGTGATGCTGATTTATTTATCCTATATTGAATAGCGTGTCTGAGAATAGCATTAAAGGTGGTGAATTAATAATCTGACAAAGAGTCTGTCACATTTTAAAAATAAGCAAATGCCTGCCAGACTAGAACAGATGGTCTTTGGGTGTTGCAGTATAAGACTGCATTAATAATTTCATTACCTTTTTTGTAAAAACAGATTATGAACCTTTGCTCTGTGTAAAAGCAGGTAACTTTTACAGGGAGTGAAGGTGTAAGAACCATGTAAAATGGGGATTCAGAATACCTGAGTCAGTCCTGGGGTTGAAAGATCCTTGTGTAAAGTTAGAAAATCATCCTCTGTTTGTCATATGCCTATTAGTTGATATTCCGTCCTTTTCTCCCTTGATTGTCATAAGAATAATTGTATTGGTATTTTTGAAGTGATCATATAGCAGGGGACAGTGGTTGTATGGACAAGTTAAAATGTAGTGGACAAGTTAAAATGAGAGAAATATAAATGGATAACCATTATCAAAGCTGAACAGCTGAAAGGTGAGACACTCAAGTACTTTATACCCGACATCTTCCTTGTAAATGACACTTCCATAATATGGACAAGAATTTTTTCATCCTGCTATGACCACTAGGTTTTGATAGCAGCTTTTACTGAATCATTTTATCTCTCAAACTTAGTAATAAATTTTATCTTCACAGTTTCTTGTTAAAACATGAAACATGTAAGAACATTACACTTTTGCAGATAGTTTCTTTTAAAAACATTATCCTAAAGAGCAATATACCATGTCTGTTTTTAAACAAATCTGATCTCAGAGTCGAAGTCAATTGACTAGTTAGTACATTGAGACAATGTAGAACTCATGCAAATCTCTTGTAAATGTGTTCATTCCAATGCAATTTGTGTTAATAATTTACATTCTAGAAAGACTAATAGAGGGCTCTTTATATGTTTTACATTTTGATTTGGTTTTTGTCATCATTTACTTGAAGACATGAAATCTTACCATGGTAATGGCTTTCATTTAGTTGCCTAATAGGAGCTAAGCTTGCTGGATGTTTATGGCTTTTTCATGGTGAAATAGTGAATATGGATTTCCTTAAGAGCAAAATCAATAGTTAGATGATGCCCTTGTAAAATTCCAAAGTTGGTAACTCCCCCTTATGTCACATGTAAGAGAAAGTTTAAGCTGTATGTGCAGCTGCTTCCATGCCTTGATGAACCAGAACTAGGAACAAAAGTCTTGAAGATGAACATGGCAAATCCAGTAGCCAGCCAGCTGGATGGAAGTGACAGTGGTGTAGGACTAGGACTAGGAAGGCTCTAGTTATGCACAGGCAAAACTCTGGCACTGGAGTTGGGTGGGATCCATTCCCGCTAGGGCTTTATAATCCTCTGTGCCCACAGGAGTCTTGCTTCCCTTCAGGGACAAATGCCAATGGTGCATCACAGCACAATAGAAGCAGAAGTGCTCTGCATCTGGCAGCAGAGCTCAGGCAGAGGGGGAGATGGATCCCCACCAAATTTTTTTGCATAACCCACTTTCAGTTGCCACATTGCTGCCCTCTCATTAGGAAAAAAAAAAAAAAAAGAAGGGGGGAAGAAAGAAAATCTTGGTCTCCCTCTTCCTTTTGGCTGATTGTTCTGGCAGCTTTTCTTGTGTGACTAAAAAGCATTTGATCAGTGAACTGTTCTGGTTGAAAAATAACTTTCCACATATAGAGAGATTTGAAAGATGTAGTTTTCAGTCATGCCAGCTTCCCTATTTAATTCACTGTGTAGCCACTCAAACCCTGACACTGGCACAAGGGAATTAGCAGGCAGGGATAGCTGCAGGAAGTTAAACAGTAAAGATTACAAAGGTACAAAACTTAATATAGTGGAGTAAGTTTTTCCCCTGCACAAGGGTTTATGCCCCGTATTGCCTAGCATAGCAGTGGCCATTTTATTTAATATAATTTTTAAAAGTGTGGTTCCCAAGAGAATTATTCTGTAGAGATCCCCAAGCCCCCAAGGAAGAATTTTAAATAATGCTCTGTGGATGTTATGCCTTGCTTTTTAGTATGAGTTTGAGGTGGTTCCCTGCAATGTACTCATCCTTTTATAGCCTCACATTTGAGAACAAAGCAATAAGGTCCACAGTTAAACACAGGAACATACAGGCTGAATAGGGACACAGCTGTTAAATATGGGGCATCTCTGAATTAGGCTTTGTAATACTGTGCATTTCTTATAATTCACATGCAAAGCATTGTCAAGACAGGGGCATTAGGAGTTTTTTTTTAAGCCACACTCCTATAAATTCTTTGATTCTCATACCTCATTTCCTTGTCTTCCCATGATAATTTGTAAGAACCAGAAATCACCTATAATTAGCAAACTCTACTAAGAATACCTAGTTAAAGACTTTGCTGACACAGTACAAATGGGAAGGTGCATATATTTTTCTATGTCTCTTTCAGATCTAGCATTTTGCATGCTAAAAAGTCAAGCTGTTGTTGCTTTCTACTAGTAATAGCAAAAAATGTTAAGAATTAAATGAGCTTAGCAAAGCTTAGCAAATTACCATATATTTCTTTCCCCAAGAGAATGAAATAATGTATAATAGGTATTGTTTATGACATTGTGGACTAATTAGATTTAGTGTGCTTTTTATTTCACATCTACACTGGCTATATATATATATATATGTATGTATATCAAAATGGTCAAATTCAGCCAGCACATCATTGCACCATTTCTAGCAACATTATAGAAAATATTACCTGTGTAATGTGGCCTGACCTGTTCTTACACTTCTTGTGGATGAGGAATTCATAGTTTTTTTCACTAGGGTTTTTTTTTAACTTTCTGCATTTTAATATCTGTGCAAGTTCTTTCCTTCTCTGCATTTTATAGGCAATATTTTTGAACAGTATTTAATACTAAAAGCTCCTTGGAAGGAAGTAATAATATTTTCATTAAATAGGATCTTAAACAATAATCAATAATATTTTTTCTGGGTAAATATACACTAAACAAAGAAAGAGAAGTTTGTACTCTAGGTATAATTGTTATTTTATTTTCCTTTATATGAACATGCAAGTCTGCTTGATCTTATTTTAAGGTGATATTAATATTAAAACTCTATTAAAATAAAGCTTAGTGACTGTTATCAGGTGAAAAAAGAAAAAGAAAATATTAGACACCCTTATTAGGGCTTTCAGGAGGATGTGTTTTAATATTAATGAAAAGGTAAAATGAGTCATTCTGGTTAGAGATTCTCATAAGGATGTGTGTTGAACTTACAGCATAAATTTTGTTAAATCCACTATGAAGATTTCAAAACAATGGTGCTCTAGCTGGAAATGAAAGGTGTTAAATGCAGACTGTTTTTCAATTAAATAATTTCTGAAGAGAAAGGAGAACCTATGTTTATGCTATTTAGAAGCAGTTTTATTTTTGCCTTGGCAGGGGAAGTATTTTTGTTCCCATATAAAGATTGCTATGCACATACACATTCAGCATTCCTCTTTAGGTAATAAAAGGAGGATGGTTTTCTTTCTACTTAGCAGCCCCTTCCAATCTATTTCCTAACACATGCTTTTTTGAGTTTAAGGGGAAGCAGTCTGGAAAGTTAATATTCCCATTTCAATTCGAAACCAGTTTGCAAAGGAGTCAGTCTGAGATTTTTTTCTTTTTTGTTTTTTTGTTTGTTTGTTTGTTTTGTTTTTGGGAGGTTTTTTTTGCAACACAATTTACTCCATGTATCACTCATGGAAGTCTTTTCAAGCATCAGTGTGTTTCCAACATTTTAAGACAGGAAAGTTCATGGAAGGGGAGTCACAGAGTGCCATGTTACTGGTCTAGCTTGCAGAAAGTGCATGACTCGTGCTTTGACTCTCCTTCTGAAAAGTTTGTTCAAATTCTTTGGAGCTTGGGATAGGAGCAGTTCTCTGCATTGCAGTCTGGCACTCAGACATAATCACCATTTTCTGTTCTCATTATTCGACATATTGTCACTGTGGCTGTTGGACAGATTGATTTTTGGCATAGAAGCGACCCTAAGCTGTAAGGTCTTCCTCGTAGCTGCACCTCCAGGAAAATGAGGAAATAGAAAAAGAAAAGGACAAGGAAGATAAAGACAAAACAGGGTGCCCAAAGTTTTCCCAAAGTGCCAGAGTTTTCCCAAAGCAACAATGTACTGTGCACTAAGGAATAGCTGATTGGGGGGGATTTTTTTTTTTTTTTGGGGGGGAAAAAAAAAAAAAAAAGCCTGTGTTGCAGGCTTGGGGTGATCAGGCTTGATACAGAGCTTCTGCATTTCATTTCCCTCCCTAGCCCTATGCAGGCAGATGTCAGCATGAGAGTTTGTCTGCTGAGAAGTGTGTAATTATTCCTACACGAAAAGCTAGGAGTCAGCTGTTAACCTGCTTGGCCTGGGCAGGTGAACTCTTGAGACTGCTGTGACAGAGTGGCTTTGTGCTACTTAGTGCATGTGGCAGGTAGCAGTTGGTGGGTGTCCTACTGTTTGCCAGGCTTCCTGAGGTTACTAGTGACTCTCCATGCAATTGTTCAGCCAGTTGCAAGGAAATTTAATTTTAGGACTATCCTGGCAGCAGTGGATTAGGTATATGTTAGGACAACTATGTGAGTTGTGTTTCAATGTGCTTCAATGCCCACAATAACTACTTGATTCATCAAATTTACTTCTGGTTGATAGGAAAATGTTTGTGTACTGGGATTTTCAAAATTTCTACTTGATATTCCTAATGAGACAAGGGTGCTCTTTCAGCATACCTAATAGCATCAGTAAAGTTGTTTTTACTCCAGAACACCCTGCTTAATCTGTTTCCACAGCTGAGGAAGGGTTTTGCCCTGAGACCAGAGCAAAGAACTGCCAAACTGCTACCTAAGCATCTTCCAGATAACAGCAGAGGTTGTGTTTAAGAGACTGAAAGGTAGATGACATTCACTAGCTGAACACCTGAAGGCAGCAGAGTGGGTATGTGCCTGAATTATAGAGTATTCCCTGTTTCCTGCGAGGTTTGCAAAAGTGAGGGGAGCAATTTGCCAGTGGCTGAGAGGCAGAAACCCAGAGGTGAGATAGGCAGCTTGTAAGATATCCCCTCCTAAATAATGATCACCTGTGCATTGTAAGCACAGCCTTCACAGCCTGCTTTGGGTGTGCTCTTGGAATATTCTAGGGAGTTGTTTGTGTGTGCTTTATAGGCATTTAGGAGTTGGTGGATGTCAGTCAAATGTGAGACTGTGTTTTATCAATCCTCAGGGTGTGTGTGAGTGTGTGCATGCACATTGTCCTCCTTCATGAATTTCAAATATTGCTCATCTTTTATCTTTCAGTGTGCAGTTAATTGGAGTGTCTGCAATGTTGCCTTAGACAGCTTTGTTGTCTGTGTGCAAAGTTTTGTTACGATGCTTCTAACTTTCCTGAGTTGAAGCATGTGCCTTTTTAGCTACATTGGCTAAATTTTTAGCCAATCAAGTGCTGGTACCTCTCAATGAAAAGGCAGGTTCATCGCCTGTTTGCATTAAATCTCCTGATTACATTAAATTGATCCTTTTTAGGTAAATGACAGTTTTAAAATAGTGCTGTTTTGGTTGATGATGGAAAACTCTAAGAATATCTAAGAATGCTACAAATATCTGCAACACTTACAATGCTACAAAATAGAGGAATTTGGCTTCATAGGGATTTCAGTTTATAGCTCAGAATCAGATGGTTAGGTCAGAGGTTGCTCCTCTTGAGAGTGTCTCAAGAGCTGTTTATTGCTCAAGTGTCATGACTTCAAGCCATGCAGGTCCTGCCACTTAGGCTGGTCAAAGGACTGACATTTCGGAAGAAATTGTGTTCCTTGCCAGAAATAGCTGTAAGATCTTCTGGTCTTATTCAGGACCAATGCATTGGTCCAGCATACTTCAGAGCTTCAGCCCTGGTGGTAGGGCTTCCTAAACCTTATTCTGTTCAGTATTTTGCTTCTTACCTGTGCTTGTAATCTGATCTCAGGCTCGCAAATACTCACAAATACATAATCACAGAGTGGCTGAGGTTGGCAGATCATCCTGTTGAAACCCCTGCTCAAGCAGGGCCACCTAGAGCTGGTTGCTCAGGATCCTGTCCAGATGGGTTTTGACAGGTTTTTCCAAGGATGGAGACTCCAAAACCTCCCTGGGCAGCCTCAGCTGACAGTGCTCAGTTACCCTAACAGTGAAAAAGCGTATCCTGATGTTCAGAGGAAGCCTCTTGTGTTTCATTTTGTGCCCATTGCCTCTGGTCCTGTCACAAGACAGCACTGGAAAGAGCATGGTTATGTTGTCTTTGCACCCTCCTTTCTGGTGTTTGTACCCATCAGTGAGATCCCCCTGAGCCCATAAGCCCAAGTAAACAAATTATCTGCCATCATCTTTTTTTTTTTTCCCCAAGTGAGAAACCCACAGTTTGGACTGTAAAGAAAAGAAAATGTAAACTAATATTTTTACAGAGAAAGGGGGTGCTGCAACAGGCAGTAGGTAAATGCTTTCCTATGTGGTTTATTACAGAAAATTGTAGGTATAATATGAAATGTAATCTTGCTAACCTTCCCTAGGCCAGGCATAGGAATAGAGAAGCAGAAACCAATAAAAGTATTTCAGTATTTTTGCCAAATTTTTTGATGTTGGTTCTCCTAGAAGGAAAGGCAAAATAAGAAATTTCAGTGGATGCTTATTTATGGTTTTGTTTTCTTTTGTTCTTTTTCCCTTGCTAAGTTTGTGTAATACAGTTTTGCTGAAGGAAATAAGGAGTAATATGCTGAATATTTTGAAATAGCTGCATTATTTTTTTTTTGGCATGTGTCCAGGCAAGTAAGATGGAAAGGGATCTTGGTACTATGTACTTGGAACGATCTTGGTACTTCTTGTCAAGTGTTGGGCTCTTTTCTCACTTTGTGTGCTGTATTGGGCTCCTCATGCTCATGCATCCTGTATAATCATTTACATAAGAGAATAGGACCCTCATATCATACATATAACTTCTTAAAAGTCCAAAACTTTCTCCAAACCAGGATAGTTCCAAATCCAACCAGCACTTTCTCCAATAGTTGTGTATTCATAAATGTCTGAGACACTAGTCCCCTCTGCTCAGTAGAGACACTATCTCCTAGCAGCACTTTGGCAGCAGTAGTATGCCTAGTTTTTCTTGTTCAACTACTAATTTAGGATTTGTTACCAGAATATAGCAACATTTCCAGTAAGGATCTGGATAACATTACTATAAAAATATTTTAGTGGATGAAGAAGAAATAAAATACATTCTCTTACTTTAAGTCTTCTAAATTATGCTGTAATTCTACTCCCTCCTTTGGAGGGTCAGACAAGATGATTTTAACTAGTTTTTCTGGTCTTAAAATACATGAAATATATGAAATAGTTTTACATTGTTAGAGTTAATTTTACTGAACACTAAATAGTATGTCTTGTAGTGAACACTGTCCTGCACTAGCTGGTTTAAAGACAGCTGAACTGAATATACCCTTATAGAGGTACAATAAAGATGCTATGAAATATTTTTCTTCTTTTGCGCAAGATGCTGGCATAGGCAGAAAGAGGTTATTTTATGTGCTTATCTGATGGGTTATCTCACCTATGTGAAACTAGGTTTGTTTGAAATTGCACAGTAAGAGAAATTTTCTATCACTACCAACTATACACAGTTTTGAACTATAAGGAGATAGGGGTTTGAATTTTTTTTTAGAACTAAGGGATTGATGACATTGGTGGATAAGGAATGAGCAACTGAGATAATCTGCCTGGGCTTGTGCAAAGTATCTGACACTATCCAATATGACATCCTTATCTCTGAACTGGAGAGGTATGGATTTGGTGGATGGACCGCTCAGTGGATAAGGTGTTGGCCTTAAGGTTGCGTTCAAAGAGTTGCAGTCAACAGCTCAATGTCCAGGTGGATATCAGCAATGGGTGGTGTTCCTCAGGGGTTGGTTTGGAACTGGTGCTGTTTAATGTCTTTGTTGGTGACGTGGATGCCAGGACTGAGCACACCTCAGAAAGTTTGCTGATGACACCAAGCTTTGTGGTGAGATGGACTTGCTGGAGGGAAGGGATGCCATCCAGAGGGACTTGGACAGACTTGAGAGGTGGACCCATGGTGGACCCATGCAAACCTAATGAAGTACAACAAAGCCAAATGCAAAGTGCTGCACGTGTGTCAGAGCAACCCCCAATACCAATACAGGCTTGGAGGAGAATTGTTTGAGAGCAGCCCTGATTAGAAGGACCTGGGCATGTTGGTGAACAAGGAGCATGACATGATCTGTCAATGTACCAGCTCAGAAACCAATCATGTGCTGTGCTACATCAAAAGCAGTGGCCAGCAGGTTGAGGGGGTTCATTCTGCCCCTCTGCTCTTGTGGAACCCCACTTGGAGTACTGCATCCAGCTCTGGGGTCTTCAACAGAGGAAGGATTGGACCTGCTGGAGCATGTCCAGAGGAGGGCCTCAAAGATGATCAGAGGGTGGGAGCACCTCTCCTATGAAGACAGGATGAGAGAGCTGGAACTATTCAGCCTGAAGAAGGGAACACACTGGGAAGACCTTACAGCACATTCCAGTATCTAAAGGGAGCTTAGAAAAAAGAGAGCGACTTTTTTCATGGTTGAAGAGTGACAGAGCAAGGGGGAATGGTTTTAAACTAAAAGAGGAAAGATTTAGACTTGATATTAGGAAGAAGTTCTCCACTCAGACGGTAGTGAGGCATGGGAACAGGTGGCCCAGAGAAGCTGGTGCTGCTCCATCCCTGTAAGTGTTGAGGGCCAGGTTAGATGGGGCTTTGAGCAGACTGGTCTAGGGAAGGTGTCTCTGGCCATGACAGGGGGGTTGAAACTAGATGATTTTTAAGGCCCTTTCAACCCAAATCATTCTATGGTTCTATGATTACCTCATTCAACTGCAAACACTGTTTTGTTAAAGCAACATCTCTTTCATGTAAGTCAGTTGTATGCATTCTTTATGGAGATCACATTTCCTTTATAACTACTTACACTTCTTGTCTGGCATCCCTTTTCTCTCCCTGACAAGATTTTCTGACTGTAAATATATTTGATATTGATGGATGGAGATCAGAAAACAGAGTTTATATGAGCCAGTTCCATACTGACAAAGCCAAAACATTCTTGGGTCATTGGTTTAAGAGAAAAATGAAAAAGAAAAAAAGTAGAGATACTCCCTTCTCCAAGACAATCCTATTTATTCTTTTCCTATTTCTAAGTTTGTCAGAGACTAAAAAAAAAACCTAGACATGGAATGATTCACTCACTACAAATCTTTAACCATCATAGATAGTAAGATCTTTGAAAAAAATATTTTAAGGGAAATTTTTCTGTTATGAATGAAATCTAATTCACTGAGAGTTTTCCTGTGGTGCAAAGTTCATACAGGGTTTTTTTTTTCTGGCTGAATCTTACAGCAGGGAGTCAGTATCTTTCTGGAATAGTAATGCTTCATTCTGCCATAGGAGTCTATTTCTTCATGTTGTTGAACACACTGAACCTGACCAGTTAAGGCTAGGGATTGATTGTAGTTATGTTACAATTTTTTGATTTAACCTCAAAGAAAGGCTTAATTATGGAAATTTACTTTAGAGATAAAAAAGTCTGACTTCTCTGTGTTATTTCATTCCTAAACCAGGTGCCCTTGTATATAGATATTAAAATAAAGCAAGTATTTTCTATTTCTCTTCAAGAATATCTTGGTGTCAGTAATCTCATCATAAAAATAAAAATTCAAGTGAATTAGAGGGCAATTAGGATTTCTTTTTATGTCATCAGGATAGAATTTGCCCTTTTTATTAGTCTGTTGATTTGTCCTTTGTGGACTGCGTATTGAGCTGATGGGTAGTGTCACTGATTAATATGACAATAGGTGACCATCATTTGCCAATGTATGTAATTTCCCCCACTGTACTTATAAGTTCAGCCCTTATTGCTTTCAACAGCAAGGATGCTAATTTATGAAAGCTATTTTTTATGAAAAAATGAAGATTTTTTATTGTTAAATAATGTAAAGAAAAAAGATGAGTGTTGGCTAAATACAATTCATCTGGGGGTTTGTGTGTTCTTATATGAAAAAGCATGCAGTGCAGTATATTTCAGGAAACATACGTTCATTAGAAATCTGAGTTTTTTGTGATATGCACTACTTGACAGTGAGACGTGTAAGTCCTGAATGCAAAGATAAGTACAGGTGATTATTTTCTTCATAGAAGATAAGGTACAAAAATTATACAGAGACACAACAGAGATTTGAGACCCTGTATGTCCAGCTGCTAAAGCAAAAGCCTCATATGCCAAAATATCTAAGATTTGTGTCCTAAACATAACAGAAAACATCTGAAAGCATAATACCTAAATTTTTACTTTCTTTTCCTAAAAGTATTTTTCAGATATAATGCTATACAGCATATAAACAATTTTACATTTCATATTCAAATCTTTCTGAGACTACAACTTCTAAAGCTGCTCTCTCCTGGTATGTTACCTAAGGGAATTCATCATTATATTTCATTTTATATGTGGAATTTTTGCTACTATAGGAAATTATGTTAGGTGTTCTTAGGGTAGGAAAACAAGTAACTGTTTAATTAGGAACTTGGTAAAAACTAAGCTTGTATGTATTAGTAGTTGTCAAAGGTTAATTGCCACCTGCAAGTCAGTTTTAATTCCAATGGTCTACACATAATCAGATTTTGGTGACGACATGTCAGGTCTGAGGATAGAAATGGACTTCATAGCTTTCAGGCACCTGGTCATCAATCAAATAGCTAAGGCACAAGGCAGAGATCCTTGAACAACTTATTATGTCTACATGGCACATAAAATGCTGTATAGAAGTACTAGTTTGGCTTGCAAAGCCAGAACACCTGTTAGCATAGCAATAAATGTCAGCTGAATAGCGCACACTTTCAGAAGGGCTAATTAGCACTTGTGCAGTTTTCCTGCTTGAAATTCCAGAGCAAACTCCCTTAGTGTTTCCTCACGACCTTGGTGTCATATTTCACTGCCCGCACTGCACAAACTGTGGTCTTTTGAAGTGACCCTGGTGTTCACATGGATCCACTTGTCCATTTTCTATCAGTTCATTTTGCATCAGTTATGCAAAAAGAGGACCTTAACTGCAGACACCTATGACTTTCTATATGACTGTAGCTAAAAGCATGGCGCAAGTGGCCGTAATTTCTTGGATTGCACAGAGTTAGTGAGACTCAAAGTGCCATGTGAACATATGGCCTATCCAGTCTGCTTGATTGGAGCATGGGAGGTCCATGGGCAAGTTTGGCTTGGGCTTCTTATTCTAGACCCTGCTGCCTGTAGCCAAAGGTGGAGCCTGTGCATAGAAAGAGCTTAATGAAGAGATTTTCCTCATCGTTGGCTGCCATAGCTGTGTCTACCCAAAGAAGCTGAGGGGACAGACAATCAGTACAAAGAGATGCTGAAGGATTCCATAGAGGCAGAGGTGTTATGAGAATTGCTGGAGATGGAGAAGCGAGCAGTTGCTAAACACAGGATGTTTCCAAGATTAGGGATTTAACAGAATTTTAAAATGTGTATAAAAGTCCATTGCATCCTTTTTTGCCATATTTTCTGAAGGTACAACATAAGTTACAACAAAACTAAGTTCATTACCTTTTCTGGATTGACTGTCTGATCTTGGGGAAGACTTAGAAACACACTGAGTAACAGAAGAAAGATCCACACGATTTAGTAGTGTTCATTTTCATAAGTATCCTCAAGTTATTTAGAATTTTAAACCATAGAGTATAATAAGGTGTATTCGGTATCATCTAAATGAATTTTGTAGCATTTTTGAAGACTGTAATTAACAGCTCCAAAGTTCCAATTGTTTTCTTTGGAAGGCATGGTAAACAGCTGTAAAATGCAAAATTTTTTCTTAGATTTACTAATGAGAACAATATTCCAGTTAACCCTTGAAATGTAGTACTGAGAATGCAGAGTAGTGATTTACTATGAGTTAGTAGAAATTAATGGGAAAGTCTTCACTGTTTTCTTCCTGCTTTATAAAACAGCATTACATCCTTTTACACCTTGTTGCCTTAACTGTGCATTATTACTTACATAAATAAAATGTTTCAAGGATAATTCTATGTTGTGGGAAGATAAATAGCTTATTTAAGCCCTCAGTCAATTACTTATCACACAGTATCACCACTACCTTAAAATTATTTGAGGACATTAGCTCACCATAGTTAACTTTTATTCAATTTGCCTGTTTGTTTAAATGGCCTTATGGTAAAGAGACATGCATTTTAGCATGCCATAATTTTTACTTTCAGTAAGTTAATGAAGGTGTTTGAAAGGCAGAAGGAGAAATGTTTCTGGTTTGTGTTGACTGCATTCTTTATAATGGAGGACAGCAGAGCTGATTCTTACCCATAACTGCTGATCAGCAGCTGATTCTTACCCATAAGCTGTTAATACTTGTCCATGCCTTTTTTTGACATGCTGGGCTTTCTTTTCATGTGTCACATGTTGCCAGAAGGCAGCATCAGATGTTCAATATATGCAGGTCTGGATTGTAAAAGCCACTCTCTCAGTTCACGTGCCACTGAAATCAATAAGAGTGAGTGTTTTTAAGAGACTTGAATGAAGAACAATTACCTGCAGCAGCTAAATTACATTTTCTATTGGATCATCTCTAGGCTGGGAGCTGGTAAGCACAAAAGTGAGGAGGTGTAGAAATTAAGGAGCTGTCATAGTGACAGATGTGGCATACCAAAGTACTGAGTTAACCTGTGTTTTGGTAAATTAGATCTGCACTTATATAAACTGTCAGAACTGCGAAAGGCATCTGAAGGCATATAAATTCAAAAGTGTCATGCAGGGCTTCATCCTTTCCATCCTGCAAAGAAATATGGAGCTATAGCAACTTGTTTTGTTTCTGGACACTTTATGTTTTTATGCATTCTGGGATAGGCTGCAAATGGAGACGGTTCTGCAGAAGGTGCTGCAGTCCAGCTGAGGCATGACAAGGGCCAAGTGACCCATGCTGGGCTTCATAGTTAATATTACATTGGAGAACACATTTTACATTTCTCACATATCTGCAAACGCAAAATAATTAAGCAGTAGAAAACATGGCAGAATCCAAAAGTCTTCAGGCTTCTGGCTGGCAGAATAATTGCTCTCTAGAGTGTGCTTCCATTAACACCTCAGAAAGCAAAAATCCTTTGGGGTGGTAAAACCATGTTCTTCGAATACACCATTGTTTGCTTGTTAGGGTGCAGTGGGTAGGTTGATGAGGGAGTATTTTGTTTGGTTTTATTCTCTATGCCTGCTGTCAGAATGATGTATTAAAGAAAGCTGCTCTACTTGGAAGAATTACATTATAGGCATCTAAGACTCCCAGGTGCCTCTGGGCATAGACATCTTAAAAATTTGCACCCTTTTTGGGGTATTTTTGTAATTCATGTCTTTTCCTGTCGTTTTTTATTAGTACTTTATCACTAGACAGCCAGAAACAATATTCATTTTGGAATGTCCTCCAGCAGTATTGTCTTGTTGTTAACTCTTGTCATATTTCAGTCATTGGGTTTGAAAATGGAAAGTGATGAATGACTACAGTGTTTTGTTTATAACGTGTCTCTTTCTGGAGCTTTCTCTAAGTGTAGTACATTTTCATTACTTTATGGTGAGTCACTGAGGAGGGGGCTTGGGTTTTTTTCTTAATATAAGAATGGGTTGCCAGAATGACAATTACAAAGAGAAACCCTCAAAAAAAATTTATGGAAAAGGTATTTTAAGAATATTAAGTTCCCGTTTTGGTTTAGTCTTAATGAACTTAGAAGCAGTGTGGAATAATCAAACATAAAATATTTTGATCTTTCTCACATTTTTTTACCTTAAAACATAAGCGATCATGATACAGACCTATCAAAATTTTACAGCCAATCATATTTTAATAAAATTCTTTTCTTTTTGAGAAAGAGATTCAACCACAAAAGCATGCATTTTTTTTGT
This sequence comes from Sclerurus mexicanus, assembly GCA_013396755.1. Lineage (NCBI taxonomy): Eukaryota > Metazoa > Chordata > Aves > Passeriformes > Furnariidae > Sclerurus > Sclerurus mexicanus. The sequence continues at coordinate 4,010,436 of VWZF01006750.1, read as the reverse complement.
ATGTGTGTTTAATATGGTCAGGAAATTCAAATCCAGATGTTTTCTTAAAGATTAAGACATATTTGAAACAACAATGGAGGCTTTTTTTTCCTCTGCATATATTTAAAATGGGCAACTTTTGAAAGACGTTTCAGAACCCCATTTGCATCCTAATTGCAACCCATTTCCTGGGTCCACAGTTAAGCAGACTATAGAGTGGCAGTGGGGATTTATGGGGCAGAGAAGTTGTTGGTTCTAGCTGAGCTACTGAAAAATAAAAAGGAAAGAGATGAATGGATTTTTTGCTTGAGCAGTCACCAGCTGGCTGATCAGCTCCTTGGAGCATGGCCAAGCAGCAGTTTACAGCAGCCCTGCAGCTGCTCTAGGCTAGGCTGAAGCACAACTGGCATGAAGCCACCTTCAGCTTTGGACAAGGATTCAGCCTTCAAATTGGCAAATACATGCATTGGGATTGTGGCTTTGCTTGCTCGTGTCTAATGCTCAGAGAATGCAATTGGTACCTAAAAGTCTATTGCAGAAAATTTTACATTAGACGTTTACAGGAAGATAAGGAGAAATAGGTTAAACATAAATGTTTAAGTTTGTCAAAAGTATTTTTCTTGTTGGTATGGTATGTGTGGTTTTTACTTTTGTGCATTTCATGCTGGAACATTTTTCTCATTCTGACCAGGTCATAAGGATCCTAAATAATTGTAAAATGGACCAGCAAGAAAACCCAATTTGATTATATTCTTTCAAGCTGAATTATCTGAATTCATCAAATGAAGAACATTATATAACTAATTTTAATTTTGTATGCTGTGATTTTTATAAAAATGTTAGAATGATAGCAAAAGATGACTTCCATGAAAATCAAAGTGGCACTAGACTTTTTACTGACCATATTTTGGAGGAATAATGTTATTGGGGTGAGGAGCAGGGAGAGGATTTTTTGTTGATTTTTACTCCCACTGTTCTGACCACTGTTCTCTGTTTTCTTAATTAGAAGCTATTCTTCAGTAATTTGTCATAGATAGCAACAGTAGTATTGGGTTCTGGCAGTGTTTCTATTAAAATCTCTACTCATTTGATATCTAACTATGCATCTGATAGAATGAGTCTGTCGTTCCTTGTTAATCATCCTATTATCTTATTGCTGGGGATAGAGCCAAACCAATTTCTTAGAATACTGATGGCATATTCTGAATTTTTTTTGTTATTTTAAAATCTAGGTAAATTATCTCTTAATTTGTCCTCACCTCATATTTGTTTAATTATTCAATAGAAGGGAAATTACAGCAGGTTACAGCTTCACAAAACTACAACCTTTCCTAACCACATATATATTATTAAGTATTTATTGATATATACACACATATTGTCTCCTCCCATTGGCCAAGAACCAGAAGCAAGTATTTTGTAGACCTGCAAACCAGCATTTATTTTCTAAACTGAAAATAATTTATGTGAAATATAACCTTGATAAGGAAGAGGAAAGAAACATCACAGTGCCAGATATTCATAAGAGCATTTCATCAAGATCAAGTTTAAAAACTGCATAAAAAAATCATGTAATCATGCCTTGACCTTTTACTGGTACCCAGTTTCAACAGTGTGCCTTGCTTCGAACATCTTCCGCAGTTCTCATTTTCAATACGAGTTGATTCTTCTCTATTTACTTGAAACCTTCTTTGCTGATATAAATAATTTCATAAGAGATTTTTCCCCATGTTTTTATTTTTCCTTCTGTTTCAAGAGGCAAAAGTAACTGCTAAGCCATTCTTAAGATTATAAGACAACTTGTATCCAAGACATTTAACAATGGTCATGCTTCTCACCAGAAGCGAGTTATGTAGCTAGAGTTAAAAAGGTCTACAGCAATATGTTTAAACTCCTGTTATTCACATGTCATGCTGCTTATGACTGAGTAATCTTACTGAATGAAGACAAGAACAAGGATATTTACTGATTAAACAGATCAATTACATGCTTTTGGTACCACATCAGTAGTAGCTGTAAGAGAAATGGTTCTTAATTCCTAGCCCTTTCACTGAGTAGTGTATACCACCAGGGCAAGCTTTGATGTGTTTTTATTGAAACTAATATATACTGATCAGACTGCAGTATCAGTGTCTGTTTTGTGTGAGTTTGGGAGAAGATTATGATTTCCATAAATTGGAAAACTGTCCTTGGAAATTACTTGCCAATAGCCTATTGTTAAAAGAGAAGGCTATTCTAAGCAGGGTTTTATAATGTTTGATACTGTTCATTTACTAGCAGGATGATGGACTAGAGATTATTCTTATTAAATTTATGGCTTACATGAATCTGGGTGGCATGGAAAACACATTAATAGATGAAACTGGAATTCAGAATTATCTCGTTACATTAGAGAAAAGAGCAAAGGAAAAATGATGGAATTCAACATAGACAAATCAGCTATTATGTCTAAGTGACAATACTCAGCTGAATTTAGAAATAATTTTGTGGAAGAGAATCATGGAACTATTGTGGACAACCAGATGAACATCAGTGAACAGTTTCATGCTGTTGCCAATACTGGAGTAATTAAAAAGAAGCAGGTGAAGAAGTACTTCATAGGATTAATAATGCTTCTTCTGCTTCATAATGGTGGGGGATTACCTTGATTACTGTACTCTTGGACCCTCTACTTCAAGAAAAAAATTGTGGAGTTACTGAAGAGAATCTATAGAGAAGACAAGTGTGAATGACTCATAGTCTAGCAGATGAGCCCTATGAGAAAAGTTCAATGTGGTATTTTTTCATTTGAGAGCAGAAAAGATTAAGGGATTGCTTGACAGCCTTCTTTGAAGGCATAAACAAGTATTCAAGATCAAATAGCAATTCGTTCTTCATTTCCATGGCAGGAAGAGAGAGAAGGAATAGATTTGAAGACAGAGAATAGACTAGAAGTCCCACCATGAGGTTCCTCTAAGATTCTGTATCAATCCTTATGTTGTCAAAGGGCATAGGCTGACATGATAACTCCAAAAGTACTCCATTACAATAAATGCAGGTATTTTTGTCAGGGCATTAAATTTGTTTCTTTTGTCCCAGTAGGAAGATTTTATTTACTGACATAAAAATAAATAGATACATAATGATATTAAAAATATAAAAGATACATAATGATACATATTAATGAATTAATTCATTCATAAAAGGGAGTTGAACTTACAGACAGGTCCCCCCAAGAATGATTCCCTAGGAATTAAATGGATTTTCATTTCATCATCTATGCACTATAGGCATAAAAACTGAAGTAATGTTTTCCAGAAGTGTTCTATTCCCATTTATCAATCTGGATGCAATCAACACTGAATAAACTAGAAAAAAAATCATGCTCCAGTACTAATAATTTTTTTAAAGTATCATCTGTGGTGCCTAAAATGCACTGTAATCCTTGTATCCAAACTGCCTATAACTCTGCGTGGAATCATGACCATTAGCCTGCCTACACTAAAAAAAGGATGTAGGCTGTCAATATGGACTGTATCATTCTTCTGCGTTGCTTAGAATAGAAATGCATGTGAAGTGATAGAATTAATTCTGAAACAATATGTCCAAGTTTCCTGTGAGGTCAGGGAAACATCCTGAAATATTTTTAGCAAAATATTGTGGTAAGGCTTGGTAGGATTTTTTATTCTCTCAGCTTTGTTCTGCAATGTCAGAGCCCATATATCAATGTAAATGTCAAGAGTGCTACTATGTCCTTTTAGAGTTCTTGTTCTTTCTTGTTGAAGAAAACCTATATGGAGTCAAACTGGGCTTCTGTTGCAGATTAAGTAGTTGCTTTAACTAGCACCTGGGAAAGTGTACTATCATCTCCTCCCTAAACAGGTGTTCTATGGAGGACAATATGAAGCATCACACTAGTTACACACTGAAAATATGCAGTGATCTGATTTGCCATATATATATAGATTACCATCATTTAAACAAAATCAAATGTATGCATGCTTACATAGCATCAGAAGTTGGTAACGTGCTGGAATCCTTCTTACACTGTATTTTTTTCCAGACAGCTGAAATAAAAGTATTGCTCTGCTGTGGCAGAGAGTTTTGGCATGTATTTGACTTGTAAGTACACAACAAAACATCTGGATTCAAGGGACAATAAAAATGGAGCATGTTCTCAACGTAACCAAGGCACGAAGATATTTACAGGATATGTTCCGAACCATATGCAGTCAAAATTCTCATTGTCTCAGCAGCGTTTACAGTCCATGTAAATTTTTGATTCGTATATTATGTTCTGAAAAAAATTGGCCTCATTTGATTTAAACTATGTTTTTTAAAGAAAATGCCCAAATCTTTACCTATAGTAAGAATTTTTCAGTATTAGTGCTGTCAAATATGAATGAACAATACTTCTATTCCCTGCCAGCAGTGCCTTAGAAGTTTTACCAGCAGTTGAGAGTCATCTTTCATTTTAGTCTGCCAGACCCATGTGCAGGGTCTGCAGACGTGTAGTGAGGAGTGTTTTATATACTTTACAACATTTTTCTACTGTGTTCTTTACTAACACTTTTCTTTTGTTTTGTTTCCCCAGACTACATATCCAATCAGAATGGTGAGCCAAAATCTCAGCACAAGGGACAGAAAGTCAGCACATACTCCCACCGAGGACCCTTTTAGGCATCCATCAGGCAACCAAGCAGCAGCCTATGAAAGCAAGAGCTGTCAGCTGTCTAATTTGTGTCTGAGCAACCTCCTAAAGGAGAAGGAGATTGTGGAAGTCATCAAGAATACTAGAGGCACGTATGAAACCCTCGCTTCAGAGGTCACCCAGAATGGTTTGGCTGTCACGGCACCAAGTACAGAAAAGCCAATATCCAAGGCAGACAGCTACCCAATGTTCTCAGGGGCTCCAAAAGACCAAATTGCTGTACCTCGGCAGCATACCGCCTTCACAGGGAGACTTGGGCAGCCTCCAAGGGGACCCATCTCTTTACACATGTATAGCAGAAAAAATGTTTTCCTCCACCACAATTTACACACAGCAGAGCTACAGACTTTAGGTCAACAAGACGGCTAACAAGGTGCTTATATTCTTGCCATGGAAGGAAGGTTGATTAAAGAGAAGCTCGTCTAGAGCTCAGACTTCACTTCTCATCTGTTGCTACTTTTATGTGATAAAAATAAAGTAAAAATTTAACATTGTCTGTAGGTTACATACTTTCCCAAAAAAGGCAAAAAGATGAACTAGATTGTTAAACAACTAGGCTGATTTGTCATGCAGAAGTCACCATGACTGTAATAAATGGGATCATTTGACTGGCACTGCTTGTCCAGTATTGGCTAAATATTTTTTTTCCCTCTATAAGTCACTGTCATTCCCTGAAGTTCTAGAAGATGGTCTTAAATAATATCATGTACGTTTAATATTATTACTGTTAAAGTAGATGTGAGGAATTAATAGATAAGTAAATTAGTAAACCCTCTTGAATTTCGTAGAGGCTAGGGAAATAAGGTGTCAGAAATCTTTAAGGATGCTCTTTTCACACTTTTTTTTTTAATACAGTGAAATTTACTGGCTTGTAGAGGTGTGTTGCCATTTCCTTATGTGTGTGATCTATGAGTGCCTCATGTGACAAGGAGAGGAAGTGACTGATTTTCCTCTAACAGCAAGGTTCATAGAGACTCGCCTGGTATTTGAGTCTGTATTTGGGTCCCAAACTGAGAATGTCACCTTGGTTCTTCAACCTTCCCTTCCCTCTCACACCTTTATTTAATGACATTTCTTCAAATGTTTCTGTTCCATGAGGACGTGTCAAGCTGTGGTGATCTTTGTGCTTTACAGGCACTGTATCACTCATGATGCAGTGTGACATTCTGCTATGTAATGCACTCTGTAATTTCATCTCACTTCCCAAACCAAAAACAGGTGAAAGACTAAGGAAAAGTCTTATTACCCAGGCCAAATTACCTGCATAAGTCAAAATTTCTGTAGCCTGTGTCATTTGCACTTAAGTACCTGGTTTATACCAACTCAGTGGGTTTGCTAGACTTGACATATGACACTCAAGTGAGATTGATTTAATGTCTGGTCTCGCAGGCGTATGAAATCATCTGATCACATCATAGAACTTGGAGACTTGTTAGTAGCAAAAGATCTGGTTTTCCCCTCTCAGAAGGCTTAAAAACTGGCATCTGAGTCAAGTTACTCTAAACACATGGCATATACTAAACATGACAATTAGTTTACAACCTCTCTGATAGGAGTAATCTGTTTGAGTTATAGTAGGTCATACAGTTAGTAGTTTATAAATAATCTGGAACATTTAAGTATAATTAAGGCAGATCTGAGACAAGTCACCTCTCTCTTTAAATGGTGATTAAATAAGGGTGCAGCACATTCTCACACAAAGAAACAGGCCAGTGTGACTTAACAGAAATAGCATATAATGAAAACAAAACTTCTATAGCCACTAAAAATCTGTAATTTTTAAAACATAAGTCACATAGAGCATATAAAATGAATTAATGATAAAATTTAACTAGTCTCAAATGTATCTGCTTCACTACTTAATATTTTGGTTAACACAAGGATTGGTTAGATGAAGAAAAAAATAGAATATGACCTTGGCAGATATTCTGCAAAGCAATTTCAGCAGCCTGAAATTTCAGGCTTCTGTTTATTGAGGATTTTATTACATTAGCAGATTTTATTACATTATCTGATATTGAAGAGAGCAGGTTTTGTCAAAATATTCTGTAGTGATAATTTTGGGGTATCCAGAGATGGATACATAAGAATGAATACAAACATTTGCCAAAATTCTTTGCGTTCATATGTACATTGCTACTGCCAAAACAGAATGTGCAAAAATTGCAAACACAGCTTGACTGAATTAACTATGGGTATACACGACTTCCAGTCCTGCATTGAAATTCATAATTTAAAGTCTACCAGAAAAGTTAGAGGTAGTAGTAAGAGAACTTCACTAATCAAAATCACTCTTTCTTCTGAGCAATCTTTTAATGTCATGGTAGATTCAGAGGACAGTTGATTCTTACTAACAATTCATTTCAGTCTTACTCATCTCAATAGTTGATGTATGCAATTATATTTCAGATCTGTAAATAAATTAAACATACACTGTAATCAAGGAATTTTTTTTTCCAGGATACAAATGTACTATACTACATTAAGAAAAGCAAAACAAAACAAAACAAAAAAAACCCCCAAACACCACAAGAAAACCCAACAAAAAAACCGAACAAACGAATACCCTCTTCAATTTTAGCTAATGTACTATATATATAGTTGGTTTTTTTCCTGGAAAAATGGACTTTTGGATTACACTTTATTAAAAAAAAATCCATCTATAAATTTCAAAAATAACATTTTAAATGCTACTATTTTCTTGGAGAATCTTTTATAGAGCTGAAACGTAAAAAAACTGGAGAAAACAGTTCATTGAAAGTGAGGGATATTTTTAAAATATCATCTTGAAGCTGTTTTGTATCAGTATTTTCAGCAGTGTTATGTTATTTGTAATACTAAGTGTAAATCTCACCCAGAGAAGGGTATTAGCCACATGTTAATGTATAGTACAGCAGTAACTGTAAAACAGAGGTCCTTTCTTTGATCCTCTCGTGTATATATAAATCATAAAGCAACAGCATGTGGACATTATTGCAGTGAATTGATTCCTTTGTACTAAAAATCTCTAGTTTTTTAAGAGTTCCATGTATAAAATGATTTATACATTTCTCCAAGACTGTACATATCCAAAGACATGACACCAGGGGGAAAAGGCATTTATTATTTTTTACCACAGATGTATCTCTTTTCCCTTTTTTATGTTCTGTTTCTGTACAACAAAGCATAACTGCAAAGTTTCTGTTTAAAATTACTCGTTAGTTCCATGTCTCTTGGTGTGATAGAGGGCAATTTAAGGAGGAAGAAATCCCTGAAGAAATACTGTTTCCATTTGAAGCAATGTCCATCCCATTTTTTTTAACAAATCACTTGGCAAAAGGAACCTTAGATCTGTGCCCTAAATATTTTTTTTAGTAATTTAATAGAGCCACACCTGAAATGGCTTATCATCTCTAGACTTACCCTTATTTTCCTTACTAGAGTGCTTCTCCAGGACATGTTTATATGGTACAATAGCACACCAGGTAGGGCCAGCCCTGGTTATAAATTATTGAGTTAGAAGGAAACTCTTGTCCAGTACTGTTTTTAGATTTGGCTTTTGGAGCAGTGGAAAGGGTTCTTTGGTATACCTTGTGCATGTGAATGAAGTTCAAGCTGTGTGTTTGTGCATACTGGAAAGAGAAGGCTCACTACAAACCTCTCCTGCATTTAGGCTATTTTGCAGCATATGAAATCATCCAGCAACATGAATTTCGGCTGCCTTTCAAGGCAGGCCAGCGCTCTATATGTAAAATAAAACAGACAGAATTGATTCCTTTACTTCAATCCAGACTTTTACTGCTTTTCATTCCAAACTACACACATCCACATAAATATTAGAAGGGCTTTCCTTATGTGATTTGTTTTCTGGAAATTGTGAGAGTGTATATCCAGACTAAGATGTTCACATTATATTTAGATAAGCATTTGAAATATTACAGTCACTACCTAAAAATTGGTGTTTTTCCTAAAAGCCAGTATGGAACTAGTGATTTCTGTCTGTGCTGATTCACTTTATACTGTTAAATACACTGCAAGCTAATAAAAATAAGGTATTTACAAATCAGTACTGTAATTTATATGCCATAATACTTGTGCGATATCTCCACTGGTTTGATTGGTATGACATTGACTTTGGTTAGATTATGCTGAGTTAAGTCAGCTGATGATTGGGATTGTGGCCTTTAATCCAACTAGACTCAGTTTATGCATAGGAGGCCTCTGAATCTTCCCTGGTTCACACAAAAAGACAAGAAAATATTTGACCTAGCAAAAAAGCCAGAGCATGATCTATAGTGAATGCACTTTCTTCCCCCCTTCAGATTCAAAAGCAAAAAATCCGTGTTAAACCCTTTGTATATATACATAGGTCATAAATGAAGTAGAGTAACATATAACAAAATGTTGAAATAAATACCTGGAGAAAAACATCCAGGGGAGTCATCTTAAAGATGTTTGTAGCGATTCAAATGCATAAGTTCTGTATCTGAGTGCATTAATGAAGTATGTTCTATGGCCTCTACCACTCTCACTACTGATGATTTTTTTCAGGAGGAGAATTTTCTGTTTGAAGCTTATTCTAGATGCAGTAGGCAGTACAGTGTGATAAAAGATATTGAAAGTAATGGTGGAGGTTTTCTCCCAGCTTGGCGAAACACACAGCATCATTTCCAGGATGTATTTTTAGTGTTCTCCAGTCAGCAAGAAGTTGACAGAGATTCCTCAGGTGAACATATTCAAATCATGCAGACCATGACTGCCTTTAAATAGAGTTTTCTTTTATATATCCTATGTAAGACACTTTTAAAATTATTTGGAAATTCCAGCAGCTACAGAACATACCTTGGTGGTACTTATTGTTTTGAAGATAAAAATGTCATGTGCTGGTTTTAACCTACTAAACTCTGTTTGGATCTTACTTCCTCACTGTCTGGGTTGTGAGAGTGTATCCACTGTGATGGATATGATACTAACTCCTTCCTGTGTAAAGGCACTGGATATCCCTCCTTGCTGAAGAGCTTGAGATTTGCAGTGTATTTTCAGTGTAGGAGAACTGTCAGGATTTAATCAACTTCTTCTTCAAGTCTCTCCTGTTGTTGCAAAGTTAGAGGAAAAGGAACTTCCTTATTGAAATATTTTGTAGTTAATTTTATTTTAAAATAGACTTAAAATATCTCCCTATATCTAAAGAGAAGAGAAAAAAAAATTAATCACCAAAAATTTCCTATAAATCTGAGATTCTCACCAGCCACAGCTGTCCCTTGCCTTCTGCACAGCTGTGAAATATTGTTGGACTTCTCATTTTTATTGCAGATCATTGCCCTGGTCTGGGGTTTTTTTTGCCCTCAATCCTGTACTTGAAACATACAGAGAGGACTGTTGAGGTTTTCTGCAGAAGTAATCCTGGTCCTATGAAAGCAGGACAGTAATAAACTTACCTAAAGGTCTCCGTGTGTTTCCTGGGGATGGAAAACATATTCTGATTGATCTTAACTATGAAAGATTTGTTAGCATCTGATGGATGTGGCAAGTATCATATCTGTTGGTTATCTAAATCCACACAGAAGTTATAAATGGGAAAATACTCTAGTGAGAAGATTTTTCTATTATGCAAATTACATCTCCTTATATTCTGTATTTTGACCCTTTCTGTGTGTCTCTGGATTGCAGAAACACTTCCTTTAGGTATGGACTTGTGATGACTAAGTAGACAGATTGCACCAGTGTGTTATTTCTGTTTTAAGAAGGCTCTGCTGGATAATTTTTTTTAATATCTCATCATTCAATTGTTTAATATGTTCTCCCAGAACTGTTGTGCTGCTGATATAGTAGTAAGTACATTCACAGAAAATGTCCCCTTCCTAACTGCGAAGGCTCAACTCTGTCAGTGAGTTGTGGTTACAGCTGATGTACATCTACCCAAAAATTGTCAAAATTACTTAAGCACCTGCATAAACAAATACATTGCTGATTTGAGCCTGCTTTTGTCACCTTGAAAAGGCCCGAGTAGATTAGTTTTTAAATGTATATGGATATCAATAGTAGTAGTAGAATTTTAATTTATTTTTAATTTTCCACTGTATCAATGCACTTTATATGACAGTTTAATATGAACTTCGCATTAACTTGTATTCTTTTTTGTAACTAAACTTGATTTCAACAGGGTTCAGAATTCTTTACTTAAATTTAAGTATATGAACAACCCCATAGAACCATCAAGTACTACTTCTTTGATAAGGTAACACAAATAAATAATACTTTTTCTAGCATAAGCAATTCCATTCATATTTATTGTTTGAAAAGTATGAAGTATAAAAAATATTTTTACTTATATCTGCATATAACTACTCTTCAAAACACCCAGATAAGCCGAAAAGATAAGAAACTGCCTTTGTACTACAGTCACTTGTCCATTTATACCATTGGGCTTTGTTTGCCAAATCATTAGTTTTTAAAAAAAAAATAAAAAGTCTATTTCTTTTCCATGGTTAAGAGTGCAAAAAAAAAAATTTTGGTACATGCTCTACAGATTCTGTATAGAGATTATCAATATTACAAGGAGAAAATAAGCAATCAAAGCCTTTAATGAGTGATGCATCTGATGTTTAAACAAGAGGATCAACAGTACATAAAAATCTGTGTAAGAGGAGAACAGATGTTTTGTTGCTCAGAAAAACCTAATGGAAGGGTAAAGGCTGACAGATTAATAATTCTTTTTCTGTTCAAGGGCTGGTCGTGCATAGCTGCTTGCTGTGAAATACACTGAAGCAATGTTTATAAAGTAAATCTATTGGAATAACAAGGAATGAGATAAAATGATCGCATAACACCACAAAGTATGGCTAAGGGTACTTCCATAATTTGATCAAACAGCATCTGAGTGAATTTACATCTTTTTGTTACCAGGGTATTATTGTTATCTGAAGGAGAAGTGTAAGCAGAACAATGCATTACATTATAACATAGAAACAATTCAGGCATACCCCCCCCCCAAACTATTCTATCCCTAAAGCCTTGCACTTTGTACCATCTTTTCTAACTGTCTGAAGTAGGTTTATGTAACTGTATTCCGTGCAGCCATGGCAATGCCCTTACGCTGGGTATCAGCACGCTCTAAACACTAAGTAAACATTGAAGAGAGTCAGGACTCGGACCCTACATCAAGAGCTGCAGTCATTTAATAGCGTCACAGTTTTTGGCTTCCTTTCCAATAAAGGACCAAGATACTTGTGAGAAAACCTTTACAGAAACATCTCCACAAACAGTTTGGCCTATGTGAGTTTCAAACTGATATGGGGAAAATTAAAATTTTAATTAAAAAACCCTCTGACTATTTTTGAAAATGATACATGTTCTTTAATGCTGCCAAAGGCCATTAGAGCACTTTGGGCATTTTTCTATTAACGAAAGTGTTCTGATGCATGTATTAAAACTGGACATTTTGTCTGATCATTTTCTCATTGTGAACTTGTTTATGAGTATCTTGCTGTTCAGGATGGTATTTTTTTAAACTCCTGACCACTATAAAAATTGAAGGACTGTTAAGACATTGAATTTTGTATTGTATGCTATTAAACATCCATTTAACTTTAATAACAGTACGCTGCAAAGCTAGTTATATACTATTGAAATATTTTTTTTAAAATTTAATTGGCAATATCATGCAGATTACTTGAATTATAGGCTTTAAAAGAATAATGAAGAAAAGGTGGAAACTATTAACTTGAAGGTTAAGTATAAGTAATGCACTGTTGAAGACTATTGAAGAGTACAGTTCTATGTGAGACAATGACAACCTTTTTCACTGAACTTACTCTAGTCAGTCCAGGATCACTTTGATGGTGGTAACTTCGAATTGAAAAGAAAGAAATGAGAATATTTTTTCCTAGGAGTTAACACTTTAAAAGGCAACTTAAAAATCAAATTTGAGTAGAACTTACAATAGTGAATGTATTTACCCCAAGGTATGGTCTGAAAAGAAAGCTGTAAAAAGTATCTGATTTTTGATTGGATAAATTCATTGGTGATTTTAGTGGTCTTGCTCTACAAAGCCATAAATTAGTTAAATTCTTGTTCTTATTTAACAGGTAAATATAAGGTAATTAAGAATATTAAAGGCATAACCTTAACATTTAATTTTACCCCCCGTGGTCTATTTTTTTCTTTCATATTTTCTTTTTTTAATTGTTTTGAGGTTTTATAACTTCTGTGCAATAAGAATCTGATTGTTTCAAATTCAATCTTTGTGCACTGACTGAAAAAAGATACCTAGCCTTTAGATAAAAACACTTATCTCTGAAGAATATCAAGCAACATTCTGTTGGGTTTTTTAATCAGATTACTGGATAAATAATTTCTGTGGATTACTTTGAAGAGTTATAGCAGTTTGTAAAACAGTACTATGAGATTCTCTTGGTATTATTTAAAGTTTGTTTGTTCCTGTTTCTAGTTGGCATTATTTTTCCTTCTATGTTTGATGGAAAAAAATATATTATTTTTGAATATTTCTATTGAATTTTAATTTTAAACTTTATCATAGAGGTGCACATTCATATATTTCCCTATTTAAAATGAACATAAAGGGCTCTTACAGTTTTTCTTTTCATTCTGCCAAAAGATAATTGGTTAATAAAAATCCTGTGTTCAATGATAAGCCTGTGTTGGTTTTGTCTTTGAAAGAGCTTGCATTTCTTTGACTTGTCTTCATAGTTTTGTTGGGAAATACATGTTGTACTTTAATAAACACAAATTCTTTTATGGCAATGCTGTTAGCAATCTGTCACAATCAAAAGACTTATCCTATTTTTTCTGAGGTTCTTTAATCACTTAATGAGAATTCTAGGTTGAAGCTATTTGTTACTGTGCTAATAATAAAGTACAAACACCTGTTCAGAAGACAAGCAAAAGGTTATATACAAAAATTATACTGTATTGCAGGAAAAAAAAAATCCATTCTGCCTTGGTATTTTGCAAATTCCTTATTACACCATCTCCTGAGTATCCAAATCATTTTGCATACACAACATTTCTCAGTTCCCTACTTAACTTCTCACTTGTTCTTAGTGTGAAAATAGTAATTTCCATAATTAAAGTTAGGCCTTGGTTTTGTTTTTCTTCTTTTTAGCTTCTTGTTCTGCTGTATTCTTTTGCTTAGATTTTGTGTGCTATCCATTCCAGTCTTACAAGTAAGGATGTTATAAAACACTCTTCCACTTTGCTTTATTTTCCCAATAGCATATCTAAATTAATGTCTTAACTTTCAAAGGCCAAAATCATTAATACTACTTTTATTCAAATATAGAAGAAGTAAGCAAAATTTCACATTTGTAAAACTATAAAATGTGTCACTACTAACAGTACTATAATAATAAAAGAGAAGACCAAAGTGATTGCTGATTGTGTCATAACTGAGTTCTATTTCAGCTTATTCCTGCATGCAAATAATTGCTATTGGCTGCATTCTCAGACCAGCAGGCTTATTTTTGGGAGGGTTTTTGTTTGCACCACCAGCAGTATACTATTTTCAGTCCCAACTTTGAGAGCCTCAGCTCAGCCTCCAGTTCTGCATCTAGAAACGACTGTAGCTCATTTCACAGTACTTAGATGTCTCCTACTCTTTCAGTAATACTGTTTAAAATATATATCCTACTCTAAGCTGTTTCTTCCTGTTACTATACACTGTTGAAAGCTGCTCTGTTGAATGGTTGCTCCATTTCAGTGCTGTTTATAGTAATTCATTCTAGCATTTTGGTCCCTGGCAGGATTGTGAAGCTTAATAGGCTATTTGACTTTATATATATATATATATAATATATATATATATTTCAAGGAAAAATAAAATTAAAATAGAAGAATAGTTTTTAATCTGGCATTTTTCTGTGAATTTAAATTACTGTATTATCAGTCTCCTACTAAATGAAGCTAAAGAAACATCAAATTAGATGCAAGTGCTGGAACGTGGAACATTTTTTGAAATTAGCACAATTATACAAAGTGCTTGAGAGCTAAGGGAAATGACCCGCATAACATCACTTCTATGAAGTTTGAGTGTGTCCAAAGTGATGGATAGCTTAGTCTTTGTGTTGTGATAGTCTTTAAAGTGCCTGACAATTTTTTCATGGTCATATTATATATGTTTCCTTACTTCCCTGTAAAGTGTTCTTGTCATTTATGAAATGACAGGAATTTATTCCCTATCACAGAAATACCTCAAAAGCTACTGATTACTCAGAGTGAAACAATATACATCTGAGAGCAAAGTAATTCCTCAGTTTGTTTACGTTACTATTAATAGTAGTTTATGTTGTAATAACTCTTAAAGGTAATATGACTGTTGCTGCTTTAGAAAGCCACATATAACAGAATGAACTAAGCCTTAATTTATAGTTTCAGTAATATGAAATGAAAGGAAATTGATCCCTGAGATTTTTCAAGGAAAAACACTAATAATAAGCATAGCTCCTCGACTTCATTTCTTCTAATGACAAACGTGAAATACTTTTTCTAGAAATCAAATATTATGCAAGTTGACTTGACTAAGTGCAAGTTAAAGTATTTGCAAATATAATTAAATCTACATGCAGCACTTTTTCAAGCAACCTGATTTTATGCAGAGCAGTAGTTCAGAGGAGTCAGCATCTACCTTTACAGTGCTGCACAACACAGATGTGCACTCATGTTTGCAGCACTGGCTAGATACAGGTTCTGCTCCAAATTACTTAAGTTCTTTTAATCCATTCTTCCCCATTTTTCCTCTTCACCTATTTTGTTTTATACTTTATTAAAAATTTCTATCTATATTGTAAATTATTCTGACCCCCTTAAGAAGACACTGAGGGCTTCAAGAACCAAGTTTCACCTGTGCTTGATTTAATTGCTAGGTCATGAGATAAGTACCACACCTTAAGAGGGCAGTGGGAAGTTTTCACCATTGTTGGTATCAGTGGTTTTGGTCAANAAAAAAAAAAGGAGGTAATGAAAGTGTATTTTGTGGGCAGATAATGCAGAGGCCTGTGAACAGCATGGTCTGAGTTATGTGAGGTTTCTTCTTGTTTGTTTCTTTTAAGACTGTAGTACTTTAAGCTCTTTACTTGATTCAAATGTAGAAAGTCAAGACTTGACTGCACAAAAGATGCTGCAATAAACCAGTGAAAAAGTGCTTTGGTAAGTACTTTTATTCCTACACTTTAGCACTGTGAAATATTTGTTATGTAGAGATGATTATGCTGTGGGGTTCAATATTTTTTCACTCATTATATAACACTGGATTTTGTTTAATCCATTAGTTTGTTATGGGCCTATTATTCATACCTATCACCTTTCTCCTTCTATTAAACTGATTTTCATTTTGAAACATGACTAGTGCCTACTAAAGTCAATGAGGTACTTCTTCTGTTACTTAGCATGCCTTAGTGGAGAGAACTCTGACTACAAATTAAGATTGTGTGAATATGTGTTCCTAATTCTGATGAGAACTAGGTATGGTCATTATTTCATCTGTGTTACTGCTCTCAGTTTTGGCCTGCCTCTTTTTTCCTTCAGGACACAGATTCTTGATCTCTAAGAACCAAGTGTTAAAAATATGTAAATTTTATAATCTGCTCTAATCCATGGACATACACACATTCAAAATCTAATTTAAAATTTTATAGGTGAACCCTTGTGGATCTGCTGTTACTACGCTTTCTTGAAGTAATTTTTCTTTCTTGCTGCACATGTACAATTCCTCACATGTTTATTTGATTATAAATAGAGTTTTTAAATAGACTAAAATAGATAAGAAGAAAAATACTGTGGTAGGACCTTGGAGAAGGAGGAAAAGAAGTCAAAACTATCCCTTAAGAGCAAATAGAAAAGCACTGAAGCCAACAGAGGAACCTCACTGGAATTTCCTATTCCCTCCACTTCATTACATTAAGAGGAGCTAAGGCACTTCTGTGTCTTAGCTGCACCAAGGCTTAAAACAGTATTAACTAGAGAAGCATCATATAAAGAGCATATGAGTAAGTTTCTTTATTAGTTTCTATGGTTATGCACCTCTACATAAAGCCAAGGAAGAAGTAGCCCACAAAATGCAGTGTTCAACCATGTGAATACTGTCACTGTTTGTCTGATGCTTAGGTATAAGAGAAGTGTAATAAATAGTGGGAGCAATCTAACTGTAAAACTAAGAGCTTGAATCTTCCAACTGTAACACTGCAATGTATTGTTGTGATAATGCAATTTGTATGGACTGGGAGATGGCACTGCTAGTTATTGACCCACACTGTTTCTCAGAAAGCTTATACTCTGTAACAGAAGTAATGAAAAAAAAACCAAAAATCTCTTGCTTGAAAGTTCTTTCAGTTTATAACTGGCGGGAAAGGTGATAGAATAGAAAAGGTAACAAATCATGCAGAGTAACTGGTGTCCTTTTGTAAATCCAAATTAACTCCACTGGGACTTTGGCAATTCTGGCATTACTTTCAGGTTTCTGAATTGAAAGCCAGACTACAAAGAAAAATTTCAGAATTAGAATCTGGTACATCTGTTTGAAACAATCTAACAAACCCTCCCAGGTTAAGCCTTGAAAAAGGACTTGATATTGTACTTCTCACAAGGCAGCATTGTCTCAGTGACCGGGTGACTCTTGACACTGACATCTAAGGCTGAGCTATC
Organism: Sclerurus mexicanus; assembly: GCA_013396755.1. Classification (NCBI taxonomy): domain Eukaryota; kingdom Metazoa; phylum Chordata; class Aves; order Passeriformes; family Furnariidae; genus Sclerurus; species Sclerurus mexicanus. The sequence goes on along the minus strand of VWZF01006750.1, from coordinate 3,993,131 downwards.
TGCTCAGAGACTACTTGCTCTTTTACTTTCTAGCAGGTTTTTCTATAGATAAATATAGTTTCTTTAAATTGCTGGTATCTTACCTCTATTTCTTAGCTGTTATGTAATAGTCATCTCAAAACCTTGTTATCTTATTTCAGTGACTGCTTTGTTAAATTGCTTCAGTGTTTTGTGGAATTCCAGCTCTTTTGCTGTCCCACTCTCCATTTGGACCATTTGCCTTGTTTGCTTGTTCAAAGTACCTAAAGTACCAACTATCTGACTGGCCCTAGCAGCTCTGCCCATGGATGTATACAAGAAAAGAAGGTGAAAAAATAAAAGTAAGAATCAAGACCTGTGCTCCTTCAGAGCAACAGCTAGAAGCTAGATGTGGTATATTAGGACATCCAGACTAAGAGTGGGCAGTTTTGTTTGAGCAAATTATAATTATACTCTGACAAAAGTGATTAAAAATTAATTTATAAATCTAATTTTCTCATGCTACCCCTTCAAATGTAATTAACCTTCTAGTTCTATTAGAATGTGGACATTTAAGGCTTATATTAATAGGCATTTGTGTATACTCAGTAAAGGAAATTCCAGATGAAGCAACCTGCTGAGAGTTGTTTGCGTTTTGTTTTTTGGGTTTTTTTTTTTTCATTTGGGAATTCTTGGAAGTATATCCTAGTGACTGTTGTTTCTGTTTTGACTGGAGGAGCAGAAGAAACTCTGAAGACGAAAATGTTACACCAACACGCATGCCCATAGGTTGCTTCTTTGGCATCCTTCTTTGTGAATGTCTACTGACACCTGATGGGATGCACTTTTCTTGGAGGCAAAAAAAGGTTTTAGCAGGAGCTAGCAGGGCTCTTTAGACTAGTTTGAAAGGGGAAAATGGATGCAAACCAGGCTTGTCAGTGATGAGCAATGAGATGGTGTATGAAAATTTGAGGAACTGACTGCTAGTGAGATCCCTAAATCTGCTCTGTAATGTGTCAACATAGTCATCTGATAGATAAATAATTGGGGAATCATCTCTTCTGTCAGCAACTTTTGCTATGAAGAGTACTTGAAAAGAACTTTTGATGTGATGAGTATGTGTGACAAACACTGAAGTCTTCAGAAAATGTAAATGTTTGCAGGATGGATCAGAAGTTGGAAAGACAGTGACTTCAGGACACTGTCTGAAAGAAAAAAATGCCTAAATAATAAGAATCCTTTTTTCCCTTGAACGTGCATTGTCATGTTTAAGTGTGATTGTGTAAATTAGTAATATTAGAGCTGATAAAGTAGATGTTGAAAGGAAGCTGTTGACCACTTCTCAGAGGGATGCAGCAAGTGCTTGGCTCATCCAAGTTGCCCTGGTAGCAGTGGCACACAATGGTCTGGTTCACTTCCCCACTTTTTTACATTGTTTTTACAGTGTTTGCTGGCAACAGCTGACTTTTTTTGTTGTCTTGTTAAGGAGTTAATCTATTCCAAACATTGCGGTATAACCTACTGGAAAATGTATGCCACAGTAGTAGCTGATGTCGTGGCTCAGCTAATCCAGTGGTAAACAGGAAATTAGAAAATGTGAAGAACTTCTCTTTTCACCCTCCTCAGCTTCTGGATGTCTTGTATTAATATGGCTTTCCTGTGCTGGCTCGGGGAGGGATAGGTTCAATTAACCAGTAAATGCCTTTTACTTGGGAGGAGTTATATGTCTTGGTAATTATCAGAGAAAATTCTCCCTCTGTGTTAACTGTTTTGTATGCCATGTACAAAATCCTTTGAGGGACTATTTCTGCTGTTTGTTATTCTGCTGAAGATACTTGTTATATAATCTCTTCCCTGCATCTCAGGTAACCCTGCTAGGGCCAGATATGATTGCAGCTGGATTTCTGTCTACAGTAGCTAGCTAATAAAATCAGCAAAGAACTTGGATACTGGAGGATAACAAAGAGGAGACCCAAGAGTTACCTTTTTTCCTAGGCAATGCAAAATGTATCTTGTTGACTATAATTTCTAGATAAACTGTTTCTAGAGATGTAATCAGCCAGCCCTTAATTCTAGACTCCCCCAAAGAGACTTTTCCTTTCTTCAGAAATCAAGAAGGCTACTTCAGGACAAACCTATGGTTTCCCTTGCTCATATTTCAACTACACATTGATGTGGTTTTAAAGGCTTTCCAAGAAGCTGCCTCCATACAAACTGGAAGACTGTTCTTTAAGCTAGACACAAAACCATCCCAGGTTTAGAAGTTGCCCTCCTGTCTTTTTTTAAGGGTCTCTTAAATAGATGTCACCTGAGTCTAGCTTAAACAGCTGCTGTAGAAGTGTTGCTGAATAAATATGTAGTGAACACATAAAGATCATATACCCTGACCCATATGGAATGCATGCTCTGACCTTGGTGGTATGGTATCAGGGAATGTCAAATTCTGTTTTCTGAAATAGCTGCATCTTGTTCCACAGCAGCATGGGCATGTGGCCACTGGGTCACATCACATTATTTGAACCTGCCATATGGGTATTTAATTTATCCAGGTGGTTTTAGCCTTCTGTCTTCTGATATAATGAAAGATCATTGCAGACTCTGTGCAGCTTCCAAACCCCACTTGTACGTGTAGCATAACTTCAGAGATGACAAGTCTTTAGCCCATGAAAGACTCAACTTGCTTTATGGTGTATCACTGAAACTGTGCTAAGCTTCCTAGTGTAAAACCTTCTGGTGGTAAATGTATCATTGCGTGAGTTTACATATGTATAATTAAAACATATCACATAGGAAAAAAAGATTTCCTCTTTGGAAGGAATGTCATAAAGGATGCTGAGTTCTTATTTTACCTTCCTTGGTCATTACAGTCAACTGAGAAAGTGAATTACTTAGGGTATGAAGAAACTGTTTAAGCTCCTTTAAATATTAATAGAAATATTGACAATTTCCATCTGTCACCCTAAAAATGGTGTTGATGATGGCTCAAGGTCTATAATACCTGAAATTGTCTGGCACTCTGAGAAAGGCAGGGCAGGCAGAGAAGCCATTTGTTTCTCTCCTATGTAGATTAAGAAAATTGTGCTTACAGTTACACATACATAACAAAACAAAGTGTTGTCTATGACAACTTAGGAAATAAAACTGATTTGTTATTTTGGTTTGTTGTTTGTCGGTTTGTTTTTTTTTAAACAAAAGAACCAACCCCAGTTTTAACTGTCTTTCAAACACATCTCTTGTATTTTTATAATGTAAAGTCAAAATAATCACTTTGTAAGACAACCTGTATGAGTCTATTGATGCTTAATTCTCTGGGGAAGGGATGTGATGTGTGTAGAGAAATGGTTGCAAAAGTGATTTTTTTTTTTACCATTTTCTGTCTGAAACATTACCCTATAGCTTAAAGCTCCTGTCACAGAAATGCTTGATCATCACCACTTCTTGTCACACATTATGAGTCAACTTCCCCATTATCAGTGGTATTGAATGGTGTGGGGCAGACTGGGACTCTCTAAGCAGTTTCTTATGTATCAGAGAAGTGGTGGACTTCAGGAATCCCTGGATGAGATGCCCAGAGGGTTCCAATTACAGCCACTCTTGCAGTGACTGTTACTGCACTGTAAATGCATACTGAAGGACTGGCAGATACATCTGTGCCTGCATTTAGTTTAACTGTGTAATTGGGCTGCTTTTTGTAACTAATAGCAAAAAGTGTTAACATCCTTCAGACCAAGTATTTGGCATTTGCTTAGGTAAACTCTCAAGATACCTGGGGCTCTTTGGCTGGTTTGTCTTTGAAGAAAAAGTGTAGTTTCCTTGATAAATGAGTATCATTGAAGTGGATTCTATAGTCTTAATGCTGTCTGTTGCTCTTGTAGTATGCTGCATCTGCACTTCTGGGAAAGATGGTTGCTTTCCTAGGCAGTATAGAGACCTTTCTTCAGTGTGATGGCAGATTTAAAAGTTTAACACTTTGCTATGGTATTTGGAGGACTAACATGGTGAAGGTCCTATTATTGTTAATGAAACTACAAGCTGGTTTTTTTTTTTTAAGCATCTTCAAAAACAGCTCAGAATTCGACTCAGAAAAACCCTGAATAGCATCTGGCAACAGTGCTTTCTTTACAGTACCTTACAATATGCTTTTTGATGTGTCATAGCCTAGTCAAACTGCTGATACTTAAGCCTAAAAAGGAAGTTTTTGTTTAAAAACATGCCTATGCTTTGCTAAACTAAGGAGAAAAAAAGAAAGTTTGATCTCAATAAGTAAGTTATTTGCATGCTAAAGAAAACATACACTCAAAATACAGCACTTTTAGTCTAATTTACTGTGTGTTTATGCTTCTTTGTGCTGGAGTTTGCACTTTGTTCATCTCTCTCATCAATCTCTTTCCCAAGTTTTACCTAGATTTTTAGGGTCATCCAGAAAACAGGCTGGGTAAGTTGAGTGAAGTAAATTACAGTATGGGAGGGGAGAAGCAGTAAAGTTTATTTTAAGAACACCAGGCTCAGAGCCAGGTATTGATCTGTATGATTTTACCTCTTCTACTCATATTCCCAGAAGCTGACAGGATAGAGGAAAACACAACTTGTGCTCTAGACATCCTCGACCAGTTGTCCCAAGGCCCTGAGGTCCCTCCTAATTGTTCTCAGAGTTCTTGTTCGAGCTTCATGGCTGCCCACCTGAAAACCAGTGATGGAGATTTGTCTGAGTTTCTTGGTAGTGTTTATTACCTGGGCCTCAAGGAGGACCTTCCCTAGGGGTTGGGCCTGGCTGTCCTACTGGGCCCTCTGCTCGTCTCAGAAGCAAGTCCCTGATGACAACTGCCCTCCTTGTTTTCTTAACTGAGGTGGTCATGATGTAGGACATAGATGGGACTTGCCCTTGGCAATTCCTCCAGCCTGGGTGGACCTTTATAATTGTCCATTGCATGGTCTTCAAGTTCCAGAGCCCTGTACCTATTGTGTGAGGGCACCTGGGTAGGTGAGGTAGGCTGGGAGGGGATTTGCCTGCTGCCCCAAGCAGAAACCTGTTTCCATTCCCTCTGTCTTTTGGGTCCCCTCCTGTCTGATGGTGAGAAGGTAGGGGATCCTTTTTCTGGTGCTGCAGCTGGCTGGTGCCTTTGTCTCAGGGATAGTGGAGTATGCCTCCATCAGTCTGTCTCCTCCTCAGAGTTCCTGAGGCTCCTTGACCTTTCCAATGCTTCCCTTAGCTCTGCCACCAGGTTGAGCAGATTGTCCACCTGGTTGCTGCTGTCTCTGGTGGCCTCTGATACCGGTGACAGGCTCTGGCCCTCACTGCAGCCTACGGCCTGGGCATGTTTCCATGGAAATTTCGTCTGGGTCACCACATCCTTTCCATGAGCTCAGAGGCCCTATCTCCTGGTTGCCCCACTCCATGTTGGCTGCTTTTGTATGTGTGAGTGGCTGACATCACTCCTATTATCAGTGTTATTGTAAAATGTGATCAGTGTCTAATGGCAGAGTTTGGCTTGTAATTTTCAAATATTACAGTCTGGAGCAATTCTTGATCCTGCTTGTCAGTTTTAATCTTTGATGGTAAGGAACCTTTCAAAGTATGTCCCTAATGGAAGTAATGGCCATCGTGTAAAAATAAAAGCAGGTTGCTATATTGGGAAGTAAAAAACAGAGTTGTCCTTGTCTCTTACACTTTACTGTTTGGAATTACAAGGATGTTGCGTGCCAATAATCTGGCTGACAGTCACCTTTTGAAGGTTATTGCTTTCCAATAGCCAGCAGAAAGCCCATTCAGGAAGAAGAAATACATACGCTTCCTTCTTAGTTTTCTAGGATATCTGCTGAATTTCTAGCTTTAGAGAAGAAAATTGAGAAAAGGAGTGAATAGGCACAAGGGCTAAGTACTAGGCATCAAAATACCAGACAGGGCTTTGAGGAAAAAAAATTATGGGTACTTTAAAATGCTGAGAAGATAAGGTATCTTTGAAGGTTGACCCTTCATTAGCCCATCACTTTCACTGACAAGTGCCTTCGCTTTGTGACAGGAGCATATTATGCTTTTCCTTTTATCTTTCTGGGTTCTGATAAACACTATTAAAAATACTCTTTCTGCTCTGTGCCACTACATATATGTGATTATAGTGACAGCACGTCAGCCTGCATGACAGGGCAAGGAGTAATAGATTGGTGAAAATTGTATGTATTACTATAAAAAATAAGCTTTTCTGTGTGATGTGACAGCACAGGAGCATATTACCTCTTCTAAGCCAACTGTATTGAGCTAGGATAGTGTGAGTTCTAGGTTCTAACTATTCTAAGTATTCTAGCTAACCATTCTTCATTCCAGAATCCTTGCAAGGGCCTTCTGGAAGAGTTATCCCTACTCCACACATATGAACGAGGCACTGTAATAGCATATCCTTCTGCCTCAGTGAGGTAACAAAGCTACATTATGCGGGAAAAAGGAGAGTCTTTGCAGCTTTAAATGCATCATAAGTGATGCATCATAGCACATCACAATTTGGATACTGAGCTGTGCAAGCAATGCTACAAGCTCAGTTCAGGCTAATATGTCGAATATTTGGAAAGATGATTTATTTTTATTTTGATACTTGATTCTTTACCAAATCATAGAAAGCTTTTGCAACCATCACAGTCTATGATGTCTGAGACCTTGATGTGTTTTTATTGGTGTTGTAGGTGAGGGTGTTGACCTGATCCTTTTAAAATTATTTTTGTCATGAGTAATACATCCAATCTAGTTCTGCTCAGGTTAATGAGATCTTGTTTCTAATTTGAATGACCAAACCCATGAAAGCCAATTTTAATGCTTGGGCTTGCATTAACTGTGCGTGCAATAGTCAGTTCACATCTCAGTATCACCTTATGGTGTTTGAGTTGTCAGAGGAACTACAATTCCTGTGCGTAGTTTTTTTGTTTGTTTTTTTTTCTCTTTTTCAGTCCAGAACAGAAGTGTAACTGAATAAAAACTCATTAAAAGTTCAGTAAAATGAAGAGTGGCTAGAAAACCAGCCCTACATAAAAAGATTACACAGATTAGAGGCAGTCTTACAGAATTAATCCTTATGTACAGGCATATTACTTGTTGGCCCCTGTGTATCCACCCTTACTATGCTCAGTCTCCAACCCACACAAGGAAGCAAAGCAAAAGAGATAAAAATCTTGCTATTACTTCTACCTTTCAGTGGACAAATATGAAGATGCAGACATATATTAACATGTATTACCAGCTTTTTAATTAAACCATCGCTATAAAAACACTTAGCACTGTTATTCTCTTCCTTGGTGATGTTTTGAATAGTCATGTACAGCAATCACAGTTTTAGGCCTATGATAATAAAAAAAGGTTTATATACTTCAATGGAAAAATCTGAGAGGCTGTTAAGGATGGGGGGATTGGAATTTGCCCTATGAAGTTTTATATGTTCTTTTGCTTTCCCCACCAATAGATGTGAAGTCAAAAGACTTGTTGAATGGTTTCTTTTAGTTGGGTATCCTGATCTTATAAAAATTAAGTTTGCAGTGGTTCTGTTCAGCTGCTCTGTCTACTCATTCTGAAGCACTGGCAGTGGGATTTGGATTTCTGTTCCCTGTTAAGTGAACCCCTATGAAACAGTAAATGCTGAACTCTGGAAGTGCATTTTTAATAACTTTGGAACAGATTTCCTCATTTCTCACTCTAGTAATACCTGAGGCTTTTTTCTGTATGTTTGTGTGTTAATGTTAGGGTTTTTTTCAGGTGCATGTTTGCACTCACCTGCAAAGTTATTCAGACCAAAGCACCCTAAAATGTCTTAGCCTGAGAAGTTGGGGGGGTTTATATTTAAGAAAATCTGCACCTGTTATAAATATATACTACTTTTTGTTTCTGACCCAATTTTGTCTTGGTTTTTTTTGCTGTTAGAAATGAAGAAAAAACTATGTTTTCAGAAAAACTATTGAATATCAGAGATTTATTTTTGTCAGTAAGACAGCCAAGGAAAAGAAACATTTCCATGATAGAGAGGTCAAAGTTTTTTGGCAGCACTTGAAATTATGGAAATGCTTGTAAGACACATGCCTATTCAGTTAGCTAACTGCTAACTTTCCTTGGGAAGAAATAAAGTCATATGATCCTATAGATGCTTTAAGTTTTATATAGGGCATCAACGATGATCCTAGCTGTAAGGGATATGGCTTTTACCTATTTTGCTTTTTGTTTGTTTTGGTTTTTTCCTCCAGGGTTGGTTGTGGTACTGATTATGTTTAGAGGAGATAAGTATTTTCTTTGCTTGACTCTTCCAGGTACAACTGCTTGATTCCAAGATACACAGCAACTGGTGTGGATTACAAAGAAGCCTGAACTGTAAAATGTAGTTCAGAGATGATAGTCTATAAAACTACTAATTTGTCAAGGTTACAACAACAAGGAGAGAGTAGGGCAGCCACACATCTAATAACAATTTAAAATAACTTATTTAGGTCAAACATATCAAGAGAATAAATACGGTGCTATGGCAAGCAGTTAAATACATCCCAATGTCTCATGTTCAGGAAGGACAGTTGTCTGACTTAGAGTAATTCAGTTCCAATCCAAGCTTCACACCTCTTGGCAACCAATTTTTGCATACATTGTAGACTTCATTAGCATATTTGGGGTGTGGTTTTTATTTACTGGTACACATCATTGACTCAAAGCCTTCAAGAGCTAAGTAATAATGTTCAATGTTGCCTAAGAATTTAGTCCTTTCTGGGAGGGTGGGGGGAAGAAAAGAAAAAAGATAGATAGGAGATAAGAAATACTAAACAATTATTCTCCTGTATTGGAGGCATAGAAAGCTTAAATTGTACAAGGAAACTCCTGAAGGTCTTAATGGTACAGATGTAAACGATAAATTTCCTGAGATGTGCTCAGATCAGCACAGAAAAAGGTACTTAACTATGCATTCAAACCTCAATTGTGTTTGTTTTTTGGTTTTTTTGTTGTTGTTGTTGTTTGTTTTTTAACACAGACATAAAGTAATAGGTTTAATTTCAAAGGAAGTTTAATATCAGGAAGGAGTCTGAATGTAAGAGGGATACAGTAGGACAGTTAAAATGAGTACAGAGTTGTTGAAGGAACTTAAGGTAATTTTTTTTTTTTTATTACAGTGAAAAAATACCCCAAAGACCCAAATTCCAACATGCAAGTTAAACATAAATCTAGCCATCTGAGAATTCGGAAGTACTCCAACAGTGTGATGGCACCACAAAGGGATTTGGAGAGCAAACTGCTTTCTGATTAGCTCCCATTCCTCCAGGGTTTATCTTATTTTGTCTCTGGTGAGGACGAAGGCTCAGAGCCAGACCCTGGAAGAGGCTGTCTCCTGACTTCAGTGAAGGCTCTGCACCTCACACAGTGCTTGGACTAATCATATTTAATGGTCTTCTTCAGTAAGAACAGTGTTTCATGGACAGCCAAGAGATATTCTACAGGCAGTGTTAGCCCTAAGCAAGATAATAATTGAAGTACACCTTTTTAAAGGTTTTTATGTGAGTAGATATAGAAGATGTTGCATTGCTTTTAATGAGATATTAAATGTAAATTAATCTTCAACACCAAAAGCTACTTTTCACTAACAGAAGATCAGAAGTGTGTTGAGTGAAGAAGCCTAGGAGAAAACTCTAGCTACATGTAACATGATTTCAGTTACCCGCATGTACTTTGAGGACTAGGATGCTGAGGTTTGGGCTACAAATCTATGACCCCCAATGTTGAAGTGTTGTTCTTAACTTTAACTTGTCAAACAATGACAGGAAATCTTAGCAGCAGCAGTGGTCCAGCAGAGTGCTTCTGCTACAGTGCTGAAAAGCTGTGCTTGCAAAAATGATACTATTTAGTTTGTCATTGTAAAGTTTATTTTGCCACCAGTGTGAGTCTCAGGGGGGAAATTCGGACAGAGGACTAATCATATTCACTCCCTATAAATAAGTCAAAATCAACAGTAACTGTAAATTACCCACAAATACTCTATGAACACAATTTTTTTTCAGGATGTTTATAAACATTAAAACTGTTCACCTCTAACTTATATTTGGAACAAAAAGATAAATAGCTCAAGTACCTTATTTTTTTTATTATATTACAGTGAACAGTTGGCTTCTGGTTGCAACAGATGACTACTTCATTCATCTGCCTGGTGTCACTTCAGGCAGTATTTTGAAAGAACATCAATAGTGCCACTTTCCTGCATTTTTCTTCTAGACTATTGACAAGACACTGAAAAAGTAGCCATGGAGCATGTAATATCATCATTGTACCTGAATTCACATTGATGAGCACATTACTCACCAAATACTCAAGCAGAACTAATTTCAGAAGGAGGACATTGCAATTTGAGCTGTGACAATTCCTTGGTTTAAGTAAATTAAAATCCATGAAAATATATCTGAGTAAATTCTACTTCTTAAGCAATTCGGTATCAAATGTATTCCAGACTCGTACTCTTGGAGGCCAGTTTTCAACTGATGTGCTTTTGTGTGTGTATCTGAGAAGAGGCCAGACCAGGGGAGTTTTTGGTGAACTTTGAGTCCAGTGAAAGAATTGAGACCTGTACCTAATATGTATGTATTACCTGGCACTAAGGGTTTTTGTGAAAGATGGGTTTTAGCAAGCTCAGATTTTGTAATTTTAATTCATGCAATTTCTGCATTCTCCCAACATGATATTGAACTTATGCTCTTCCTCTAACAAAAGAACTATTGTCTCTAAATAGAATATAAACAGCTCAATAGGAAAAGAGAACTAGACAATTTTGCATTGCCTCAAGGAGATGAGGATTTTGTCCTACTTCTTCTTTTCCACTAGAATATTATGTTCACCAATACAATTCCTCTAGTAAGAACAGAGGAAGCTCTCACCACAAAACACTCTCTGGATGGTTCAAGAATACTAATAAGAATTTTGATTCTGCCTTGTTATGCAAGAATGAGCCTCTGTGCAGCAGTGATTGTCAGTGACTATTGCTTTGCCAAGCACTTGAGTTTTTTCTGCCAATAATAGTAATTGAAGGTGCTTATCTGGGTGAAAATTGCTTATAAGCCTGTTAAATGGGGCAACCAAGGCTGTGAGCCTTTACCAGTCTGTTTCTGCTACAGTGACCACATAACCCTTACTGGTGTTCTCAATGTGTGAGCATGTGACAAAGGGTAGAATGTGTGATGTTTATCAAATGCTCTCTCTAGTTGTTTTCGCACTCAAGAAAGAAGCTGCAATACAGAGGCAAGGAACTTGATTGGGAAAGTAAGTCACAACTGAATTTCGTAAAAGGTATCTACTTTGGTATTTTTAGGCTTTATTAGTGTGAGTTATTAAGCTCCTATCTTTCCAGCTCTCACTTAGCATAATTTACTATTTCAGTGACACCTAAATAATGCACAGGGTAATCCCAATTGGGTATTAGTCTCAAGTATGTTTTTTAATTTTTAGATTTACAGAAAGTTCAGTAGATGGAGTTGCTTCACTCTAAATTGAACTGTTTTACTAGGATGACTTATCAGTTGGAAGGTAGAAGGGGGAAATTGTTGCTTAGGCAGCCAAGAATCTGAGCTTGTCAGTTTTTAAACAGATGATTTTGCAATTCCGATATAGATGATTCTGTTTGTGTTAAAACAATCTAAATGAGTCTTTTAAAGTAAAGGCAAACAATTTTCTGAAGAAGAGAAATGATGACACTTAGTAAGACAGTTCATAGCCCCTGGAAGCAGTCAGAAATGAAGGAAAGCAATGAAATATGTTGTGATAGGTGGTGATTTTTCTAGTGGATGCAACCAAGCAATATGTTCCCACTATAAGAAAGACAAATTCTGAGACAATGTCAGGAGCATATCAATAGCAGGCCAACTGTCTAAAGATAGAAGACAAGCCTTCAGATTTAATCCTGAGAGATATTTGAGATGACTGAGCCCAACTCAGTGCTGTACAAAGGGCTGAGCTAAATATTCCAACCTGTATTTCACCAAATTCCTGTGTTAGATTTGGAGTCTGAATTACCCCTTGATCAGCCAGCTCTGTTCCATAAACCCACAAAAAACATGAGCTATTTGTCTCCTTCTGAAAATGCTTTTCTGTCACTTTGGTAAGCCAACCCAGGTCACTGAAGAAAGAGCTGAACTTAGACAACTGAAACACTGTGAGAATGCAATTTAATGGAAGGAGAAAATGGTGGAATCAAATTACATTTTGTTGTTTTTTCACAGCAATGAGCCTGTAGTTTGGTACAGCAGTTTAAATTAAGCAGTTTTTAATTTTATTTTATTGCTCCATACCTTCTTGTAATTGTTTGCATCTTTTCTAGCTAGAGTGTGTTTCATCTTGAGGGGGAAGGAAAGGGATGACAAAAGGTTTATCACTGTCACTTTACCTGCACCACAACAGATCTTCTACAAAAATCTTTTATAAAACATGGTCATATTTACCTTACATTTAAAGCCAAGCACAGCGGGAGCAGTATAAAATCTTCTAAAAAATAACCTGAACAACAGCAAAAATCTCTATTCTACCTATCCTCCTTCTTTAGGGTGAGATTCGTAGTATCACATGGCCAGGGGCTGGTACCTGACTTGTCAGTATTAGATTTTTGTGCTCTAGGCACACATGCATTAGTAATGGATAGATATATCTATTGTCTCATTTGTAATCTGAAGTTAGAAACAGTCATCATTTCCAGAGACCATGCCCCTAAAGTCTTAAAATTCTGGAGGTCTTGGGAAGGTGTGTTCGGTGGGGTTTTTTTGTTTTTTGTTTGGTTTTTTTTCATTTGGTTTGTTTGTTTGGGTTTTTATTTTCTGTATGTGAGAATTTATAGCTACACATAGGAAAAATATCTGTCTTCACAAACCAGAAAAGTTTGTGCATGATATACTCCTCTATTAAAAGAAAAAATAAATAGTGTGTGGTTTTCTTATCATTTAAAAGTACACAAGTGTAGTAGGGAGGAAAATTAAAAGGACAGATGAAGAAAGTATTACAGAAAGAAGAATGAAAGATGTTGCACAAGCCTGAAAATATTTAAGGATTTATGGGACCCCGCATCTTAATTAGTAATATCCATTACAGCAAAGGTAATGTGAAGATTGAACATGGCCACCCAGTTCACTAAGACTACCTAAATATCTTGCAACTAAGTATCCTTATGAAGTAACATTGTTTGAGGTCTAGACTCTGGAATATATAAAAGTATGATAGAGAAAACAGCAGATAACATTGATTTCATACAATAATGTGTGGAGGTACCAGAGGTTCCATAATGCTTCCAAGAGCTAATATGAAGTAATTATAAAAGGTGGTAGAATAATATTGGTCAAGGTGAAGATGAGTGGAATATGACAATTTAAGTCAACTTCTTTGGATTCAGATTTTAGTCCAGACAGTTTGTCTTTTCTCCCTTCTTCCTTCAACCTTGCTTTGGATGTCCCTCAATATTTATCAAAAATATATCAATTCTTATATCATGCAGAGATACAGATATACTTTGATTTTTCAGTATTTTTCTTCCTTATAGCTTATGTTTGAATGAGACATTAACATTAATCACTAATCAAATTACTATTATTCATCTTTATTTTCACCACTTTTCCCCCCTTCCAGTGGTGCATTATCTTTAGTAGAGATCTGCCATTGGTGCAAAAAGGGTGCAATTGGTTCACTCTGTCCTGGTTTTAGTTTGTTTGGGTATACTTCTTTATTATAGGACAAGGTTTGTGAAAACAAAAGTCTAGCATGTATTCCTGTTCTTTACATGTGGACTGTAGCTGCATTTCTATCTCACCGTTTGAAATCAGTTTCTGTTCATGGTCACATGTCATCTTGCCATGAAAGAAAGCATTAACTAGCTTTTTAAGAATTAATCTAGAAGCATCATTCTCTTTTTTTTTTTTTCTTTTTGTTTTCTTGCTCCATAGGATCACAAGGATTGGCTTTTGATTGTGTGTCTGGTTAGTTTCCTTGGTTTCTTGAACAGACAAGAGCAGATGTTCTAAATTTTTGTACTGTTTCTTCACAAACCTAAGAGTTAGCATTGTGTTGTTCTGAAAGTATTAATGACAAAATATAAAAATGTTGAACTCTGAAAATAATTCTGTAATCTTTTTTTTTTTAACTGTTTGTCTCTTAGTAATGGCCTCTTCCCTTCTGATGTGCTCTCCTTAAGGAATGTTGTTCCTTTTTCTCTCAGGTTACAGTCACTTGCTGTATGAACTTCAATGCCAAGGTCCCCATTGCTCAGTCCTCCCACTCCTTTTAATTATTATGTGACACTGCATTCCCTGCTCCTACGCAAAGCCATTAAACCAAGCTGGCTTAGTTCATCCTTCACCAGCTATTAAAACCTCTCTTTGCTAAATCAGCACTCCCCCCAATCATTTACCACACAAAATAGAAAATGTGTGCCTGTTTCTGTAATTTAACTCCTGTAATTCTCATTGGCTGCCTTTGAAATACCTTCTCTTCTATGTGATGTTTTTTTGCTTCCTCTTAGTCACTCACCTCAGTCTGCCTGCACATGCTCCCATTCCCACCCTGATCAAACTCTGGCAGGATTCATATTACTACTCTATTTTGCATCTTACATTGCAATTTACATTATTTGCTTCTTATATTGCAGTTTCATATTACTACCTCTATTTGCTAAACTATTGTTCCTCTGAATGCTGAGGTTTCTGAAGATAAACCTGAAAATTCAATAGAGAAAAGGATGGTGGGCAGGGGGGGAGAGGAAAAGCAAAAATGCCTCTAAACAACTACAGCTAGGCAAGGTGAAATCCTTAGTATTTGTTATCAACGCTTTAAATTATATATTTACAATCCAGTTATTTTTTACCTTATTTTAAATTTTTAATTTTTGTCAGTTCTCCAACTTATAAAAGTTGCTGTAAATCACTGGTTAAAAAAAAAGTTTTGTTCTGCGTTTTTTAATAAAGGAAAATAATTCTGTAGGCAGTTTATGAATGGTGAAGAATAGATTTTTTTTCATTCTAAAGTATTGAAATATGTTATCTGAAGGCAGTACTTCAGGAAGTAAACACAAATCTAAAACCTGTTCTCAGCTGTATAAATACAGCACACACACATATGTATGTGTGTGTATACATATGTGTCTATATATGTATATGCACAACCCTATAAATACAGAATAATTGCACAAGAACAGAGTTCTTTTTTTTCATATTGCTGCCTCTGAAATACAGAAACGTAAATATCTATTCCCACTCTACCCACTTTTTCCTTAGAATTATATAATAAGTCAAACCCCATAATACAGGGGTTTTTTTCACTTTACTAAATGGAATACAGTACAATATAAATATAAATCACATTTCTTGCAGATGAAAATAATCTGTGGACTTCCATTAAATTTGCGCTAGAAAATATATTTCTTTTATGTAACTTTTAAGCTTCTTCCAATTCATTAGCATTTCACTTAAAAATCCTCTTTAACCCTACATTCACTTTTAATTATCATCCCTTTCTATAGGTGTTATTCAATGCAGTGGCTTTTCAGACTTTTCAGATTAAGAAAAATTTTAAGTGAACAATGTCATTAACATCTGAAAGGTATTTTTATTTTAAGCTTATGAAATGTAATCTCCCTTTGGAACTGCATACTAACTCCAGGCACTTCAAGACAGAAAATGGCATTTCTTTTCCACTCTTTTAATATTCTATTGGATGATTCCCCCAATATTTGCATTCAGTTTTTTCCAAAATGTAGAGTTCAAAACTAAAATCCATTCCTCCAAAGCTCTTTTTCCCCTCAGATTATTTCTTCAGCTGCATCTGTTTTGTAAATACCATTCTGAATGAGTATGTGAAGAATGTTTCCTTTAAACGTATCATTATATTTGAAATAATTTACAGATAAAAAAAAAAAACAGTGAAAGTACAGTGTATTTTATTAATTACAAAGTTGACCGCTAGCTAAAAGTAGGACTGTTAATTTTACTGTAATTTTTTCCTACTTCTAGCGTAGAAAGATGGTGGGTTATACTTAGGTAATCGTGGAAAAAAACTGTAAGACAGAGGATGCATCATTGGAAACAAGCATTGTCCTTTGTCAAAATGGTTTAGAATAAATAGACTTATAAAAAAAGTACACTTAAAACTGGGATGGAGTTTAAAAAAAAATTTCAAATGGCAAAGGACATTTGAAAAATATAATACGAGAGCTAGCTTGAGGATAGTGATAGTGAAGTGGAATAACACATTAGAACTGCATAAAAAAAAAAGTAGGAGGAAACTCTTATGTCCACGCTGAGACTTCAGGTGATCCAAATCATCCTGTGATAA